>ML675604.1:21726755-21864108 GCA_007922155.1 Mesoclemmys tuberculata
GACTAGATGATCATATTGGTCCCTTCTGACCTATGAGTCTATGATGAGCCCTTTAAAACCTCCTGCTTTTGTCACCTATCTCTTTGACCTGCTTCAGGAACTTCCACTCTCCAGCCCCTTCCTAAGAGCAGTTGGAGAGAACTGGTTTCCCATTTTGGGCACCTGCCTTAGCATAACTTTTGAGTGCTCAGAGTATAATTGTTAAGGTTGGTGACTCTCCATTGTCCCTGGTCTGGGGAAGGCAATACACAGTCTTACCAGCAGTGGTGAAATCCCCATAGAGATATTAACAGTTTTTGTAGCAACAACTCCATACTATCCAACAGAATTAGTAAATTGTACAAGTCATTACACAAAGCAACTGCCCCTTTTTCTTGGAAGGAGTGGAATTGTATTAATCAGAAACTAACAACTACAAAAAAGGGCACAAGTCCATTTTTTTCCCTTTGGAAGTCATATTAAATTAATTAGGAGTCCAGGTGCTCAACAACCGTCAAGATCAGGCCCATAAAGACCTTTCATATGGGAGCAGTGTCAATGGGTGCATGTATTAGTTTGTCATTTTCAGTTAGTAAGATTTCTGGTGAGACAGTGACTTAATTGAACACTTTTTTACTTAAACGACACATTTCAGTATAATTAGTTATTTACTGAATACATGTTGGATAGTACGTACTTGGTTTTTAATTCATTTAAAGAAATTAATGTATTCAATAATGCAGCCTACATAACTATATCAATACAAACCTCCAATGATACTTTCCTATAATAAAATAATAATTCTGTGTTGTTCCTTCAGAGTACTCAGGAATGTATTATAATTTTGTTTTGTGCATATTTTAAGGTAAACTATCATCTCTGTATTATCAATATTTCTGAATTTGAAACCTACCTTAGTATTCTCATGGACTCCATCTCTACATGGGGAGAAACATATTCCAAATATTCTGGAAAGACTCTAAACATCTATTAAGATTTACCATAAAGTACTCAGTATTAGTAATATATATACATGTGATCAAAAGTAGGAGTGGTTTTCCATTGTCTGATAATTGATTGCTGGATTTCCTCATGTATTGACTCCTGTGAGTTTCTTGTCTCATGGGATGCATTTGAACCCTTTTGATTACCAAAATTGAAACTGTAATGCACACAGAAAAATCACACTGTAGGACAGTGCCACCACTTGTGTAAAAAGTGCTACAATATATATATAGGAATGGCAACACATCTTTTCTGGATTCCCATCACTTCCTTGTAAACTATAACCTTCGAAGATGTAAATATTTGTGTTTGTTTGTTGAAAGCCCCATCAAGCAGATGGCTGTATAGATCCATTTCTTAAAACAAAATCCATTCTGGACATTAAGAACAATCAGATTACTACATATTGATGGTCCAAAGGCATGTATGATTCAGCATAATGTCTTGATTGAGCTGTGGAAAAATACGGTAATTAATGAATAGCTACTAAGGCCCGGTCTACACTTACTTCAGGATTCGGTGGCAGTCAATGGGAGATACGCAAGCGATTTACGTCACTTGTGTATCTCCCATCGACTTTGCTGCATCTCTTCTGCGCTCTGTCCACATTGCACTGTGTGGAAGGGAACAGCGTTTCCTTTGACGCAGCACTACGCCACTTACTGGGGTGGTTTTCCTGCGTGGATTGCTGGATCAACTGAGCGGGTCTACGCAGACTGCTCAGCCAATCCAGAGCAATCGATCTGATGGCGGTGAATTTGCTGCTGTCAGTGTGGACCCAGCCTAAGATGTAGGAATGGAGACTTTTTAGAGGAAAGAGGTAATTTGAAAAATATGCACAGTAGTATCAGTTGCAACACACAGTTTTATAAAGCATTGTTTTAAATTTTTATCGTCAAAATGTAAGCAATAAAGTACAGTAATTTATGGATTTCTTAGGTTCTAGCCGTCAATCATTTTAGTTTTCTATATAAATGAATAATGCTTTTCTGATCTTGAGGGGAAAAGACAGAAATTTGCTGCAGGTTTTTATTATGTTGCCAAATTAATAATTTTTGTTTGCACACCTACAGAATGTCATTGGTTGCTTATTGTGTATTTTGCTGTAGAAGAATAGGAACCTCTGGTTCAAGCACAAAAAGTGATCTACTGTGGAAAGATATCAGTAAGTGACATTTACAGAATTGCAATCTGTTGAGCTCCTAAAAATGACTGTATTGAGCTTCACAAGGTGATATTGTAAAGGTCTGCATACCATTTGTAACCCCTAAATACTTTAAGATGATAAATTTATGTTGGCAGTATATCTCCCATACCCCTAGTGTATGCCTATCACTAACCTTGTCAAACAGGGTTGTCATTTAAAATATCATCATTATGCTTCAGTGTTAACTTTTCATTGACATGAATGGAATAACTAACATCGCTCAGGCAGATAGCCATGCACTTTGTTCACATCATGAAGGATTAGCTTCACAACTTCAGAGGATAGAAACTTAATTTATTTGGGGGGAAAGAAAACCGCAAAAGATTTTTAGAACACAAGATGGCAGTCTCCAAAAAATTACCATCTCATTAAGCTTCCATAAACTAAAATTCAGTGTCTGCTTTTTCACCCTTAGAACCATAGGAACAAACTTATCCTGAGACTCTTAAAGTAAGGGACAACATTTGAGTAAACTTAGCTCCTGTTTTCTTTTCCTGCCTACCTGCTGTAAGCAGCCCTACTACCCCCCTTGTTACCGTCTACCTTTCTCTGATTTCCCTCTATAGAATGAGAATCCTCTGGATTCATAATCTCTGCCCCAGCATCAAAGACTGGATACTTCCATTCTTGATAGAGAGCAGACTTTGTGTTTCATGCCTGTTTTTTCCTTCCCTGTCAGTGACTTTTCCAGCATGTAGCTGCTGCTGCTTTTCACGCCAGAAATCTTTGAGAAGCCTGGCCCATGCTATTTCCCTGGGGTGGGGCAAGTTTCCCATGGCAGTTTATTCCTGACAGGATGAGATGGGGCCTGTTGGGATTGGCTCCTCCCAGTAATCATTAACCTTCTCCATGGGCTCCTTTAAAATCCAGAGTACAGGCTCAGCATGTCCAGGTTTAAAAAGCCTTTGGCCTTGCTAAAGTTCTTAGAATTAAAGTGTAAAGCACTATAAGGACCATGTCAGCTATCCTATTTAGATGACTGAATTATTGCAAAGACAATTTCTTAGAGAGACTTTTGCAAGACTTGACAGTTAAGAGCATATATTTTCCGGTGTTTATCCATATACAGCAGAGAGATCTCAGTGAAATTATTCATTTAAAGGAGGGGTTTTCTTAGTTTATGGCAACAATCCAGCACTAATAATGATGTTGGTCAGTTGCTGCTGAGTTTATGAATGTCACCACCAAGAGAGAAGACAAATATACTCTTAGTAATAAATGATTTATTAGCTTATTTAGATGTGAGAGCAAGGAATTTTTGTAATTTAAAATTAGAGGGGGAAGAGTGTAGAAAATAAGAATAGTTTTCAACTACTGAAGACATGGAGTCAGAAACAGAAAAATGAGTGTGAAAAACTTGTTCTGTTCCTCTTTAAATTTTTTATAATCTTTGATGTACTATATCCAGAACTGATCAAATGCCTTACCTTTTTTGTAACAATTTGTATACCCACAGTTTGTTTGACCTTGGGTGTTTTTTTTGTTTTTTGTTTTTTCTTTAAGGAAAAATTTCAAAATTAGCTGGATCATTTATTTTCGGGTAAGTTGTAACTAACAATTACCCATCTAATTTATATCTTTTATTTAAATCTGAAGTTATGTGACTCCCCCCCCCAAAAAAAAAGATGTTGTTGAGGAATCTTTAAACATGAAGTTCCTTTTAGTTTTAAATAACTGAACATCTTTGCATATTTTAAGGTACTGTCCATTAAAATCACTTCTCTTTCTCTGTCCTGATGATTTGAGACACTAGAGCGGCCCCTGTAATGTGCCAAACATTTGATTTATAAAGAAGATCAATGTGTATATTGTATTTCTTGATAAAATCTATTCTCTACAAAGCAAAAAAAATGATTTACCTCAAAAGTTTTCAACCTACATTTGTCTTCTTCATTCATTACATTTATATTTCTAGATCATACAGTGATCCCTTCTGGCCTTAAACTCCATGTCTATGACCATAACACAGTATTTATACTCCATTTTCTTTTCTTTTTTAAGAGGTTTTGTATTTATTACATATGAAGTTCTGACCCTAAAGAAGTTACTGACACTTGATACTCAAGCTGTACAGCAAGAGAAACTGAAGTCCTATATTTATGTACCTACAGTTTCTTTAGATCCCAGTGAATATCAAGGTAAGCTATGTAAGACTATATGCTGAGAGAGAGAGAGAACTGAGACAGCAGCTTTGCAAACATTACATGAGATACTAGGATGGTAAAAGAACAAGAAATTGGTCAGGTATATGGCCTCTTAATAAACATGATGTGAGATTTTCTACTGTGTTGCTAAGAAGCATAGCACAGAACTTGGAACCCAGTGTGGGAGAGAGTTATGGTGACATTAAGCCACCCTTGTGCACTCCTGATCCTGGGCTGCTATGGGTGCCCCCCCCCGCCCTTCCCCAGCATAATATAGACAGCTCTGGGAGCTGTCTAAATTATAGCAGCCTCCCTGGGTTGCCCTATGGGCTTCAGGTCTGCCTGCAATCTCCATAGCCCCACATGCTGCAGTCCCACCCTTGACAGGTCCCCTCCTACTCCAGCATGTGCACTTCACCTGGGCTTGCAAAGGAGTCCTTGGAGGAGGCAGCCGCATCACTGTCTTTGATAGTGCTTGCACCTGGGGATTTCTTCCACATCTGGGTATAGAGCTTTTAGGGCTCTTATATGCCACTCTGGCCCTTTTACATGGCATCAGGGGCTGGAGTGGGTATAAGGATCTTGACAGTAATCTTTTAAAAATGCAATTGTTGGTACTGAACACTATTTAGGTGTGCTGTCTTGCATAGCACAAGGCATGCATTCACTTTTCCCTCTTCCAGAGGCAAATGGTAAAGATTCTTTATTTGTTCTCCTTTCTTTATTTTTTTAGCATCATTTGAGATGTATAACTAATGATCACTTAAACTGACCATTTCATGGACTTTTGAAAATAGACATTTTATCATTCTTATTACGATGGAATTGGAGTTGTTTCAACCACAGTGTTAGAATATAGGTCTTAATACTGTAACAAAAACATTTTAGGTTTTTTTTCTTACCTTTTCCATATTATTAGGCCTCAGAGCTTGTGGCTCAGAATATGATTATCTCATAAATAAAAAGCACTCTCAAGTTACTATAATACACTAATGTAGAAAATATGCTAGTTGAGCTTTTTATTTACTTAAATGTAATTTGCAAAATAAGTTTTATTTAAAAATAAAAAAAACCCTGTGGTCCTTTAAATAAAGCACCCTTCTAATGGAAAAATTGTAGGATTCCAGGGAACCCAATTGCCTCAGAACTTAGTTGGCTATTAAATCAATACAGTTCTAGAATGGTAAAGCTTTCCCTCGTCCCACACACATTGTTTTTATTTTTACATTTTAAATAGTGAACATGAGTGGTGTCATTTTAGATGTAGAGATTGATTTTCCTAATCTCAGTCCATAGAAATACTGCATAACAGACTAGGAAGTATTTATTTTTCTAATTGTTTTCATCCAGTAGTATGAGAAGCAAAATAATATGGACCTACTGCATTAAAGGGAATGTAAAACTAAATATTTTAGTTACAGTAATGACATGCAGGCAACTCTTGGTTGGAGGGTGGCAGTAAACAACACAAATCATGCAGCATCCCAGTGAGCATGTAGAGAAGCTTTGGTAATAAACCTCTTCTTTTGTGAAAAGTCCCAGAGGGTCTTTAATGTCCAGGCAAAACCTATAGGACCTCAAGTCCTCATCTAAAAGACCCACACACAATAAAATGCCTGATTCTCAATTTATCTACTTTGAAAGGATAAAGGCTTAAGTTTAACTCTGCTGTAACTTGAATTCATGGCTTTATGGAGACTGGTTATTTCAAACCCGAGCCTCAGACCTTAAGCCACTCCTCCAACTTAAAGGAAAAAAAAAGTTAGTCTTTTGTCCTAAATATGTACATTAATTTTCCTTTTGACAGTGGGAGCCATGCCTATGTAAAGATAACAACCTGAAATACAAAAAAGAGAAAGTATTCAATGTTCTCCCATAATAATTGTTTGAAGAGTTTTTAAAAAAACTTTTAAGATTGTTGGTTCAAAGGCATAATACTATAACAATTCCCTTATCAACCTTGAATAAGCCTATAATATTTTCATAGGGATCACATACAAGGCAAGGAAAGCACTTCATAAAGTAGTGAGAAAAATACTAGAAACTGAAGCTAAAATTCTCCGGAGGCCTTTTGATGGTAGGTATTAAGAGTGGAAATGTTGACTTGTTTGTGATTAATATTTTTGTTTAGAAAAGTACACATCTATTACCCTTAGAAAGTAGAAGGAGTTTTCGTATGTGTCTAGTACTAGTTTGTAGTTATAATATTCCTATATATTGTAATATTTCATGCCACTTTTACAAACAGATTGTTCAAAGGTAAGTTATATGCTTTATATTTGGATAACAACTGTTAGAAACATGCTAGGACAGAATTCTGCATCCTCTTTCAGAAGAGATTTGAAGCTTAAAATTTTGTGATGCCAAAAGCATTGTTCAGTGAAGAAGTCCTGGAGGATTTTTCATTTTAGGAACTAGGTGTGAGCATGTGACACTCTTCTGCAGGGTTGTTAGTGTTAATTGAAAGAAATGCAACTTCTTTGAAATAGTAGTGTAGTGTAGTAGTGTAACTGCTTGTTAGAGCAGAGGACTTGGTGTCAGGACTTAAAGGTTCAGTTCCTGATTCTCCCATGAGCTTGATGTGACATGTTGGGCAAATAACTTTCTGTCTGCCCTCATTTACCCATTTGTTAAATGGGTTTAATATATACTTCACAGAGTTGTTGTAAGTTCGATTCTATAGATTAAAGCCCAGATCCTGAGGGTTGCCGATCACATCCAACTCCCACTGAAGCCAATGGCAGTTATGGCTGATATGCACCATTCATGATCAGTTCTTAAATATAACTAAAGCATTTTGAGATCTTCATATGAAAGACTCCATATAAGTATAAAATATAAAAAGGATGAGGTGAAATCCTGGCCCTATTAAATTCAATTAAAAAAAAATTCCAACTGATTTCAGTAGTGCCAGGATTTTGGCCGTTGTCTTCAGAAGATTACATTGCTTCCATCATATTGGTCTCTTACTAATTTTTGTATATTGTAGCACTTATTAAATGATTGCTCTATAAATGATTATTAAGTCATATTAATAATCCAGGGAATAATATTTTGTTTGGTAAATAAGGTGACTATAAAAGAGAAATGTTTATTAATTTTAATATTGTATTTATGTGGTGTTTGATAAAGGACATTTCAGTACGTTTACAGACGATCATGAACGTGCCTTGTGGGTCCTCTTGAAGAGAAGTCAATCAAAAGACAGAATCGTTCGACTGCAGGCAGTACAGCAACTGGCAGAGACTGGTCACTGGCATGGTAATGTATGCTGTGACAATCTAATCTATCTTGGAAACATGACAAGATTTAGTTGCTTTATGTTCATTGGCAAATACTAACACGAAAAGGGGCTGGGAGCCAAAGGAGAAGGCAAATATTCTTTTTGAAAATGGTTTTCAAATTGTTTTATTTAAATTTTAATTGATTGCTGATTAAAGGCACCCATGTGCACAAAACAGATAGCGCATGTGTGGCTGCAGTGCAGGCTTCCCCAGGCTGCCTCACCAGTGTGCCTCATATTGACGAGAGGGTAGCTTAGTTCCTGTATCTTTAAATTTTTTTACTTTTGTGTTGAGACTACCTGTTTTGGTGGTGTCTTTGTGATGTCCACTAGGGGCAGGACTGAAGCTATCAACACAATCCATGAAGACCACTTAACAGATTTGGATAGTAACCACTATAGGTCACTACCAATTTGAGCTAGATTTGATGTGGCAACTGAGAATGAAAAGATTTTGCATGCTGTTATCCTAAAATATTGATTATACTCTAATGTATTTTTAAAATTTCTATATGAGCTCAGAGAACAAGTGGAAACCTCCCCGACACTTAATTAAGAGAGCTTTTCTTTAAGGCCTATTTAACTCGGTGTTCCTGTATTATAAATTACAGCTTCCAGCTATCTATTATAAATATTAAGAAGCTTTTGCTTCTTTTGTTTATCCTTTTCATAATAAAAGCTCAGTTTTGTTATTTAGATTCTTTACAGTATGTTTAGAAAATCCCAGGGTTCCTGTCTTTATTTTTTCAGAGCTTAATTTCTGGCAAATGTGGGTATCAGTGCACTCTTTGCCATGTTAGCAGTGCTAAAACATACGCTTCTATCATTCACTTCTGTACTCCAAAATCTTTCTCTTAGTGATAGAATTTTGGGATTTCTGATTTTTTTTTTTTTAAATTAATACATTTATGTCTATGGAAGCTAATCCTGTACATCCAGACGTATTGGGGGATAGCCAGAAAGGTGTCATGCTAGATCAGGTGCATATACGGCATATGGTCCTCCTGATGAAATGTTTTCTGATTTTTTTTTTTTCTGGGGAACTAGAGGAACTTACACCTGCTTATGCTGTTAGTATAGCATATATACTATATATATATATAAATAAACTTACACCTGCTTATGCTGTTAGCTGTTAGTTCTACCTTGTCCACAGATATAGCTACAATGCAAAGTTCAGATATAGGGAAGAATCTAAACCATGACCTCCAGGACAAAGTTAATTAGCTGAGAATGCAAAAAAGATTGAGATTTTGAACATCTTATCAAATAAAGTAGGATATCCATTTTACTTAAAATCTTATTTTAAGTGCAGCTTTTTTTCCCAAGCTTCTCCTGTTTCTTTCTTTCTGGGTAGAAGATGCACTTTAAAAGAAATCTACATAATACTACTGAGGAATGACAGAAACAGCACTTAAAATCAGTTACTAAATCAGTTACTAAAATCAGTTCTGTCTGTACCACTCTCATGCTTAGGCCCAGAGATGGCTGCATTTCAGCAAAGGATGCACTGGGTGACTTTATTTTCATTTCTATTTTATCATTTTTTAATAATAAAATGTTAACTTGACTCTTGACTTAACCTCTTGTTTTCACTCACTCATAATTTTTTTCGTAAATTGTAATTTTGGCACTGTTACTCTGTTTGATCATGGCCCAAAGCTCAACTTTACTTTTAAAGTTTGAAGATCTTTTCAGCTGTTTTTGAGTTGTGTGAGCAGGGAATATAATTTCCCCAAATTCTTTTTATACATAAGGGTGTCCATTCAAGATGTTCATGAAGCATTAGTGTGTTTTGAGATGAAAGCTTGATGAAACTGATGCTAAAAGTATTACCTCAGTGGGTTGTTACAACTACAGAAAAGATGCTTTGAAACAGACAATTACAAGTGATGCTGGAAAATAAATTGAGCACTTGGATGATCCAGAAGAACATACTCCCTCAGGGATCTGTTCTTGCCCCAAGTTTTTTGAACATATTTATGAATGATATACTTCCTCCAGTCTCAAGCCACTTAGTTATATAGATTACATCTGCCTAGCTTCAAGAAACAGAAACTTCAAAAAGATTGAGGATAATTTGGCTAATGGCAAGTGCAGAAAGTGGAGATTGAGCCCAGATCAAAGACAGCGTCATCCTACTTTCATCTCTACATGAATAGTAAATAATGTATCTTTATTAGTGACAATGAGGAAGGATGTTCTGCTAGTTAGGACACTAACTTGTGGTTTGGGAGATTTTCATTCAATTCACTACTCCATCAGACTTCCTGGGGAAATCTCTGACAAATCTCTTGGTGCCTCAGTTCCCTAACTGTAAAATGGGAATAATAGCATTTTCTAACCTCAGGGGTGGTTGAAAAGATAAATAAATTAAAGACTGTGATGTGGTCAGATACTATGGTAATATGGAGTTGTATAAATACTGTGAAAATTTGCCCAAATTGGCCACGTTTATAAGCCTTTAAAATGTAAATTTGCACATGCTCAGTACAGACTTCATAGAGATTAGCAAAAATTTCTGAAGATTCTATCCGTATTGAACATGCTCCAGCCCCTCACGACTCCTATATAGGACAGGCCCAGTCCATACAGAACAGCTGAGCATGCTTCAGCCCAAGACTACAGGGGCAAAACTGGACTTGTAAGTGAAGCTGTGGTGGGGAAGGGCACTACAACTAAGAGCAGGGAGTCTCTCCTCTGCTCTGCTCACAGTGACATCCCCTTCTTCCCTGACACCCAGGCAGCATGGAGGAGAAAGAGGATTGACTCAGGTTTTTATCATTGAGGATAATTAATCATTGGAACAACTTACCAATGGAGTGTGGTAGATTGTTCATCACCGGGGAGAAAAAAATCAAGATTGGATTTTTTAAAGCTTTATAGTAAGGCAAGAGTTACAATAAAATGTTAACATACTACATGGTACATTACTTATTATTTATTCAGGGTTGGGTTAATATTCAAAGAATCTGGCTTTGTGGGAAGGGGGAGCCCTCCTCCATTGAGGACACTATAAAGGGTGACCCTATTTTAAAATATCTATCCTCTTTTTGGCACTTCTCTTGTGTACATACATGGTGTGAAAGCTTTTCCATTACAAGGACAGTTTATATTTTATTATATCTCCATTCCATAGGAAGAGGAATTAAACTTTTCCAATAATGTGCAGCAAAGTGTAGTTGCTAACATTAAAAAAATGTAATAGATTTGTGTGATGCTTCCCGGAGGTACGCAGGGTTGTGAGGGGTCTCACCACCTGCCCTTAGTGTGTGGGAGCCTTGTCTGTGCCTGCTGTAAATCAGCTCCCTGAAACCATGAGACTCCAGGCCTCTAGATGCCTTGATCTTTCTGTACAGGTTAGTGATAGGCACACACCAACCCTTTTAATTGTGATTCCTAATAACAATCAGCCAAATTAGGGAAAGTTAGTCCACGCTACATTTTAGGCTTATACACAATTTTAGAATTCACTCTGACTTTTTGTGTTTCTATATGAATTTTAATAGCATATCCTGTCATGTTTTTAATGTTGTGTCAGGCATACTAATGAGATGCACTGAAACAAAAACAGCAACAGTGGGAAGACATTCGTCTTTACTGAGGCTACCCTACCTAGCCAAGCAATTTCATATTTGTTCCATTCTTTCAAGTCTTTTATTATTTTATTCCATAGAGGGGGGTAATTTGACTTATAAAGATTTTTATGTTTCTCTACAATATTTATTCCTAAATGTTTAAAGATTCCTTTGAGATCACATTTAAATTTATGTAGCTGACTAGTTTGTTTTGATCCTTTTTAGAAGTATTAATTCATAAAATTTCAGATTTATCAGTTTATTTTGAAGTCTGATACCTGCCCAAATTCCCAAGGCAATTGTTCTATAATTTTTTGGGAGGATTCTGCAAATATAATAAGACATCATCAGCATACAAAACTGTTTTGTGTTCTGATCCAGAAGGTGTTTTGATGCCCTTTACCAAAGGACTGTTTCTCACATTTATTGCCAATGGCTCCATTACCAAAGCAAACAACAAAGGGGGATAATGTAACCCCTAGACAAATGAAAATGAGGGGATTGATACTACCTTTTTATCATCTCCCCTGAAATGCCTAGTTTAAACACATTTTAGTTACAACTTCCGCATATTTGCACAGTCCTTTGTGGGTTGGCCTTATGTACATCTCACAAAAATATTAATGATCAGTTGTTAGTTTTTCAGTGACATATTACATGACCTCTTTTAGATACAGATTATACCAGTTGTGAGTTAGAATACACTGAGCTGCTCAGGCCAGCTGAAACTCACTGCTAGATACCAGGAAGCCCCTTGCCTTCTCCTAGCACTGGGATGCTTTTAGGGTTACAGCTGGTTCAGAAACATCAGTGGTTCAGCTCTCTCCCTCATTGCCCTCAGTATTCTAGCCTTTTCTTGATAGTAGTGTAAATGGACAATCACATCTCTTGGTTTGTTGCCTTCTGGCGACCTGGGGAAAAGTGATCTATGAGCCCTCTAAGTATGAATGCAATCTTTATTACTCAGTTTTAATATGTCATAGAAAATATCACCCAATATGTCAAACAGATTTCTCCCTTCAGTCTCCTCTGGACTACCTATTATCCTTATCATTCCTTCATTTTCTGTTTTCCATGTCCTGAAGCTTTAATTCTATTTCTTTTTCTCTTTTTTAATTATTTGGATTCTTTCCAATCACTCATTTAATCCTGTTTACACATCTGATATTTTTCTGTTAATCTCAATTTCATTTTTTATATCCTCAGTGTAAACCTGGAACTCTTCCCTTAACAAGTCCTTCAGGTCAGCCATAGTGATTTGTGCTGCTCCACAGTTTGTATGAGGGAGGAAAGTTACTGTCTTTTGTGGCTCTTTGTTTTGTGGAATTTTTGTTTTTGCACTAGAGGATTTTTCCTTTCCTAGGTATCTAAATCTTCATGGCTTTCCTCCTTTATTGTTGCACCTCTCTCAACATGGCTGTTGCCACGTTTTCCTTTTCTTAGTCTGACCTTTCCAAAATGGCATTTGTGCCTTGCTTTCACCCCCAGCCACAATAATGGTTTAATTAATTTTAAAAAAATCATTCCACTCACCCACTGTCTCCAGAGGATAATGAGAGTCCAGTTCAACATCTCCAAGCTTGCAGAGTCATTTTAATATGTTCTGCTATCTGATCATACTGGATTTTTGTTGCTGGATTTTTTCCTCCAGAGGCTGCTTTCTGGGACTGGGATCTATCTGCCAGCTCTCTTCAACCTTTTATTTTCTTTTTAAAACTGGCTTCACAGATGGGTATTCATATTTAGGGCACAGATCTGTAGATTCAGGGTGGCTTGGGTTTTTTAATCTTCTTTAATTGTTTTGATTTATTCCCCTCTATTGCAGAGCGCTGGATTAAGCAATCATCTTGTTTACTGGTTTCGACTGGATGTTTTTCTAAAAGATATGCTGTAGTTTAGTGAATGAGGTAGAGGACTGCAGGAATAGAGAGGACAGTTTCATGGTTAAGGCAGTTGAATGCTGCCCTAAGAATTCCTGTGTGACAGAGTTCCTACGTGCTGCTAGGCAAGTGGTTTAAACCAATGTTTCACAGGTAGTCCCTAATTGTTTATTCCTCATGCTCTGAGTGCCAGACTTCAGACCTTCTGGTCTGATTTGCAGAAGTGCTAAGTGCTCACAGCTGCAACTGAAGTCAATGAGTGCTGCACTTTTGAACATATTTAGTGTTTATGTAATGCTAAATATACTGAAAAATCAGGTCCTAGGTGTTTCATATTGGGCACTTAAAATTAGTGGATACTTTTGACCTTAATCGCTCTGTTCCTCAACTCCGCTTCTGTGAAGTAGAGGTTATACCCCTCACCTCTGAGGAGTTTTTGATGTTAGATTAGTGTCTGTGAAGTACTCAGAAACTATAGTGATGAACATCATAGAAAACTTCATAAGGAAATTACTAATTTTGTCTTCTGAGCAGTGTTTGAATAGTGTGCAGTAAATAAGGTCTGAGGCCACACACTTGAACAATGAATATAAAACAAAATATTCAATAGCTGCTTAGTAAGTGACCACTGTCTATGTGCTGAATGAGGCAGGGATCCTGTGGAAAAATAGTATGTGATCATGTAATTAAAAACAGTATCATAATGCATATGCATTTTATAGGTTGCGTATGCTACCTTAATTCTGGCGTTTCCTAACTTCTGAGTATTTTACTTTGCCACCTTATATAATGTTCGTTAAATGTAGCTTTTTATGTGTAAGTCTTTGTGCTAGCACGTTGTAAGATGCTGTGTTTCAAGAATATTATATGTAGCATAACACTATTCACAAATCTTTCAGATTGCATCACAACCCTCAGAATATTGTCTGAACCAAGACCCCAGGCCTGAGTGCAAGTGTAGCCTTGGTTTGTGATCTTTGTTTTCCTTTCAGAGCACTAACGCTAAACTCTTGCTGTTACATGTGATTGGCTAGTGTCTGAAGTTCTTTATTACAGTGTCACACTTTGGCCTAAAAAGATGAATTATGCCCTGCAGTTAAAATATCATTTTAGTTTAGTGTCAATTTGACTATCAATTTATTTTTCACTTTAGATTTTGTCACTATAGAATCATGGAAATCTTGTGTCTTAAAACAATATTACTGCAATCCATGTAACTATTTGTATTCATATTTACACAGTACTGTGGAAACCACAACTACAATTAATTGAAATATTCAAGGCTAGTTTTGGTCCTAACCTCTACATTCTCTTACTCCAGATTATCAGTATAGGAATGTTGCTCAAGCTTGTGATCAGAGGACTGCAATTGGTTTGGCCCGGTCCAAGGATATTGATCTTCGTTTTTTTCTGTCACCACCTCCCTTACCAAAAATAAAAGATGTAAGTGAAAATGTGGGTATGAGTTGAATTTTGTCAGTGCTTTCATTTGAGTACAGGAGCTAAAGCGGAATTCTTTTAAAACAACCACTAGATAGTAAAATGAAGATACATTTTTGAGTCCTGACATAGAAAGACAAAATAATAATGAAGTGATGTAATAAAATGTATTGTCTTTGAAATTTTATGATATGGAACCTAAAATGCTGCTGTCCTCTTTCTGATGTCTTTGTCTAGTCACTTTTGGTGACAGGAAAGTCACAGAAGTGTTTTGAGGTGAGCTTTACTACTCCTACTCCTCATTTTATTTATAATTATCTTCGCTCTGTCCCAACGCCCCCACCCCAGCACTTGTAGTATAGCACAGTTAAGGGCTTGTCTCCAGTTACAGCATTGCAGCTGTCCTTCCTCTGCTGATGGGAGAGCTTCTCCTACCAGCGTATGTATTCCAAGTCCCTGAGAGATAGTAGCTACCTGGACAGCTAAGTAACTATGTCTAACTGTATGGACTTCACTATTACCTACCCTCCCTCGTGTGTGTGTGTGTGTGTGTGTGTGTGTGTGTGTGTGTGTGTGTGTGCGTGCGCGCGCGCGCGCGCGCACATCCCCCTATCTGATTTCCATTCCCTGTGTCTGACGAAATAGGTTACAACCCATGAAAGCTTATGCCTGCCAAAATTAAATTTGTTAATCTGTAAAGTGCTCCAGGACCCTCGTTTTTTATGTTGACAGAGACTCCCTCCCATTGACAGAGCACTGTCTACACTGGCAGTTATACCAACACAAGGTTGTAGAGTAGACCAGGGCTAAATCCTACAACAGAAGCTTCATTAAATTAGAGTTAATTTAAGTTAGGTTGATGAAATGCATTGTGTGTCAACACAACCAGTAAGAATCAGGGAAATAATGAGTTAAGCTAGCATTTCACATTCAGAACATGCTCAGGTCACATCTTAACGTCCCAAACCACTCTGATTTTACAGGTTCTTGGGACACTTTAGATGCAGTTCTCCCAACCCTCCCGTCCCCTCTGCTCCTACCAACAATCAATTCCTTCAGCCTGGATTTATTAACAGGATGGGCATGCTGTGAAGCCCGTCTTCCTCCCAGGCATTTGGAGAGGGCAGAATTCACTGCTGGAGGGGTTTGGTTTTATTTTACTCTTATATTAACTGGTTGGTATTTATTTGTGTGTCATGGGGGGTTGAACAGACCTTGTATATTGTGTTGTGAATTTAGTATATGGAATGGGTGCTAAGGGCTGGGCAGCAGTGGAGGACTTCTGTAAAGCTAATAAAATGAATCTTTTATCATAGGCAACATATCCTTTCTAAGCTTCAAGACATGCATAATTAGATATGGTATGCAGCAGTGATGTTCTGTAGCTTTGCACTGTCAGGTTTATCACCCTGGGATTGCAATATAACCAGTGTGAATAAAAACTGAATTTTTTTAAATAAAAAAATTGATATTAAAAACAGATTTAAATCAAAATTATAAACAATTTTATTTTAAAAAATAAACCTATTTAAAATTACCTTTGAAATTGACAGTTATTGAGACCTAAACTTCTTACAATCTGTTTAAAATAATTTAAAGCTGTACATGTTTGCTGCCAAGTTTTAAAGGAAGTGAGATCTTTGAACTGAGGGAAGTCTTTGGAACCAGAGTTTGTTGAGGTGGTAAATCAGCTTTTGACAGCAGTAGCCTCTTCTGCAAGTGTATAGAGAATATTTTCTTCATTTCAGTTTATTCAGCTACTTCAGTTTGAGACACACATTGCAGCTGCATGCAGTATTTTGAGAGGCTCTACTGTATTTTGTTTATGAATGGCTTATGTAATATGTATTTTTGTAGGCAGTTTAGGCAGGGTGGAGTAGGAAGAGGAGGAATTACCACAGCTCCTACAGGAACTTAAAACAGAGGGGGTGATTAAGGCTAGTCCCTGAAACTACAAACAGCTCTAAAGTACCACCATCTGCTGGGGTGGCTTGCATATACTGACTTAAAATGGATTTTCCAGAGGTCAACAGACAAAGAGAGGGCTTTTGGTATAAAAAGGGTGGGTTTAAACCAACACGGGCCTTCTTTTGATCTGGCAAATGGACAGGACTTTCAGTCCAAGACAGGGCCCAACTCTTGTGGAAGGTCTGGAAAGAATTTAGCCAGCTATGGCCCCATGAGACTGATGGGTAATCTCTGGTAACTTTTAGCATGCATGTAGAAAAGTTTCTTGTTTTTATAGGTGATCTATGTGATGCTTTTACTCTAAGAATAAATATATTCTGCTTTGTTAAGGCTGATTGGTAATAGGTATATACTATTGTAGCCCTGGAGAACGATTAACCACAGGTGCTAGACCCTGGTCAGACTTTCTCAGGTAATCACAGTGAAGTGCAGAGGGAGTGCAAACCTAAACCCTCTGGAGAGAAAGAGACTGCAGGTTTCTGCCTGAGAGAAGTGATGGCTAACAAGCCTGAAAACATTAAGTGGGTGCCCTCGAGGAAGATTGCATGGGCAATAGAATTAAAGATAGAATTAACCCTGAAACCGTGACACAGTTCAATAACATATTAAAGTGAAGAAACCAACTGGGAGTTGAAAAAGCAGGAAAGCTTGTTTTCCTCTTCTAATCTATGAACAAAAACTAGGTGTGAGACAGTGAAATCTACTAGTTCTAAAGTCTTGAAGGACATGGTGGCCAGAAACAATCAGTTTAATTAATAAACTGCAGATAACACGTCCTGTGTTTAATAAATCACTTAGCTTTAAATGCAGATCATGCTTTGAAAAAAAATCTCATTTATTCAGCACTTATAAGGTAGCTTTATTTAATAAAAATTACTGTGGTGTTTTTGCACATTTTTAACTGACTTTGAATTTCCATTCAAATAGATTTTGACACAAATTACAAGTAAAAACTGATCATCTAGTAAATAAATGCATCACTCACCATTTTCTAATGTAATAAAAAAGGTAAACATAAGCATCTCAATAAATGTAAGTTGAGCTATATAATTGCTTAAATAAATATGTATAGATATATTGTAGCCTGGTTAGGAAAAAGAAGCACCAAATTTAGTATAAAGGCTATATTTAGTTAAAAAACAATCTGTAGGTTTTATCAATCAATATATTTTAATGGTTACCGATTAATGAAAATTAACCTTTGTTTAGAAAATGAGTAAAATACAAATGCACAACACAATTGAAATCAATTATTTAAATCAAGGTTTCTCGCTTGCTGATTAAAATCATGGTTAAAATCAATTACTTGAATTACTTTGATTTAAATCAGTCCACCCTGAATATGACCATAGGTCTAACTATTTCCAAACAGTCGAACCTCTCAAGCTTGATGCATTCAGTTCATACTGGGGTACACATGTATATTTTTATTATTCCAGCCGTATAATCACTGGGTAACTGCTATAGTGGATTATATTAGGGAGCTCTTTGCATCCCACTCTTTGAGGAATTGAAGTAAAATATTCTAGCAGCCACTGTTGGTCTGTACATATACATCTACCAGTGCCAGAAAAAGTCATAATAATTTGAAAACTAGGAAAGTTCCCAGCTGTCTTCCTCCAGCAGCACAAGACCCAAGAAAGAGAATCTGAATTACTGGTTGGTAATTTTCCCTTCTATACAGTTTATAGATGAGGAAAGTAAGCTAGACAGGTTAGAATTGCCGAAGAGCAAAGCTGCAGATGGAGGCAGTATTCAAAAGAGGGTTAGAACTCGTGAGTCACTAGCTCACACAAACCGTGTACTGACCTTTAGCTTGCATTTCTTCTAATCCTTGCTATATGGCCGTAGGCAAATACTTAATCTTACCATACCTATTTTCCCATCCCCACCTACTTCACAGGGGTGTTTTGTGAATTTCTTAAAGAACATTTGTACAAAAACTTGGAAGATAAAGAGCTATAAAAGTTTTAACTATTATATTTCCATCTTTAATGCCATCATTTAATTTTTTAATCATGCTATTAGTTTTGTAGTTGTCTGATTTTCTTAATCTGCATTGTTGTTCTTGTGGTGATTATCATGCAATTGAGGGCCAAGTTTCAAGCTTTGTTGTAGGTTCTGCTGCTTTCCTGCTGTATGCTTTGTTCCATTTCTGCAAAATGCCAATAGGACCCATATTTTTATTCTTCCAGATCTCATTGAAATAAAATAAGTCCTAAACCTAGAAATGTAAAGCTGACTTTCATTGAAAAATGTGTTCACCAACAATAACCTGTCATTTTACAGTGCTCTATATCTTCAAAGTGCTTTACAAATATTAAATTAGGTTGCAGAGCACTCAAGCCAGACCTTTCAGTTTACAGCATTGCTTCATGTAACAATTTCTATTATTCCAAATCTTTGTTCACTTTCACATCATTTCCTGCTGCATTCCTTTGGAGAGTGTTAATACATATTTGTGTTAATTTGTTATAGGATTATGCTATAGAAGATGAGCTCCGATTGTTATTGGTATCTTTGCCCCAGACTGATCTTGAGCAATGTGTCCAGTACTTCACATCTCTGGCTTTAAGAGAAAGCAGTCAGACTCTAGCTGCACAAAGGGTGAGCTCTTAACTCCAGTATGGAATTATACAGAACATTCTCTCCTTTAAAAATATTTATTTATTTAAGGTATAATTTATTCATTTTATAATATTAGTGTGGGTGAAGCTTTCTCTTTCCCCACCCCGTGTTGCTCCTGCTCCTTTAGGACTGAGCTCCCCTGCTCTTTGGGTTATGCAAAGATGTGAGAGAGCTTGTTCTCTTCTCCCTTCCTGTTTATGCTCTCAGATAGGCTGTTGTGAAAAAGAGACACGGGGCAAGAATGGTATTGTATCAATACAAATGAAAAATCTACAGTGTTTGCTCCTTTTAGTATACCTTCTGTAGCTAGTAGGTTCTCCTTTGAGTGATTATTCACATATACATTTCACTGTAGGTGTACATGTGCCATGGGCCCCCACATGGGGGGGAAGGGTACGCTTTACCGGGGCCCAGAGGCCCTGGGGTGCCCAGCCGAGGCTGCAATCCCCATTACAGGGGGGGACCCCATGTTAAAAATTTGTACTGGGCCCAGAAAAATTATGCTTGGGCCATGTGTGCACCCAATGCACTCAAGTTGGAGACTTTGCCAGCAGTGTGTACTGAGTTGAGGGCATAAAAGGGGTATGTTTGTTGCCTCTCTCTCAGTTCGTTCTCACCTCCCGTGATGAGAGTTGGAGCTTCCTGTTGCTTTTTAGCTTCAATTCACCAGTTTAAAAATAATGACTGTATATGGTTGTATAGCATTATCTTGGTCTTAGTGTAAGTTAGTGTCGTTAGTTTAGTTTCTATAATCTCAAGAAACTGAGGGAGTTAGGATGAAGAAATCTGTAGCATTCAAGCAATGTATTACGTACAGAGCTGTTATCCCTGTTATGCATAGGCTTATGGATAGTGCCCTATTTGTGTCTCCTTCCCTATCAGGGACTAAGAGGGATTTGCATCTCAAAGTCCACCTTATGGAGGAGGCCATGCATCTCTTTGGAGCTGGACCTAATCACAGGAGGACTGACACTGTGTCAACAAAGAGTGCCCCTCTGGCTGCTCTGTCTTTTAAGCACAGATCTTGAGGAAAAACACCATCATCCCTGGCTGCATCCTGAAAGCACTCATCCAGGTGATAGAAATCCTGATTTTTTTTTTGTCTTACTAGGATTCTTCCAGAATGTCTGGTAGTGAGTTGAGTTCTAGTCCCAAGCACAGACACTCACCAGTGTTGTCTGAGGTGACACCATTGTCCTTGGCTCCTTTGGGACTGTTGAGACTGGTGTCTTCACCATTACTGGGTTCCTTTTCCCTTGCTGCATTGTCTTTGGCACCACTGAGTGAACATTTATTCCAATGTCGGTACCATCAACTCTGCAGGCCTTCCTAGTAACAAAAGATCCTCTTGTGCGTTCCATTAATGCTCTCTCCATTAGTGTCAGTGTCAACACCATCAACATTGTTTACAGGCACAACTTTCTCTTTTGCTGACTTCATTTAGGCCCCTGATGACAGCTTCATTGGCACCATGAACTCCAATCTACTAATCAACGTTCTGACCACCTCACACCTTATAAGAAAGGTGGTCACATCCCTAGGAGTTCAGGCAAAGCTTGTACAAGATAATCCACACAATCTTCTGGGTATCCTTCAGATCACAGCCCTGGGAAGGGTTATTTTTCCCATCAATGAAACTTTGCTGGAACTGGCCAAAACCCTTCGGTGGATTCCAGCTCCCATTCTACCCACTGTCAAATGGGTTTTCCGATGCTACCAAGTTCTTCAATTATGTCTTAAACAACCCAATTCTGGACTCCCTGGTGGTTGCAGCTGTTAATGAGCATTCCAGACAGTCTCATTTTAGGGCCATTCTGAAGATCCATTCTAGATCTTAGAAAACTAAACAGTTTTATCAAGAAAATCAAGTTCAGGATGGTCACTCTTGCTTTCATTATCCCTTCCATAGAAATTGGAGATTGGTATGTATCATGGATGTGCAGCCTGATGCAGCTTGAATCTGAGGTACCACTGAGCCTGCTTTCTCTTGTGACTTGGGCTGACCTCCAAATATGCTTTGGCTTATGATACACAGTTTCTCCAGACCCTGTTATCACCCAACACAACAGTGGGTGGCGCCACACACCCAACTGAGTCACGTGAATATTCTACCTAAGTCACTCATGCGCCCACCGTAGAGCCACAGGACAGCCAGTATCCACCACAGATCCCAAGCTCTGTACTACCCAGGAATGCACCCTGAGATAATACCATATTGTGCTGGACAAAGATTTCATTAGCATAACCTCTTTAATAAGTCCTCTTCCCCCTCAGCGTGCGGAAGTCATGCATCAGCTTTTGTTAACAGAGCAAAGATCACCTAAACACTTCACTAAACAACACACTGGTTAAGTGATTATAAGTAATAGGTTTAAGAGATCAGAAGAAGTTACCAAAGAAATAAAAATAAGATTGCAGTCTAAATTCTAGCAGGATTTGAATCTAGAAATGTCTAACCCCAAGAGATGGTACAAGCAAGTTACAGATCATCAATTCACAGGCAGAAACTGCTTTCCTCACCTGGGACCCACCTCCCCCAGTTCAAAGTTCTTTGTCTTTCAGGCATTTCTTCAGGGGTTAAGCTGTGGGGGAATGAAGCCAAGTGATGTCACTCCTCTTCTTTTATAGTCTGTTCCAGAAAGCTGGAACAATCGATGATAGTGACCTGAAGGGTCATCCTCATTGGTCAGTCATTATTCCATTGTGTACGTGCTCCTCTTTGTGAAGCTCCATTGTAAACAATCCTTGTTAGTGGAATCTATACTTGAATGGGCGAGAGAGAGCCCTCAACGCTGTGTGGCCACTCTGTTGTTGTGCCTGAAAGGCTGTTTGTGGGAGTTTCCCATCTTACAACATGTTCTAGTAGCATTTTCAGCAATATTTTATAACTTCATATGCTGATGGTAGCACATACAATTCACCAGGATATTAATATTTAACAGATCAAGACTTTTAAAATAATACCACACAAGGCATACCTTGCACAGAATATATCATAATTAAATGACATTGGTGAATGTGGGATTTCTGGGGGGATTGTGACACTGTGCCTGAGAACAACATAGTGGTCTCCATTTGTAGGATGCTTACATTCATGTGGTAATACATCCTGGCCACTAGAAATATCTTCAGTTCATAGCAGGCAACAACCACTACCAGTACATGGTCATTCCCTTTGGGTGATCGTTGGCCTCAAGAGTATTCACCATGTACATCTCAGTAGTAGAAGCACACTTGTTCCCCCATGGGGTCCAGATATTTTTTACCTGGATGAGTCTCAGGAAGAGCAAACTCCCAACTCCAAAACAGCATTCTTGTCACCAAACTGCTGTTCTCTCATCTAAGCCTGAAACTAAATATACACAAATCGAAGTTACAACTGACACAGTGAATAACCTTCATATGAGTAGACTTCAGCACCGCTACCATGGTGGCCTACCTCCCCATGGACAGAAAGATTATGGACTGAAATCCAAAACCTTCAAATCTAACCCCGTGACTATACTGGGTCACACGGCCTCATGCACGTACATGACTGTGCATGCCGGACGTCATCTCTGGTGTCTGCAGGTCTGGCTCTGCTCAGTATATTGACCAAGCAGGCATTCACCGGACATGACAGCTTGCATACCTCCACCAATGCTTCAGTCCCTGGACTGGTGGTTGGACCCTCAGAACATATGCAAAGGGGGGCCTGCAAGACGTTCATTTATCGTTAGGCCCATCTATGGACTTTCATCTTTTCCACCTGTGAAATCTTTATATAAGAAACAAGTCTCACTAAAGGCCTTTCACCTTCCAGGGGTGAGGCACACCATTGTGGATTCCCTCAGGAGCATATGTTTAGACCATCATGAGTGGTCAATTGGAGAAGACATTCTCCTCCAGATATCCTATCCATGTGGGTACCCAGTAATAGACTTATTTGTGATCAACCTTAACAGCAAATGGTGGGCTGAACTTGAACCAAAAGGAAGTTTGGTTCCAGGGCAAGCCACAGCCTGGGTTTCTTGAGGGATATCTTTCTTCCCTGGTCAAGGCATCTTCTCTATGCATTCTCTTTGGTCCCTCTCATTCCAAGAGTCTTCAGGAAACTGAAAAGAGATAAAGCAAACTTAATCCTTGTGGCTCTAACTTGACCAAGGTAGTCTTGGTTCATGAATCTACATAAACTCTCCATCCAGTCACCTGTAACTTCTCATAGTCAGGGATCTCATGTCTCAAAATCATGGCTACTCTCTGCATCCCATCTTCCATCTCTTCATCTCCCTGAATGGATGATTTCTGGTTGAATACTCATAGATTATGCTCCCATGATGTCCAAGTCATCTTGGTAAGCAACAGAAAGGATTCCAGCAGAGCCACATGTGTGGCAAAATGGAAAAAGTTCTTGATCTGGGCTAAATCTCATCGATTATCACCAAGTTTCAGAGAGGTTAGACACATACTGGACTACATTATTGCATCTGAAATCCTCTGCCTTATAATTAGTTCAGTAAGAGTCCTCTTTTCTCCCATCTCTGCCGTACATCCACTAGTGAATGGCTTTTCTATCTTTTCTCTCCCACAGGTTCCAGATTTCTAAAGAGCCTAGTTAATCTCTACCCTCCTGTTTCTGATCTGGTACCTTCGCAGTGGTTATCAAGAAGCTAAAACAAAAAGTACCCTTTACTGCATTTCAGTCTCTGGCTCCCAATCTATCACTAGGTCCAGCAAAGAGAGAACTTATTACAACTATATGCTTTTTTTCCAAAAAGTTCTCCTGACCCCAAAGGGGTCAGCCATATTGCCAGATCAATATGAGTTTGGATCTTACCCAAAATACCATGCTGCCAGCTGATCCTCTAGTAACTAAAACTAAAGGTTTATTATAAAAGGAGAGAAACAAGGTCAGAGGTGTTATCTGATTCAAGCAATCAGATACGTACAAATTATTTGAAAGTCCATATATATCAGGTTTTCAGTAGAATTGTGGAGTTTGCAGGCTTGTACAGTCCTTCTGTTGTACATCCAGTACCTGAATGGGTCTCTGTCCTTTGTTTCACAGCTTCAGTTGCAGATGAGTTGGTCCGAAGGTAGAAAGCAGGAATGAAGACCAAATATGACAATATGGATGTGGTGCAGCTACATTTTATGTCCCTTTTCCATGCTGCTTGTGGAAATTTAACAAAATATGATGTGAGTCCAGGGTCACATGGGCAAGTCCTGGTGACTCATAAAGGTGTAGGTCCTTCTCTCCCTGGGCTTATTGTACCTGTGAGTTCCCTTAATGGCCTATTAAGCAGTTTTAGTGCTGCTGCCATCCTGTCTGGGGTGTCGCCTAGACACACAGCACGAGTTGAAATACAGCAGTATCAGACATATCCATAACTTACAATACAAATGACACACAAACATAAACAATATAATCAAGCTTAGCAAATTATAGCCTTTCTAATGGTACCTGACATGGCCTATCCCATATGAATTACTGTAATTTTGCAATATTGATATTAAATCATATTCTAAGGGTCACCCCTAATCCAGCCAGCGTCACACCTTTGAACCACTGTCAACAGCTTCTCTGCCACTGCTATCTATGAGGATGGCATTCTTAGTTGCAATCACCTCTGCAAGGAGAGTTTCAGAGCTTCAGGCTCTCTTAGCATACCATCCTTTTACAATCTTTCATAAAGACATTTTTCTCAGGGTGCATCCTATGTTTATGCCAAAGGCAGTGTAAGCTTTCCACCTCAATCAGATCATTCACCTTTTGGTATTTTTCCCAATATCCCACTCTTCCAGTGCTGAAGAAGAACTCCATAGTTTAGATGTTCATAGAAGATTAGGGTTGGAAGGGACCTCAGGAGGTCATGTATTCCAACCCCTTGCTCAAAAGCGTCCCACACGCTGCTCAAAGCCTGTTTGCAGAGCTTTGGCATTTTACCGGACCACACAAAGCCCTTCAGCTCTTCCTCCAGACTCTTTGTAGCCTACGCTGAGAGAGACAAAAATCGGCCAGTGATAGCTCAGCATATTTCACATTGGATCTCTGATTGCATTAAGTTGAGGTATGACCTTGCTAAAGCCTCTCCTCCACCAAGGATAACAGTTCAGTCCTACCAGGGCTCAGTCCACTTCATCAGCTTTCCTGAGCAACAGTCCTATCATGAATATCTGCAAAGTAGCAATATAGATGTCTGTACAAGTTTTTTTCCCCAGACATTGCACCAGCACTCAAGCCTCCTGAGATTACATCAAATTCACCAAGTCAATATTCCAGTCTCTTTTCAAATAATCTGAAGTCCCACCTCCTGTGGGGAAACTGCTGCTGAGTCACCTACAAAGGAATGTATTTGTGCACAATTACTCAACGGAAAAAAAAGTTACTTACCCGTACAGTAACTGTTGCTCTTTGAGGTGTGTTGTGCACATATAAATTCCATGACCCTCTCACCTTCCCTGCTACTTAGGACTTTAGATAGACCATGCTGAGAAGGAATGGAAAGGGAGGAAGCAGACGCACCCCTTTTATGCCCTCAGTTTAGTGCATGAGAACAGGGGTGCGTAGTGGTACTGTTTGCAAAAGTCTCAGGCTCGAGTGGATTGGGTGCACAGACACCACAGTGGAATGCATATATGCACAATGCATATTGAAGAACAACAGTAACTATACAGGTAAGTAATCGTTTTATATAAGAGCTACTGATCAAATGGGCTGTTTTCTTTTTTCCTTCTAAATATTAGTATGTTTCAGAACATACAGGGATACGCTAGTGTAATACACATAACACTTGGAATAACAGCTTTACGGGTCGTTGCATGCTTCGCTTTTTGAAAAAAATTAACTAGAACCGCTCTTCTTATTTAGCCATTTGAGATTTGATTTAATTCTTATTGATTCTTATTCCAGGGGGGCTTGTGGTGTTTTGGAGGAAATGGGCTTCCTTACTGTGAAACTCTGAGTAAAGTCCCTTCAGAGACAGTAGAACTCTTCTGTTTACAAGCATTAGTGCAACATTCCAAGGTAATCCATGTATACAGCTATAATTGAATAGCTAGGTTGATAAACTTTCCTTTTGCATATGGGGGATGAGCTGCCTTCACAATATCACTTCTCCCCCTCCCAGCCCGCTGAGGTGTTGTTCACAGGGTTGGAATCTGAATGTGAGTGGGGTGGAGTGGGAGGTTTGTGGGGACTATCCACAGGATCAATCACTGTCTCTCACCATGCCCAGAGATAATTGCCTTCAGTGATGGAGATACTCAGGGAAACGTCTTAAAAGTGTATCTGTGGCAGGGAGTGGAGGAAGTGTCTGGGGTTGCAGGTTTGGTGGCAGGCCCTACAGTTCATTTCATGGCGGGGCACACCTTCACCAGCCCCAGGGAACAGTCAGGATAGACTTTATGAGAAGGCCCTTGTGAAGTGTTCCTCTACAACTCTGTTGTTGTTCCTTCTTCTGACACCAGTATCCCTACCCTGCAGAGCGGTAACAGATATTCAGGGCTGTGTAGGTCAGCTTCTCAGTGGAGGAGATATCAATGATGGGGATTCTGGGTATATCCTAAGAACAACTTGCGCTATTTACACATACATACCAGTCCTGGAACAGAGTTGTCATATAGCATGCAGGTAGTCCCTTCTTTCATGAATCTCAGGGCTTGTCTACACAGCACGATAAAGCATGCCAGAGGGGTATGATTTGTAAAGCATACTAATACCTGGTGTGTTCTAAAAGCTGCATGGTTTGCGTTAATGTAGGAGCAGTTAGAGCACTTTACAAATCACACCCTCTTGTGCATTTTGATGGTGCTGGTGCCTCAGTCTAACACTAAGGTGCTTTTCTCAGAAAGCAACTCTGTATCATGAATTGCTGTGGTCTATGATCAGAGTTAGAGAGCAAACTCTCTTGCTGCTCACATTGCAGCTCTTTCTCTCCAAGGCTCATTACCTCTACACAGAACCTTGTGTAACAAAAACTAACAACGATACAGCATGTCTTCCCAAGACAGAGCATATACTTGCTCACTAAGAAAGTGGAAGCTTGTGTAACAGCGTCACCTGATGACTCTCGCCATAACAATATTAATTGCACAGGAAAGACTGCAGATAGAACATAGAGGCCTGAACATCAGAAGCTGAGTGAATATGTATTGAAAAATATCCACTAAACTAGATTTATGGCAGGGAAGGACAAAGAGCAGCTTGCCAGCTGCAGTCGTAGCGCAGTGCTCAACACTATAGTAGAAACTTTCATGTCACTGGCATCTGTTCAGCAGCAATGATCTATAGTGTGGCTCATAAATGTGGAGTCATCTGCCTAGATTGGTTTCTGTTGCTGCCATAAAGATCTGTAGTGACAGAAGCACCATTTAGAAGGTAAAATAACATTACTTTCTTGAATGAAAAAGGATTATGAGAGAGAGTTCTACTTGTAGGTGCAGAGAATAAGTGGCTCCAGTTTACACAATGTTTTAGAAAGAATGGGCAGTTGTGTTACGGATAATCGTTGTGTTAGGATCTGATCCAGCAAGGTTTCAATCATCCACAGGTTCCGTTAACTTCAGTGGGAGAAAAGTGGAGGCACTCAGCCCTTTTTCAATACTGGGCTGTCTAGCATGCAAACTGCGTAATCATTACAACTTAAGATTTTAATAGCTTTCCTGCATTTGTGGCATTCAATAAAAATGATGACAAATATTCCATAGTTCTTGTAATTTCTTTAGTTGTTAAACTGAGAGACTTAAGCATAACATAAAAACCAATTCTACCTATGATGTGGCTCTAAAACATAGGAGCTTTAATGAAGAATGTATGTACTGAGAGCTTCTCAGGAAGCTTTTGCAGATGTAGATGTTTGCATGACTTTCACTTAGTATCACTGAATTTACTGTAAAATGCTAGGTTTCCACTCACTGTGATAAAATTGAAGCAAATGGAGGCCTGCAGCTACTACAGAGGATATACCAACTTCGTAACAATTCTGCAAAAATACAAAGGAACATAATTCGCATTGTTGGAAATATGGCTTTGGATGAACGTCTTCATGCATCCATAGTATGTGCAGGTAAAAAGAAAGTGAATTTAAGCAATCTTGATGCAATATTTATATTCTAAATTTGTAAGTGAATTTTGTGCTTTTGTAAAATACACAGGATCAATAGTGCTGGAGGCAGAAGTCCTATTCATTTACAGACCATGGCAGCATGGTCAGTGTTACTGCAAACTGCCCTATGCTGTCTAGATAATGTGCCTCATCCCTACAGTCACAGTCATTTAAAATCATTAATGAAGGTTTGGAATTGGGACTTAATTCAGCTAAACATTGAGTTTAGATGTTTAGAGTTGAGATGTTTTTATGAATATCTTGAGGCGCCTCCTCACAAACACTATCTACCCGATAGTTCTCAGATTTCCTCACTGGCTATGCTTTCTTCCAGTAGGTCTGTTCCTCCACTGCTTGGAGTGAACAGGCCAGTTGATCCATTTCCTCATTTTGAAGTAGACTTGGTAACTTCTGCTTGGTCTTTGCTGCTCTGCTTATTTTAATAGGCTCTCTTTAGAGTTTATGCCCCAGTGTGCACCTGGGGGTTGTGGAATTCTTTTTGTTGTGAAATCTTTCCATCTATTTCTATGAAAACTGCTCAACCCCTGAAAATAGAGGAAAAGATTGCTAGAGAACAGATATTCACAATCCTGTAATGCTCTCTGGGGCATACACTACAAAGTATGTACTAAATTTTAAAGAGAACAGTGCAACTGAACTCCATAGAAGAGATACTGGGTCCTGGTATCCAGAACTGGGGAGAAGACTATCAGGGTGAATAAGAGGAAAGGACCTGTGAAGCCACTGGTTCTTTCTTTCCGTGTTAGGATTGCCAGAACAAGAAGAAGAGGGAAAGGAAATGGTAGAAAATGTAGTGGCTCATGTTGGGCTCTCTGAGGGGCAGTGGATATCACTAACTCAATGTTTTTCGACCTTTCAGAAAGAGTCAATTTAAGCAATATTTTAACCAAACTACTTTGGCCATTTTTTTGCTATTATATTAGAGAGAAATGGAAAAAGATTATATATTATTCTCTTAAGGACTTTCATTTAACACAAACCTTTGAAATATAGCCTACTTCTAAAATTAATTTACGTTCCTGTGTGTGTCTTAATTTTCTTGTCATTTTTATTAATGCTGAAAAGTATTTGTTTTTAAACACATGAAATGTTTGCAGCCCTTTCTTTCCTTCTCCTTATTTCTGCTGTGATTTACTAATCCTGAATCTGTGACATCCCTGGGATCTGGACTTCACTGCAGAATCTAGCAGAAGGAGATGCTGGGTTGAGCAGAAGAAAAGTCTTATTCAGACTCCAGTATCTATAATTGCTGGGGGAATTCAGAATGATGCTGGTTAAGTAAATTGCATTTTGTCTCCTTTTCTAAGTTTGCCCCACAAGACAGTTCCCTTTTCAAGTGTTTCTAGATTTTCTCTGTGAAGTTGACTTTAAAGTAGCTGGACTCAAAAAGTCCTTTAGCCAACAGCAACAGGGGACATGCAGAATTTTTTAGGTATGATTTAACAGGCACAGTAACAGCCTCCTGTTTTGACCTTTTTCACCATCTTCTCAGCTCTTTGCTTATCTTCCTGCTCTACTTCACTTGTTCTCCCTTCCCCTCCTCCAAAGATCCATATCATCAGGAAGTCCAGTGATGCAAGCAATCTTTTCCGTTAAGCTTCTGGTTGTTGAAATGCACTTTTGTGCACAAAACCTTGATGGGAAACAATTAAAGGTGCAACACTGCTCCCCCCCAATTCTTTAAATGCAAAAACTACTTCAGAAATATCTTATTTGTTTAGTATACTCCATTATTCTCTCTTAACCTTTTCTCTCCCAACCTCTCTACTTGTAATAGGGCACTAGAGTGTGTAACTGGCTCATTTTGGATAGTTGTCTCAATTTCTTTCCCTGCTTAAGGATTTTATTTTAATTTCAAAAGTTTTTCATCAGACAAATGTTGGCTCCATATTTATTATCATTATCATATTTAAGTTCTGTGCTTTAAATGCTCTATTGGTTTTATCTCTTTGAATTTTAATGTGGGTGGGGTTTTGTATCATTTTTCAAAATTATAATAGACATTAACAAAAATATTTGAATTATTTTTGTTTTAAACACTTGAATGTAATATTACATTCAAAATCTTGCCCTTCACATTTCTCAATCTATTCAGGTCCACAGAGGTGTCTAATAATGATTAGTTTTATTTTAGGAAATAACTCCATCTTTTTTTGTAGAGGCAGCTGCGACTGTACTTTAATCATGTTGTACAAGACTTTGGAAAGAATGGCTTTATTAATAAAGACTAAAGTAACAGTATTTTATTTTAATGTAAATAGCATGCTTATGTTTATGATCACAGAGACAAATATGTCTTTTAATACTTAATTCTCACACACAAGGGTTTTAAAAATTGGGAATTGAGTGTGATTGTATTCTCCTAAGAAGCATCAGTCTCCATATCCACTATTTCATTCCTGGCTGCTAGCTGGTAAGCAGGGATAGCTTTCCCTTCTCTCTGATCCACCCAACCCTAACTTCTGGGGCTTTCTGGCCTCTTCTTGCCTAATAGCTGCTAGGAGAAAGAGAGTCTTTTTTTCTACTCTTTCCTAGTTATTATTGTACTCACTTGTTTTCTGTCTCCTTTCTTCTCCCCATCCATCAGATGTTGGAGGCTTCTTATCCTCTCCTGGCAACTGGAGAGTGGACGTTTCTTTTCTCTACCTTACTCACATCTTGACTGCTTGAGGAATTTGGGGATTTACTCCCTTGTGCTTTCCCCCCTGCCTCTTCCTTTTGGATGCTGGGAGAAATTGATGGATACACTCTTTTCCTCTGTGTGTGCTCTTGCTGCAGTTCATAAACTGATCACTAGTTAGAATCAGAGAGTAATTGCCTACCATCACTGTTGCATATTTTTTGCATAATTCAGTGCATTACTCAGGTTCTACCATCCAGCAGTGGCTACGGTCTGAGGCAAGATACCTGAATTGAAATAGGGTTTGTTCTACTATTGTAATTCTTATGCTTCTACAATTATTTTGGTAAACATCATTTTAAATGAGAAAAGGCAATGGCATATTTGCAATCTTAGTTCAGATAATAGTTTCTTAATAATTATCAGCCAGTGAGAAATGTTTTGTTTTATTTTTAAACTAGGTTGGGTCCCAATACTAGCTGAAGCAATGAAGTCTCCTCACGTGATTCAGTCTTCACACGCATCCAGAGCCCTGGCTAATCTGGACAGGGAAACAGTGCAGGAAAAGTATCCAGATGGAGTATATGTTTTACATCCACAGTACCGTAGCAGGTAAAGAGGAGGGGCTGTGCTCTACCACATGCTACTTCCTTTATTATTCACTTATAATGTAGGTGAAGTTAAGATTGCTGCTGCACAACAGTGTTATCTGCTCTGCCTGTCCTCCTGGAATGTGAGACTTCAGCACCTTAAACTCAAATGCTAAAACACTAAGAAATACTTAGTGAAAGTCTCTCCCTGAAAAGAATGAGAGTTTTATAAGAAACAACAAACACAAATTTACAAAAATTGATAAATGCACATTTAAGGTATTACTTCACACGCAGCTCAGCTTTGACTCTAGCCCTGTTGGGGTGCCAGCACCACGTCGATAATTGTTCTTTTGAAAGCCAGGAACCTTTGCCAAAATCACAGGAAACTATTTATAGGAAATCCCTTAGAGCAGTGTTAGTAAAACATTTACTTTAAATGAGAAGAGGCAGGTCAGCGTGTCCAGTTTGATATCTGTCAACTAGCAGCAACTACTCGTATTAGTGCCATTACACAGGCCACATAAAAGGTTCTGTTGGATTGTATGAAAAGAAGTCTTGATTTACAGTTGTTGTTGGCAGAGAAATTGGCATTTTTTATTACAGAGGATAAGGTAGTATGATATTCCCATTTCCTATTATGGAGTCCCCACAGGGATGGTTAAGATGGTGCTGTATATGAAGGAGCACCTTAAGGGTGTACTTCCTGTTTTTCAGTTGCTCTTGTAAACTCTTGAGTGGTTTTACTGTTTCCAAAGCACACCAGTAAATACTCTTTGGCTCACTTGGTGAGCAGCTACTTTTGGGTGTCTGAAAGGGACAGATACCCTCTACTATCTTGATAGTGGCGAATCTATTACAGTGCCTCGGTGTAGTACCCAGGGGCACCTCTGTCTTTCAGTTTCTTGGTAAAATTGGATGGGTGTTAACTGGAGTTACCAAAGGGAAACTTTCTTATTACAGGAGTGAGATTTGACAGTGAGTCTTAGGGTACATCTCTCACAGGGTGCAGGTACTTCCCTCACTTAATATACCTTCATGTGTTTTGCAGGATAAATGGTACTGCCATGGGTTTTAGGTTCCCTTTTCCCTCCCCCTGAGCCTTAGTAAATCATATAAATGCAATACTCTCAATGTTCTGGCATGGTGACCATTCATTGGGAATTTCACTCTTCCTTCAGCTGCAGCAGGAACGGAATGGTGGTCAGTTTTCCAGCCATTTTATAAGTGAAAATGTGTCTGTCTGTGCTCCATTGATGAGCCACTAGCCTTTAATCAGGTCTGCATACCTCCGATTGCAGCGGTCCTACTGCAGAGGGCTGGGATGCATTTAATGTTATCCTATATGGACCTCTTGCACTTCTTCCCCTTTTCCTAGCCCACTGTATTCTGTGTGACTTCCTAGTTTACATTTTCTTCTGTGTGCCCCCTGTGACGTGTGATGGTCTCTATAACATAGATATATTATACGGTTGGTTTTTTGTTTTTAAAAAAAAAAGCACTTTGAGATCCTTCAGGATGAAATGGCTTTTATAAATATAAATTTTAATGCATTAAAATATGTACCCTACTTCTTTTTAAAATTCTTTCCAATATCAGTCAACCCATTAAAGCAGACGTCCTTTTTATTCATGGTCTTTTGGGAGCAGCATTTAAAACCTGGCGACAACAAGACATTAATAAACCTTTGGATGAAAAGGCATCTAAAGGAGAAGAGGGTTACAGTGAATGCTGGCCAAAGGTAGGGAGACAATAACTAATTCCTATCAGATTATTGTTTCCTCTTCAGTGAGCTCTGTGGACAAGAAAATGAAAGAAACCGTCTGAAGTCACACTACTTAGCAATTGTCTCGTTTTAATCTAAATGATTTCTAATCAGATTCCTCAGGTAGCTCTTGCTTGCTAGTTAATGTTTGCCAACAAGTTGCATTTTCAAACAGGTTGTTCTTGGAATGGGATTTCCCAGCTAATGTTAGTTCCTCTGATATCGTTGTTCCCTCCAATAAAAGAGGAAGCAGTAACCTCCACACCTCTCTATTATTCTTAGTGTGGGCTAGAATTTGGTTGCCTTGTAAATATCTGTTCACTCTCTTCCCCTTTTCTGTTTGCTCTTCAGAGATCAAAAAAAGTCCATAACATTCCAGATTTTTTTTCAAGTATATTGTATTTTTATAGATAAACTGATTGCTGATTGACTAAAGCTTTGTAGTGGGTGCTGCTGAGGTTTTATCAGTGAATCCGTAACAAGTGCCTTAAAGAAATCCCATTTTGTGTTGTGTATTTTACATCAAAATTTAATAAGAAAAGTAACTCTGTAAAAATGATAGTGCAGGGTTCTATTAATCTAACTGATGTTCCATATCACAGAGGAGAGGGGGTCAGGAGCCTGAGTACTGGATTCCAGCTCTGGCACTCACCCTCTCCCGTTGTAGGTTTGGAGAATTTCCTTAATCTGCATGCCTGTTTTCCAGTCTGTAAAATAGTAATCCTCAGGCACCTGAGAGAGGTATTGCGAGAATTAGTTAATGGGCAGTATTCATCCCTGGTGTTGTTCTACTGAAGTCAGCTTTTTGAAGCTTTGCTACTGTTTGTAAAGCACTTGGAAGATTAAAGGAAAGCTTTAATTTTAAACTCAAAAGGTGGTTTCTTTAACTGCCAGTCCTGCAAACACAGCCTGAGATCTTTAAAATCAAGTTGCCTGTTAAATCATTACCCGGAATAATTGTTTCTGCAATCAGAATTTAGTGGATCCTTTTGTCAATAATGCATGAGTCAAAACAGAATCCAGCTCACTCTCCCGTAGCTTTGTGGGCTCTGTGATGTCCTAACAGAAATAAAAACTATTTTGTTGTTTAAAGTAAGCAACTACGACAAAGCCACACCAGCAGCAAACCTTTTCAGAAGGGTGTCATTTTTACATTTTAGTCAATTTTCTGACTATAATTGCACTTTATATATTATAGGGTTTTTTCCCTGTCTTTGATTCAAATTAACTATCAATCATGCAGCAGGTTGCTGGTCTTGATTTTGATGTCTGAGAACCAACTGGTGTAGTGTAAATTCAAGTATGCTCCTTTGTTTTTGATTTCATGTTTAATTTAGACTTGGCTAGCTTCAGACTGTCCTGCGCTTAGAATTGTATCTGTGGAGTATGACACCCACTTGAGTGACTGGAAAACGAAGTGCCCTATTGAGGACTACAGGTAACCAATGATGTGCATGTGCATGTAATATGGAGAGGAGAGGGAAAAGCTATAAAATTGACATGTAGGATCCTGTAGTCAGGTGCGGGTGACTGTATTTTTTCTGTCACGTGCTGCTGTGGAGGAGATTTAGGTTTGGTGAAATCTCTTACCACCTGTTCCTCAACAGTAATGTGCACACTTGATTTCCCTACCTCCTGGGTAGGGGCTTATGGCACCTCTCTAAGTTCTTGTGGTCCATTCAGCTTTGCATTAGGAGAAATGTGTGAAGAATTCTAGAGACTGGTCTGAATATATTCTTTGTGGGGTGCGGGATTTCTTAACTTCAGGCAAACAAGTCCCCAAATGCACAACAAAAGTCTCTTCATTTCAAAACTTTATATTCCTAGTTTTGTCCTAGAGGACATTTTTATGCAAGAGTTATAAATTCCTGAAAAGAGAGTTGTACAATTCTGTGGCAGATAAAATATAGCAGCTGCATAATAGTTATGGACAGGAAGTAAGACAACCATCCAATTGAAACTCAAATTGGTATATGTCAGGGCATTCTTGCCAAAAGTGCTGTGGGGTCTTTATTGACCGCATGCAAGTGATGAGGATTTCTGTTATACGTCATTGAAACAGTGGTCCCTTTAACTCAACTGGGGTTTCTAAAAGAAAAAATAGTAGTACAGACTAGGAGTATGTTCCAAAGCCCACTGAAGTCAATAGAAGTCTGTAATGGGCTTTGGATCAGGTCTGATGTCCCAAGTTTAGAAACGCTTCTGAATGAGTTCAACTTGAAGCAGGTAAGTAGTCCCAAAGATTTAACTAGGGAACTACTTTTGTGCTTAAAATTAAATGTTTGCAGGATCAGAGCCCCGGGAATTTATATTACACAGTAGAGAAAAACTTTGAACACATAGTATAGAACGTCAAGGGGCACAAATCTCATTGTTTTCTCTCCCCACTACTTGCTCCTCCTATTGCTTGGTATTTAGCAGATTGATACAATTATTCCAATCAAGAAAGCATATGCAATCCACTCCCTTAGGGAACACTAACAATCTCACCTACTTTGAAATTAGTAGCAACAAAACAATACAGTTTAATAGTAGCAAAAAAATGTGTAGGCAGGTACCTCTGAGCTAGAGTTTCTCACTGTGTCCAACCAGAGTTATGGAAGTGGAACGGGGTTAGAAAAAATGTATTTCTCAGTTTGTACTATAGTAATTTCAGTCTTCATAATAAAATGCAGCAATGTGGGTTCAAAAAGATCACTTGAGCATGCAGTATTTGATCATTTTACAGTTCCATATGGATACTGAAAAAGGAGAGGTATGAAGATGGATTTTTTAAGGGTATCAAGGAAGATGCAGCAGTAGAACCATAAGGCTTTCATTATTATTCATCGATATGCTATCTGACCTTTTAAAAGTGAACTTACAGAGCTTTAAGTGTCATGGACCCGCGGGACAGCAGTTAGAGTCCCTGTGGAGCTGTGAAATCCCATGTGCCATTTTGGACTTGATTCTCAAGGTTGGTCTACACCACAGAGTTTTGTCAACAAGTCAGCTTTTGTCGACAAAATGGGAGGTATACACTGAAATGCTCCTCTGCTATGCCGACATAATAAAACCACTTCAATGAGAGGTGTAGGGCTTAAGTCGGTGTAGTTAGGGTGGTGTAGGCACTGTGTTCCTTTTATCGGCTGTTGGCTGTCATTTTTGTCAATTTCACAGCTCCTCTGGAGAGCTGAGAGGCTAGACTGGAGGTGGGAGGATGCTGGGAGCCCGGGAACCTATTGGGAAGCTGGATTCCTGGCAGGGAGCTGCCAGCGGAGCTGCAAGACTGGGCGCTCAGCCCCCCTGCACATCACGGACCCAAGGAGGGCAGTGTGGACAACAGCTATCACAGTAATTAATGCGGTGGCTGTAAATCGACCTAACTTTGTAACATAACAAGACCTCAGACGGAGCAAATCCCTGCCTTAAAGATTTAGTTCAGTTGAAAAGACACATTGGAATCTCTTTTCACATGTACTATATAGCAGAGTGATCTTTAGCATCCATCCTGAGAATTGATTGTACAAGGCTTTTAAATATGGCTGCTGTTTAGATCTTTGCACTGTAGTATCCCCAGTATCCTGATATTTGTGCTGCTTATTTAATTCTCCAAGTTCTTGACTTGTGCTGTGGTCCACTATGCTCAACCCTGCTTCTGTTGTGAGGAAGGCAAGTGTTCTGGTTTAAAACACAGGACTGGGAATCAATAGAACTAAGTTCTGTTTCTACTCTGCTACCAACTTGTTGATGTTGGGCAAGTCATTTACCTTTCTATACCTCATCTTCAAAATGGAGAAGTTTATGCTTTCCTATTCTTTTAACTCTGAAATTATCAGCTGGAAAGTGTCATAGAGGAACAAAGTATTATTATTTATTATTTTAGAAATTATAGGTAGATCACAGACTTATTTGTTCAGAGCCCAGGTTTCAGGTTTAGCATTATCAGTGCATTGCGCCACACTTTCAGCACAATTTAGCAAAGTATTTGCTTGCCAGACACTGTTTGCTTCAGGAGAGAATAGAGTTCGTTATACTCTGTTCCTTTTGCTAAAGTGAAAAGAAAAATACTGTTATATATGAACCAAGCTGTTTAAAATTACAAAGCATAATGAGAAGTTTAGGTGTAAACCAAAACTCCTGTGCTTTTAGAAAAAAAATTTCTCTCTATTCCTGAGCTCCTGTTCCTAATGGGCCTCCTCCAAGGTCTTTGGTGTTCTCAATTCCCAATGAAGATGGTAATAGCTGACTGTGTTCAGTAACTTGCATGATCAGGTCCAACATGAGTTATCTACCTAATTCCCTTTTCATAATACTGATGCACTGAAATTCCACTCCAGCATGAGACTGTCCATTAGCTTGTTTGCCTTTCTCCTACATACACCTCTCTCTGCTGCAGGAAATCTATTGCTTATAGGAGTAATGAGCTTCTCAACAAGCTTAGAGCTGCTGGTGTTGGAGACAGACCTCTGATATGGGTATCACATAGCATGGGAGGTAAGTACTTTGCCTATGCTGTACAGGTCCGCTATGTATTAACTGCCATTATGCTTTAAAAGGAGTGGCTAAATTAGCCTGAAGCAACCACATTTCAGATCAAACTTGGTCACCCCCAAAATTTGCAAAAAGTGGTCTGAAAATATAAAATGGATATTTTACTTTATTAACTATATTACATTGCATAAACAATTGATTAATGAACTATATTGTTATCTCTCTGTACTATGTTGAGGAAGACCACAAAATAAGGGAATGATTCAGCTGAAATTGTAAGGAAGTTCATGTAACTGGGAACCTGTAGGCTAAATTGTCTCCTTGCTGGATCTGTAGTGAACATCAATGCTAGTGTTTAATGAAAACAAAATAACTTTGGAGTATAGGATTTGACACCAAATAGTAACAGTTTACATTTCCTGCCTCATTATATTTTTTACCTTTTACATATTTTTCAAACTGAAAGATTAGACCTAATTAGTTGAGACAAGAATATGATTGGCTGATTTGTATGTATTGTAATATAAACATTATCCTCACAGTGGCTTAGTTCCCTGCAAGAATTAATATTTGTGTTGCCAGGTCTGCTAGTCAAAAAGATGTTGGTGGATGCTTCCAAGAACCCAGAAATGGGTAAAATTGTAAACAACACCCGAGGAATCATATTTTATAGTGTACCTCATCATGGCTCCCAGCTGGCTGAATACTCGATGAATGCTCGATATCTTCTCTTTCCTTCTGTGGAGGTTAAGGAACTTAGCACAGGTATGCTCACTTTGTAACCACTTACCACAGGAGTTTGTCTGTTTATGATTTTTGTCACTTCCATTGAAAATGCAAGATAAAAACAACAAAACCCTTTTTTTATCTTTTCAAGGCTGTCTGTTAAATTGACAGAATAACTGCTGTGCTTCTTTGTTTGCAAAAGAGGAAAAAGCTGCGGGCAAGTTTACAGAAGAGTAGTCTCAATTGTTCAGAAATGTAATAGCGTAATATGGGACTCCTTTATAGCATACCTTGTAATCAAATCCCAGGCTAGGTAGGAATAAATGACAAAATTAGTGTTGCATATTCTGGGCTGCTGTCAAATCCTTGAAAACAAGGTCTTATGATGGATGTGCTGCTGTTTTTACTGCAGTTATAATTTTGCCAAAACATTTCTTACAAGATGAAATATTGTAGATAACTCATTTTCAGAAAATAAAAACTTAACACAAGTTATACAATATATGATACTTATTTTTCTCCTTCAGATTCTCCTGCCCTTAAACAACTAAATGATGACTTTATTTCATTTGCTAAGGATAAGAAATTTCCAGTCTTGAGTTTTGCAGAAACCTTACCAACGCACATAGGTAGCATGATAAAATTGCATGTGGTACCTGTGGAATCGGCAAGTATGTCAATTTCCTTTTTTTCACATATTGATATAGGGGAATAGGCAATGCAGTTACTGTAGTAGAAGTATCTGGAAAGATAAATAAATAGGGGATATTGTATGAAAAACCATTGATGGCTCTTTTTAACTTTTGACCAGATTTTGACCTTGGATACATTTCTAAAAGTACAAACATGTAACCCTCCTATTAAAATCAGTGAAAATGCAGTGCATATTTGAACACATCTAACAGGGTCCCCTCCTTATTTTAAAGGAGACAGAAATCACTGCACTCAAACTCTTACAGCACAGTCCTCATAGTGTTTACATAGCCAGTGTTCCCATTTGGCTCAACTGTTAGCTCAACCAGCAATGCTCAGTCTCTCACACAAACCCACCATACGACTGTAGTGTCCTTTTGGGTCACCAAATATGGAAACTTCAGGCAAAATGAAGAATTCCTCAGAAAGCGGTTGACACATGTAAGTGGGATTCGAATGGAAGACTCAGCATAACCTTACTAGAACGTCCATTGAAGTGATCAGGATTAGTTCTCAGGAACACCTAAACACTGTAACTACTCTTAGTGTAACTAAATTAGCTGGGAGTAGAGCATCTGTATTATACACTCAAGTAATGCGTATTTCCTTTCCTGTGGAAACTCTTCATACTGTGTTCCATATTTGATGTCAGATCCAGATCAGTTTTATACCCTAAATCACTGGTTTTATTTAAAAGTATATTAAATTATGGATGAGTGTATTAGTAAAAGACTTCTGCAGTCTTTTAGACTTTTTCAGAATGCAGATACTTGAGGTATCTGGCCCTATTGAAGTCAATGACAAAACTCCCATTGATTCAATAGTCAAGATTTTGACTTTAAATGTTGTGTTCAGTAAAGCACATGTTGTAATGTTCTCCTTAGAAAACTTCTTCCTTCCCATATAATTTTCCTTTATTGATTTAGTCACCAGAGCCTAGTTTACTCAATAAGTAAATAATTGTATAACACCCTAATCCTGCAAAGGGACCCATGTGGGCAGGCACTTAATATTTATGGAATCCCATTGAAGTCAGTGAAACTCTGCTTGGGCCCACAGGTCTGCCCAAGTGGCCTGTGGAATAAGTCTAAAGCTGCATGTACTTATGCAATGGGACAGTGTGTTGATAATGATTTCTGCATATTAAAAACAACCATGTGTAAGGCAAAATAAATAAATAGCAGATATGGACGGGTTGTTTTGGGGTGACTAATTGTTAATGCAAGATCTTTTTCTTAATATAGGCTATTTTGTTTACTGAACTTTGGAGGTTTTTTTCGTTCTCCAGATTTAGGCATAGGAGACCTAATTCCAGTGGAGGTTAATCATCTGAATATTTGCAAGCCCAAGAAGAAAGATACTTTCCTGTACCAATGTACTGTAAAGTTTATTCAAGATGCATTAGCAAGAGAACTTGGAAACTGAGTCTTTACCATTCTTGCATGCTTTTCTTTTCAATTTGGTGTAATGCACCAAGATCCTTCCACTAAAACTGTTGGCAGGCCTCCAGAACTGCAGACACAATATTTATAATAAAATCTGCTGTCCAAGTGGCTTTGAATACATCATCAGCTTGGAAATCTACATTGTTTACATCTGAAATATATTCAAAATACAAACTGAACCACAGCCCCAGAAATCTGGCAATAAAAGGTGAAAGTCTGCTATGATGCACTTTGACTTGTTGACATATATGTATGTAATTCCTGTGATGATTTGACTAGTAGGTGATGGGAATGCAGTGGAGGAAAGGCTTCAGGTATTCTGTGGCTACTCTTCTGGATCAGCATGGATGGGACTATGAAGGGTGTCCTATGCCTCATGTCTTAGCCAAGAAAGGTTGCTATGATTGAAGGCCATTTGAATGAGGTGAGTTTCCATACGGGGCAAAAGTCCTACACTGAAGATCAAAAACAATAAATCCTGATGATGATCTGTTTATATAACAACACAGGGAAACAAGTGACTGTCTCAAAGTACACACATGCTATCCATGTTTGGGAATTTGAAACCTAGTAGGAACATGTGTAAATGAGTCAAGATATTGTTTTGACTGATGGACCAGTTACAATTTGTTTATTCCACTTGTCTTTGTGTTTAATAGACCCAGACATTCTTCTAGTTTAATTCACTTTTTACCAGTTGCATCAATTGTTAACAAATGCAGTAAACAGAGTGCTGTGTGAGAAAAAGAAAGCATCACATAATCTGTTGATCTCTGGTATGGTATCCTGTGTAAAGGAGACAGTGGCAGTTTAATTTAGTTTTAGCAAAAAAATAAATTCTTACATGGTTCCATTTTAATTCTATCAGCTCTGGGCTTCAAGATCATAGATGAAGAGCCCTAGGCCTGGTCCACACTAGAAAAATTTGTTGATGAAAGGTGACTTTTTTGCCAACAAAATCCTGATGTACACACTGCAATCACCCTTTTGTTGACACAACTGCCCTGTCCTGCCACCAAAATAAAACCATCTCGACAAAAGGCTGCCAGCATCCTGGCATCCTCTGCATCCCAGGGCGGCAGCCACCCGTGGCTTCCCAGCGTCCCAGGTGCCAGGCAGCTGCAGCCCTGCTGGGTGGCTTCCCGGCATCCTAGGTGCCAGGGGGCTGCAGCCAGCTCCTGCCTGGGAGCAGGGAAGTCCCTGCACCCCGGCTGGGAGTGGTGGGGATGCAGCCAGGAGCCTGTGGAACATCACTGACCCAAGGAGGGCAGTGTGGACAACAGCTATTGCAGTAATTAATGCAGTGGCTGTAAGTCAACCTAACATACCAGCTCCCAAAGGGGCAGTGTGGGGGGGAGCTGATTTTTACTAGTTTACTGATCTATGCCAGTATTTCAGACAGAAAATGTAGTTTGGGACTATAGTAATTTTAAAAAGAGTTTATCCTACTTCTGCTGTGTTCAAACTTTAAAATGAAAATATAGGACCCTGTTTATCCAGGTGGAACAGAATAAATGGAATTTATTTGGACTCACGGGGTTTTGGATAAACTGAGAACTTTCCATTGCAAAACATGCAAATAGAGTGATTCAAACCATTTTTGAGGAATACACTGTTTTTGGCTAAGAGGAATTTAGGTAAATCATATTCTACTGGAATGCCTTGTACAATAAATAGTCTATATTAGCTACAATACCTGGAATTCTTGAAGCAATTTTCTGCAACTAACAAATGTATTAATGTCTAACTTTTTAAAATTAATATCTGGGTTATACCGTAGCTTTGTGTTTAGGAGATAGTAACAAAATGTGTTTTGAAAAAAATTGTACTATAGCTCTTGAAAAAATATATTAAACGTGAATAATCTGCTAAATGAAATGTATTGATGCCATATTTCATGCCAATCCAAAATAGTGACCATAGTTTTTCTACAGGGCTCACAAACCTGCGTCCTTTATCCAACAAACCTACTACACTTTCCAATGGATGGTAATGTAGCTGCAGATCTAAGGATAGTTGGCAAATATTGTTAACCACTTTGTGACTACCTGATGACTCCTCTTCCTTCTACAAAAATGCTTCATTTTGATGCAATTTCAAAGCAAATCTTTCCTTAAATGAGTCTTCAAACATGTTTCCAGGTCACATTCTAAGGTAACAATAAGGGTTGTTTATCTAGTTTAGATGGAGTTATTTGTTTTATGCCATTATGATTTTTATTTACATTTAGTTTAGAATTTCACAGTTACTTACCAACTCGGAAGGAGGGTATGCTATTGGCAGTGCGGGCTGTTCCAGGTCTCAACTTCTACAGCTTCGGGGTGGAGATTGCTCTCATCAATGGCCTTGGCACCAATGAAGAAGCAGGCCCCTTCATTGGTGCAATTGCCTGCAGAGCCAGTATCGACAGATACACCGTTTGTCCTTGGCTCTGTCTATATCTGTGACCTCAGCACCAGAGACACAGTACTCAGGTATCCCTTAGGGTCTGCACCAACTCTTTTTGGTACCAGTAACAGAAGATTTCCCAGTATTGGTCCCCTTGGTAAGGCCCTCTACTTCTCAGGAGGCTTTTCTGGTACCAGTGATGGTTCTAACCTTGGTACCAACTTTGCTTTTCTCCTATTGGACTGTGGATAATCAGGCTATTCTCTGGCCTTCCCAGAGTAGATGCTAATGATGCCTACGGACGTTCAGAGGGTTCCTCTGTCTCTGGTAAGAAGCCTTCCAACTGGTGTCCACCTTGACAAAAGAAGTCTTGTAAATTCTCTAAATGCCTGGCAGAGAGAGTGTCTCAGCAATGAGAGCACCACCTCACATACAGCAAGGACAGGCCATCTTGGCCTGCATTGTATTGGTTTCCTATACCAGACTCTTTCTTGCAATGGCCAGCTGGGACGTGGGATGCAGCCCACTTGCCAGGGTCTATCTATAAATACCTACGGGGAACAAATATTTAATAACGGGCAGTTCAGTCTACCAGGAAATGGTATAACATGATCCACTGGCTGGAAGTTGAAGCTAAATCACTTCAGACTGGACATAAGGCGTACATTTTTTAACAATGAATAATTTACCATTGGAACAATTGACCAAAGCTCATGGTGGATTCTCCATCGCTGACAATTTTTAAATCAAGCTTGGATGTTTTTCTGAATTATATGTTCTAGGAATTATTTTGAGGAAGTTCTATGGCTGGTGTTATGTGAGATAAGACTGGATTGTCACAATGGTCCCTTCTGGCTTTGGAATCTATGAATAATTAAAGAATGCCTTGTAGTGAAAGATTGAAAGATTCACTCTATTAGCTTATCAAGGAGAAAGTTAAGAGAGAACTTGACTACAGTCTAAGTACTTACATAGGAAGCAGAAATTTGATAAGGGAGAGCTTTCATGTAGCAAACTATTAAAACAATGGCTGGAAGTTGAAGTTAGGTAAATTCAGACTTGAAATTTTTGATAGGGAGTGTGATTGGATTTTTCATCTCTGGAAATCTTTAAATAATGTTTTTCTAAAATATATGTTCTAATTCAAACAGACATTAATTCAGGGATGGGTCTGTGGCCAGCGTTATGAAGGAGATCAGACTAGATGGTCACATTGCTTCCCTTCTAGCCTTTGAATCTCACCCAGGTCCATGAGGAAATCCTCCTTAGATGAAATGGTCTGAAGAGTAGCTTCTGTTACAGATGTTGGATGCCACGTCTTTGGGAGCAGCCTTTGCCAGCGGATCAGCCTCTCCCTGAAGAGATGCCATTTGCTCCAACAGTTCGGTCCTTGCCCTCTTGAATGACTCAGGAGTCCCATCTTCCTCTTCTCCCCTACCAGAGGATTTTAAGTCCTGTCACTGTAGAGAGTAGCTTCAACTCTGGGTGTACAAACTGAACCCGTGCAAGAAAATATGCATAAACTGCTGGATGTTCTTCAGGCAACAACTGCAGGCAGTATTGCCCTCCCGATAATTATGCCTTGTTACAGCCAGTGAAAGCTTTTGTGGCTGATCCCAGCCACGCTAGCCCTAACAGCTAGGCATATCGATAAACAATATCACATACCATCCAAAGGCTGGAAATGTTGTTACTCATACCCAGTACCTAACTTCCTTAGTAGGAGGGCCACTAATGAGCAGTTGTGGCATGGGAAATTTAACTCGACCCCGAAGGAAAAAGCTGAAGAGACTCGTTTGGAAGGAAAATTTATTCTGCTGCCTTGCTCCAGGTGAGAATAGCAAACAAGCAAGACTTCTAGTGAAATATAGCTTTCTCAACTGGGAACTCATGGCTAAATTCACTGACAAGCTCCCCAATGACTCAATGGAGGATTTCAGGGCTTCCCTCAGGGAGATTAGATTGGTGGCAAAAACCTCAATATTGCAGATGCCTTCTCCTAGATGATGGCCTCTGCAGTAATGAGAGGACTATGTAATTCTGGAATAGCATTGGATGTTCAACAATCTCTTGAGGTCTTGCCTTTTGACAGACAGGCTAAGCTCTGTTTTCTGAGACTGATAACACGTTGCGCTCTGGTCCTGCCACGAAGAGGTACCAATACAAGCCTCTTCAGCGTTATTCTCAACAGTAGCAGACTAACCCTTCTATCCTCCAAGACCGTATGACCCCTTCAGGAGGAGACAGAAACCTCAAGAGGTAATCTAATTAAATCTCTAAGCAACTGTCTTCCACTCAATCCACTATAGGAAAGCAACTCTTTTGACTTCTTTGAGGGTGGGGATGCAAGCAGCAATGATTTTCCCATCTCTGCCCCTTTCACCTTTGGGGACAGACTATTTCACTTCCTCAATTCTTTAGGAAGCAATCTTAGAGAAGTGGGTTTTAAGTAATGTGGGACTGGGATATTTGATCCACTTCCATTCTGTCCCTCCTTGTTGCTTATTTGTCCCTTTTCAGGGACCAATCTTATGAGGCTGTGCACCTCCAGGCAGTGCAATCTCTGCTTGCTCTGGGAGCTACAAAGGCAGTACCACTGCAGTTTCAAGGGTGGGTTTTTACTCCTGCTACTTTCTAACCCCCAAACCCCAGGGAGGCCTGAGATCCATACTGGACCTTCATGTTCTCAACAAATTCATCAAGCAAATGAGATTCTGTAGTTAACATAGCATCAATCCTCCCCTCCCTCGATCACAAGGTTGGTTTGCTGCCCTGGATTTTTTGAGATTCATACAAATCTTTTTTGAGATTTCATACTTTCAGGTTAGTTGCCATGTCAAGATCGTCAGCCACCATGTCAATCAACTTGTCCTTGATTTGTTGTGACTGAATGGTATACACAGTCACTGATTGTATAAAGCCTGCTTGCTGCAAGGATTCTAATTTTATGGGTGAGTCACCACTTACACAGCCACAAAACATAGCTAATAGTAAATACCACTTACCCAAGTGGAATAAATCAGTTTTAGTTGACATAAAGCCACTTTAATCAATGTAAATTAGCTTCCCAGAGCTGTTAAATTAGCTTTGTTGCACAGAATGTTGGGTACAGTGCTCTTAAGTTTTTTTTTTTTTACAGCCTTTAATTATTTTTGCTGACAAATGTCCATAAATAGCTTTTTTTTTTTTTTTTTTTTTTTTTTAAGGAAGCCAGGATGTTGTGATGAGCTAGGAAATTAAGTAGCCAGCCTCCTTGAGTGGGGCTCGCCTGTGTGGACCTGAACACTTTAAAACTTACTCCAACCTGTTTACTACTAAAGAAATGTGTGTGGAGGGGAAGGGAGAGAACAACACAATTAGCTATAAAGGCTGCATTATTTTTATATAGAATGTCTTTTGCTTTGCATTCAGCAGTAGACATGAGAAGGCTTGAGCAAAGTTGGATAGTAATAGCAGTGAACTGGTTGACTTCACAAGATTACCTAGGCAATAGAGAAGGGAATTAAACCAAGTGCAGAGTTGTAGAAAAGGGTTTAATTAACATTTACAACTTCAGTACAAAAACAGTCTTAATAGAAGACCCTGGATTTTTCACTTTTACCAATGGCTTAAAAACATTAGCAACATTTTTTAAATTCTCCAGCCAAAAAGGCGGCCTCATTCCACTTACGTTACGGGGCTTGAACTGAAACGTGTGGCATAACTTAATTGCCTACTTTCTATATAGACAATGTAAATGCATCACAAATTTTCTGCAGGTAAGGTACAGCTAGAGTACACTAAAAGACTTTATTTGAAATCAAGGCTATCTTCCTTTTAATTAAATCTTGGGTATTTGAGAAGCAATGTGAAAATGGTTGGCAAATGCAGAGATGCCTTCGCTGTGATGGCTTATTCGATCTTGCTATCAGCTGTACTATTTTGTGTGCATGACATCATAATTGCACAGTAGAGCCCCTGGAAACAGTAGCCCTGTAACTTATGATATCCTACCCCAGTACTGGGTAAATATGAGGAAGGTAAAGCAGCAGTTGCAGCACTATTTGCTTGAAGAGATGCTAAGGAAGCTCACTGTTTTGAGATACTTTCCCCAGACTGTTATTTCAGAAACATGGACCATGATATAGCTTTAGGCATTAAACCCTTCAGGTGCATTCAAAGATTTGTATAGCATGAGGGCTAATCTATACTTAAACCTTGCAGCAGCACGCCTGTATTGGGACATGTCTTCCACTATAAGAGTGCCTGCGTAAGCTGCGTTATGTCGACAGGCAAGAGCTCTCCTGCAAACATACGAGTCACCTACATGAGCGGCAGTAGCTCTCCCAACACAAGTGCTTATGTTGGCAAAACTTGTCACTTGGGGGAGGGGGGTTCCCACATCCCAGAGCAACACAACTTTTGCTGGCATAAGCACTTGTGTGCACAGGGCTATGTTAGTGGGAGAGCTCGCTAGATGTGACTAAGGAAGCTGTACCTATGCGCTTATCTCCTGCACTTTTTATTTAGGAGGGTAAATGTGTCGAGGCCAGTGTACAGCTTTACTGTCAGTAAGTAGAATTAGTAAGCCACCCTTCCACTGTAGGGCTAGACTCTGCTCCCTTTACTCATGCTGGGTACTGCCTCACCACTGTAGCACTCATGTAAACTTAGTCTGCTTTTATTATTTCATTAGTAGCTAACCAGGCACACTATTTGCTTGCACTGAAACAGAGGGGCACAAAGGTAGGAGTAGTGGTCACACATCTTGTGTATTTCCACAGGATTCTCTCAGTGGCTATACATTCAGTACAGAGACAATTGGAATGTTTACTAGCAGTTCGCATGGCATGGTCTTTCCAAAGTTCTAGCCTGTCGTAGTCTACGTGCCTTTTGACTGGATAGCAAGTTATTTAGACTTCAGTGGTATTGAACAGAACCAGTTCAGAATGCGTGTTTTGAAAAGAAATAAAATTTCTTTAAATCTGAATGTAGAAGGATGCATTGAAAGAAAATTTTCATCCATGTATCATTACTATCACATGCACTTATAACAGGCCCATCATAATATCTGTGTGCATTTGCATGGTTCAGATTAAAAACAAGCATTTTCATCAAAACAGGGAGCATCTAATCCATGACATCCTCCCCCTCCCCCATAGCTCTCTCCACCCTTTTACTTAACACTGGGGACAAACCTGAGGGAATTCAGCCAGCTGAATAACAGACAATTACAGAACCTGCAGCTAGGTAAAAGGCACATGAGAGAGATGCAGAATAAAACTTGTCTGCCACCCATTTAGCAGCAGCATTATAGTGGTGTAATTATACTGCTATAGTTATGTTGGGATACTTCCCCATGGGGCCCACTCTTCCCTCAGAATTAGTGTAGTGATATAATTAGTGTGTTGTAGGTCTGCTGGTAAATTTTACCACTTAGACAAGGCTTTATTTTAAAAGATAAGAATTGTTTGAAATATAAATTAAGCCTGTAAGTTTTCTTCATATTTTATTACATAGTATGTGTACCTGAAATGTTGCTTTATGTTTTAGTCTTAAAAGTAAATAAATTTAGCCTAAAGATTGTTTGTGGAAGTTGTATAGTATTGCTAGATGTTTTGTATTTCCTCCCCAGCTAGTAGTAGTAGGTTTTTAAATACAGAAATAAAATGGGGCTTTGCCACACTTAGTACAACTCTGTAGTCAAAGCAGATTTTTATCTGGTATCATAATTAGACTTCTGTAGGAAAAAAAACTCACAACTCTAAATTAGCATGTGTATCCATCAGGCTATTTTTGTTTTGCTCTAAGACAAGCAATTTGCTGATGCCCTCTGAGAATGTACCATTGTCTTCATCATCACTAAATGTAACCCAGTGACTGAAATCTTTGGGGCTGGGGAGTTTCAAATCTCTTGGAGTGTGTGTTGGGCTAGTTGTTGCTGGTGTGCAAAGAGGAAAGGAAACAGCTGTGTCTAGGTCCAGGAGATTGGTGCTCTCTGTCAGCGAACTGGTGTCTAACAGCTGTGGCTGCTGGCTGGCTGGGGTAGCAGGGCTTTGGAGGTCAGTGAGAAAGTCCGAAACAGTTGATGTCAAGTGGTTAGTGCCACTCTTGTCTAGGGTGGCAGTGGATGTGGGAGCTGGAAGATCAGAGTCTCTAGGAGAATGGGGAAGAACGTCAGAGTCCTGTGTTGTAAGGCTGTATGTAGGACTGTTGTTGTTATTGGAATTGAATGTTAAGCCACAAAGAAGCAGACTGTTGCTGCTCTGAAACACCTGCTGGTGAAGAACAGCAGGTGCAGACTTCTTCCTTCGTGGTGGAACCTTTGGGGCAAAGGAGGAATTCTGCACAGGCAGTTCATTTGTGTCTAGAATGCTTTTTCTTCTCTCAGGAGCTTTCCCAGGCTGTGTTGTTCTTGGCTTAGGAACTGGGGTGCTTCTAGTGGGACTGGTAATGGCTGTGTCCTCAAGCCAGGACTCGGACAATCCTATATGAAAGCGGACAGGCTGCTGCTCAAGCTGCTCTTCTGGACACATGGACTGAGGAAAAGGAAACAAAAGAAATAAGAGTAAGAGCAACACTTTAAATTCAGACTCAGTTGCAGCACTAACTCTGCCCATACAAATGGGAAAAGGATCAAACAGTAGGTGGGATGAAGAAGATGTGAATTGTGTTGAGTGCGTTACTAAAAGAAGTTGGTGGAATTATTGAAAGAGACGAGGAAGATGAGTAAAGGCATGAGAGTAAGAGCAAAGCAGGGCTGCTTTAAAGCTGTTAAGTGTCATACTGCACACCATGGTGTTAGCTGCAATGTATGGGGGAATTAGGAGTGTAAATCCTGTTCGCTCCGTGTTAAAAATATATCCCTTTATGACCATTTTCTTTCCATATTAGAATTTTGCTTGGAGTCAAATCTCCAGCCACAACAATTCTGATGAGTTCTTTTAACTGTTAAATATTACAGCTGGCAGAAAAATGAAAGTAAAGGCATGGCAGGGGCTGCATTAATGGGGCATTAGCACATGCCTAGGGTCCCTTGTGATACATGAGACTGAAGGACAATTAGCTTCACCTAACTCAAGAAGTGCATTCATGTCTTACCAAGGCTAGGATCTGAATCCCAGTGTGGAATTCTGCATTCTTCCTTAATGCCATGTATTCTGCTTTAAAAAAATCTTGTCTAAGCAGAAAGGGTTAACTGGATAAAATGTGAAACGGTGTGTGTTTTTAAAGGTGTTTGTCACAGTATTAGTACTACTGAGGTCAACATCCTTGCCATTATAAAGTCCTGGCCATATGGCTTCCTCCCTCCCTGTTAAAGGAAGGAAGAGGTAATTCCTGCTGAATTTAGGCCAGTATGCTTAAACTGCATGGCTGGAATCATTAAGCAGGCTCACTTGCTGGAAGAGCCCATAGATTAATATGTTTTGGGTGCAGGTTAAATGAGTACTAGCTAATTACATCAGTGTAACTATTATTCCAGATCTCCCATTCTCAATAGTTCTGAGTGAAACCACAATAACTTAGTATAAAAGGGTATGAACCTTTTATGTGCTCAGAAAATGCATCTTACATTGGACACAGGGCAGACCCCCTTTCATTTATGTCTAGAGATCTATGTTGTTAAATCTCCTACCCCTGTGAATGGCTTAACAACCTGCCTCTGCTAACGCACACTATGCACATAATGAATAGCCAGATGTGTTCTGCTGTGACTGTCTTACATTTTCTGATTTGACTCCAGTCCTTTGCAGGGGCACTGGCTTCTTTGTGGTCGGAACTTTGGGTGGAGGACGATGGGGCACGAGCGTTGGTCCTGGTTGTGACCCCTGAAATGATGCTGACTTTGTGATGCTGGCAAAGGATTCAGGTTGGGTTCTTAGTGGAGTAGGCTTCAGAGCATCCTCTTGTGTTCCTGAAATGCAAAACCCCCCCGGGTTTGAATCCATCTGAAACATAGCTCAAAGATCTGTTTCCTGCCTGGTCCTGTTTTCCAAAATGCTTTTGCCCATTACCTTAAAGGGATAGCATTTGGGCTGAAGATGAAGGTTTTGGAAATAAATACTGAATTTTACCAAAAATGTATCAATAGAATTTCTTTAGTATTATGAAAACTAGTCATTGAAAATTAATGATGCTCCCTGCCAGCAGTACTTCAAACCCAAACACAACAGCACTGGGGCAGTGCGTGACCTAGCTCATAAAGCAATGGAGGGGTCTCAGAAGAGGGGTTAAATTACAGAATCTGCCACTGGCCTGCTGGATGACTTTGGACGTGCCACTTTACCCCTCTGTGCCTCAGTATCACTATCCCTATTTTATATATGGGGAAACTATCTCCTTTGTAAAGCACTTTGAGTTCTATGGCTGAAAAGCAGTATGTAAAAGCGAGGTGTTAAGCAGTATGTAAGAGTGAGGTGTTAAGCTTTCATGAGAACCCTAAAATGAAACTGACCAGCCAAATGAAATATAAAAAGTAAACCATAATAAACTAGTGCAAAGTAAACTTGATTTCATCAGTTCTTTTCTCCTTAAATGTGCAAACGTGCTCTGAAGAGCCAATATAAAAATGGCATGGTGTGGTTCCATGGTTATTCTCTCTGATTTCAGTTTACATTTTCTCAGTTTTAAGAATGAAAAATTTTTTTCTGTCAGCTTTGTAAAAACTCAGGCTGGGATGTGAGAGTAAAGCTGAATCATTTTCTGGTTTATGTTTCATCAAGGATAAACTCTGCATTTGCAACTTAGTTAACAATTCTGTTGCTGATGTGTGAGCCTGAACAGAATCCAGCTCTCTACCACAGCTGTGTTAGCTCTGCACTACTAGCTGGGGAAGTGAACCCTATGGTAATTAATGCAAGCAGCTATCCCTTCTGAATTAACAGAGGGAACAGATCTGTTGAGAAGGAGACATCTGTCTGTTTTCTGAGTACAGCTGAATACCATAATCTATGATGTTTAGTAACAGGAACTGCAAGGATATGTTTTAAAACATGACTTAATTTGATGGGGTCCATTTAAAAGACTGAAATAAAGTAATCATGAAATAAAAAGGTTAATGGTATCCAAAATGACAGAAAACATCCCAAGGAAAAGGTTGCAGGACCCCACAAGGCAGTATTTAGTTTAATAGAAGTTTTTAAAAGGAAATGTGTCTTATTTAATTTATGGTCAGGGGAAAATGAAACAAACCTAATTTTTCCTTTATTTGGAGATTTTAAACCTCCATTGGAAACTCTGCTCACCTCCTTTTGCTTCCATCAGACATCTAATAGCTTCCTCTGCTTCCTGAGCTGTAGTGGTCTTGATCTGCTTGACGTTATAAGGCTTACTTATTCCAGTCCTGGCTTTAGGCTTACAACATTAAAAAGGAAAAAGAATAGGTGATTGATTAATTAGCGGGCTGCATGCTGTACAGGTGTAATCACCTCCAGTTATTCATGCACCTGTCTCCACAGAACTCTGCACTGGCAGATATTTGACAATCTACTAATAGTTAAAAATGGCTTTATTTTAACTTTTCTTTGGCAGCCATGGTGGATCTCATTATCTGTTTCTTGTCTGATAGCGGGAGAGGGAAATATTTTCTCTCTCTGTGAGTGTGAGAGAGAATTTACTTTCCATGAGAGGTGCTCTGTCACAGCCTCAAAGTAAGTCTGAAGGCACAGCACAGAGAATACCAGTGCAAGGATCCCTACAAGTCACACTAACAGGGTCATGACTAGGAAGAGGGTCCTCTCTATAAGGAGGGATAGTCTACACCTCTGGTCTATTCAGCCTCTCCACTGAGGGTGCCTGCTATGGGAGTGGTCTCTCACATGCACTTCATGTACACACTGGGCACTGGACAGACCACCAAAGGAGGGGCTGAAATAGGATCAAATCACAGCGTCATTGTGCTCAAATCTGTTCGCATTAGTACTAAAGCAAAACAACATAACAGACCTCTGCTGTCTTGGTTTTGCCATGATTGCTCTGCCTCCCCCATCCTTCAACCCCCCCCCCCCCCCGAGTCTTCAGCCAGCTCTACACTAAAAAGTTAGGTTGACTCAGCTATGTAACTCATGGGTGTGAAATAGCCACAACCCCTGATTAGCATAGTTAATCCGACCTAACTCCTGGTGTAGGCAGTGCTAGGTTGATGGACCCCTCCTATCACTGCAGTGAGTGGCTATACCAAAGCCTTCATATCCAATGATTGCGGGCCTGCTGGAGCCTGATAGTTCCAGTCTGCAGTTCCAGCTCCGTGCCATGCAGATAGTGATCTGTCTGAAATTGGATGATGGAGGCCAGGAGCTATGCTGTGGCCACTAGACTGGCTGATTCATATGGACCCTGGGACTTGTCTAGACCAGTCTCTCTCAACCTCTTTGATACCAGGGGCCAGCTTGTGGCCTTCCTAAACTGTCAGGGAGATCTCAGGGAGTGGCACCAGTCCATGCACAGGTTGTGGAGAAACACTGAATATTGGTATTTGGCATTAAGAGAGCCACTGGCAGAGCTGAAGTAACTAAATCTACACTGTAGCAGGCACACGAAGTTGACAATTTTAAAGGGGAAATTTGTGAAATAGCAGTAGTTTATTCATTTTCAAGTTGTGAGGCAGCCCTTACTGACTTTACTAAGTCTTTGTGTTTCTACATGTATGCGTACATAGGCAAGTGTGTATAATGCGCACACATCCGTTGTACCCTCTCTGATTATGCCCCCAAGTTGCTGAGGCTGGGTAACTACCGGGTAAATGTGTCCTTACTCCTCAGCTCAGCAGTCCTGACTCAAATCGCATCTGCTGGCTGGTGGGTTTAGACTCAATCAGCACCTAGGCCCCATTTTAGTGCTTTGTCTGGCACAATGGTGCTGAGGGACTCACTGGTTGCTGAGGCGCCCCTGGGAGAAGCTTTGCCGTCTGCAGGATGGAGCACAAGGAGTGGCCTCCTGAAGAGATGGAACCATCAGATGGGGATTTTTTGACAGATACTCCAGCTGCAAGAGGAATAAGAATGACTTTTCAAACTCAAGAGCCCATGCAGGGTTTGTTGTTAATATTAAACACAAATGGGTGTTAATGCGGCAGCCCAGTTCTGAAAATTTCAATGGCAATGTTGTTAACTATTCAATTCTGATCAAAGCACATAAGAGAGGAGGGACAATGCTGAAGAACTGATCTTTCAGTGTGGATTCCTATTTCAAAACATATGCTCTAGTGCAACTAGAAATTATGTGCTGGATGAAAGTCAAATGCCTGTAGTCTACGCAGGAGGTCAAACTAGAAGATCGTAATGACTCTCGCCGTAGAGTCTGAGTGAATATGAATGTTCTGATATGAGTGGCTTCTCATTTTGGCATCCCACGTGGGTAGAGCTTAGAATGCCACCATTTGCCCCTCAGAAATCAATGCCTTGGCTAAGGTCAAGCTACCCATAAAATGAAGAAAAACAGGTTATCTTCAGCTCTTTTCCAAACATGGGCAGTGTGTGCATGTAAGGTCTAATGGGAAGAGATTAAAAAAAATTTTTGTTTAAGCTTTTAAAGGGAACAGAACATCAAAAAGTTAAGCAAATCAAAAAATTGTAAGAAAATGCTTGGAGTATTAAAAAGAAAAAAGATTCAGTGAGAATGAATACTGGCATCTTTTACTATAGCGAAGCACCGGTTATTTGCAAATTCTCCATGTGCTGATCATTGGATGTGAAACATACAGGAACTGAGTCTAGTTGACATGGGACAACTTTTTAAAAGAAACTGCAGTTACCTGGAGGGGGAGGTCTCTGGGGTGGCTGAGGCAGGCGAGGTCTGCCAGGAACAGACAAAGATCTGCTTGGAGAACGATGGCGAAACTCCACACCTGCTTCCAGCTCTTGCTTTAATTCAGCTAGGTCAGCATCATCTAGGGAGAGATTTCAGAAAGAAAAAGAAAAGTTTTGCATTTGAAAAATGTGGCAGAGATGGATCAAGTCTGGAGTGTCAGGAGCCAGGCACCTGTGATTTGAGAACAAGAGCTAGTTAATTGAGAGAGAGATTGCTAAGTGTGAGCAACAGTACATGGCTGACAGCTTTTTAAGAAAGGGCTCAAGTTGTTTCGTGCCCCATTCACGGCTCTCTCTGACTCTAAGCAGTATTATTAATCATTCATACTGAAAACAAAAATCTGATTCCAGGAATGTTTGTTCATCTTGTTAGCCTGTAAAGCAAGTCCTTATCTACTCAGCGTTCCCTGCTGCACATGCTCAGCACCCAGCAACCAAGCATGGTAACAGTCTGCAAACCCTGAAGAAGCACTGGTGCAGAGGCCTAGTCATGGGCAAGTCTCTATTACCCTTCTCAAGCACACAATGCAGTAAACTTGCCTTGTCCATCAGGCGATGAAAGGGCTGTCTCTGACATGAAAGCGAGGCTGGTCACGTGGCTCACTCAAAAAAAAAAAAAGATTTTCTGTTTTCTAGCAGCACTTTGTGAAGTGCACACCTGCACACCTGTTTAAGTGCCTGGACTATTACACCATTGTTCAGCATACCTAGCCCTCTCTTTGACAGCTAGAAAGGTCAGGAGTAGAGCTCGCTTTCCTCTCACACGGAACAGTCAACAGAAGTAGCTTTCATTTCAGTTTCCTAGTCTTCCTTCTCTGCCCAACCAGGCAGCCAGTCCCTAGGCTTTATTCTTTCGGGTTGGTGTTCAGTTTTTCTTTTTGCAGGCTGTAATTGTCTGGGGAACAGCGAGAGGGAATGAGGCAACAATCCCTCTCATTTTAGGCATTTTTAAACACTCTCCTGTTATTTTCCAGTAGGATGTGCTCTGCAGTTGGAATTGAAAAAGTAGGAACCTTGTTTTCCTGATCTAATCTAGAAATAAAAACTAGGCATGAGGGGATGAGATCTACTAGTTCTAAAACCTAGAAGGACATGGTGACCAGAAAACAATCAGTTCAATTCGCTACCTACCTTTGTTTAATTAACCAGTTACTCTTACATGAAAAACATATTTTGATAAACTTTTTCTTCTTATCTATGTAGCACAGTTAAGGTAGTTCTATTTAATAAAAAAATTAAAATGCTGTTTTGGTGCACTTCTTAGGTGGAATAAACCACTGTTTAACAGCACACAACATCACTACATATCAGTTTGGGACAAGAAGAATACTGCATTCAGTTTGAAATGGTGGCAAGAGATGGGTATCACATGCTGCCTAGCTAAAGCCAAGTTGGAACTAGTTATGACATTGGAGTTAATGATGCTAGTGTAAAAAAATATCATGTTATCATTAAGTAACCAGGATCTCAACTTTAAAGCTCATTGGGAAATTGCCACCTCTCGCAGCACAATGCCATGTTTCAGTAACAACTGTAAGAGAAGAGCCAGCTATTGAATCACTTATTGCTACTCTGATCTCCCTTCCAACTCACTCTGACTGTACTTAGCTGCTAAAGCCAGGCCAGCTTGCAACCCACAATGGTATGACTGCAGGCTAGGTTAGCTCTTGATATAATTTACATAGAGATTCATTGCATAATATTATTACAAAAAACATTTAGTGAAAAACTACACATTTATGACACAAATAGTTGATCACTTAAACAAACCAAACAGACATAGAGCATCTATAATTTTTCCTTATGTTGGTTAACTACTAAGTTAACTTGCCAGTTGCCAAGAAAATTATACAATGTTACCCTAGTATCTGCAATATTCCTTAGGCCATCCCAATACTAAGGAGAGGGAATGCTGTAGATACAGAGGTTAACATGGAGGTTACAATGCCTATGGCTTTAAGGCCTGAGCCAAAATCCATTAAAGTCAATGGAAGTCTTTCAATTGACTTCAATGGGTTTTGGATGAGGCCCTTATTGACAAGAACAAAGTAAGGACAACTCTGTATTGTGTGCGCTTGTGCTATGTGATGTGAGACAAGGAGAGTTACTGATATTTCTTATGATTTATAATATGTGTACACAATGACCTCTCCTAGGCAGAGCTATGCTGCCCTGAACAGAACAGAGTAAAGGCAAGGCTAAACTTAATTACTTGTTTGGTTTTTTGTTGGTTTTTTTAATTGCAGTACCATTCAGAGGCTTCAGTCATGGATTCTAGGCCCCATTGTGCTAGACACTATGATCCAGAATAAAAAAAGACGGTCCCTGTCCTGCAAAGTTTACAATCTAAGTATAAGCTAAGAGATGACTCATGAACACAGACAGCCAAGAGAAACACAAGGAAACAAGCGTTCAGGTCCTCCTTTAAAGAAGCCATGTAAATTACCTTTATATGGACGTGGTTTTCCTCCAGTAAGTAGTGGAGATTTGCTTGAAGTTACTGTGGGTACAACCATAAAATATTCAGGGCCCTCAGGTAGGCCTTCTGTCGTCTCTGCTACTGGTTGCTGAGGCAGTATGTCATCCAAATAATCATCCTCATCATCTAGTATATCGCCTGAAACAAAGTATTTGATAACACAGACATTGTGAGAAAACACAAGCTCTCTTCTTACTCCCGTTTGCTATACAGATTATTTTAAGTTGGAATCAACAAAAATTTTGCCTACTCCATGTGTTTTTATTTTTGCTTTTTTAGGGGGGTGTACAGATAATTTTAATATACTATGACTCAGATGTGTATTTTATAGTACTGAGCAGCTGTGGATAGTTGATAGGAATATCTAGTCAATGGCGCTCTGCATGAGAACTGGAGTCCACCTGAACAGATCACAATGCCAGATCAGAGCTCTATTTACAAATCTGATTTTAAGAATTGTTTTATTACAAACTAAGATAGTGTACCCTCTCCCCATAACCAAGGTGAACAAAGCAAATTCTCATAGTTTAGCATAGAGTTCTGCTACTAACCTTCTGATTCATAGTCCAAACTTGAAAAATCAAAGTTTTCCTCCAGCAGACAAGAGTTTGCTGTGGGTGACATGGGTGCAATGCTCTCCCGTTTTCGAGCGATTTCCTCCTGAAAGCCCTTCAGCCAATCCTTAGTCTTAGGCCGGATAGTCACTGCTCTACCTTTGACCTAGAGCCAAGAAAGAATAGGTGTCCCTTTGTTAAGAAAAACCACAAGCAAAAACAAAAACACAGCCCCAACAGGCTGTGTAAATGCAGATGTTCCATCCCACAAGTACTTCAGAAATCTGGATGGCAATAGATTAATTTCAGAAGCTCAATAAAAAGGAAATGCTCTTCCTAGTACCATCAGGAAAAAACAAACCAAACTTAATCCTTTGGATGTATTAATACTCCAGGTATTGACTAAACAACTCTGCTGCTCTTATTGTGCTTATTTATGTTGTAGCTTCCTTTCTTCAAAGTTTTCGTGCTGAAATTACCTTGTCGTTCTTGGTTACTCAGTGCTGCACTCAACAGTTATTTGAGAGAAATGGTAAAATATCACAGAGATTAAGCTATATAATTTTTAAAATGATCATCATAATTAGAGGTGGTATTTTCAAAAGTACATAAACGACTTAGGAACATATGGGATATGTGCTCCTAATCATTTAGGCATTTTGAAAACCCCCACCCACTCTCTAGCAGCCTGATATCAAACCATAAAGCACCCCCAAATCACCTCCCCAAACAAACATGACTGTTGATTCATGTGAGAAATACACCATCAAGCAGAGAAGAACCTTAGCTGCAGGGACATTTTGCATCACTATACATGTTGGCACCATTACACATGGTGCCAAACAGTTTATTTGGTACACTTGAAAAAAGAAAGCGTGAAGAGGGCTTGACAATGGTAGAGGGTGCCCAGAGCACTGCTTCCAGCAACAGAATAGTCACGGAGTCTGAGCACCACAGAACAAGCGCTAGGTGACACAGTGCTGAAACTGCTGCAGTGCCTTGCAGGATTCTGTAGTGAACCCTTGGGCCAGTTCCAGATACCTGTTTATAAGCTCCAGAAGAAGCAATCGCCTGCCTTCCTTAATCAGCCAGGCCTTTGAAGTGATCGTTGTGGGTAGTCTGCTCTTTGGAAAAAAAAATCAGGCCATAGATTTAGGTGCCTGGATATGAACTCCAGTATCTAACCTAAGACACCCATTTTTGAAAAGTTTGGTGTGAATTCACTAAAATAAATCGGAGATGGTTTTACCTTGATACCATCCATATCCAGAACACTGAGAGCTGTCTTGCTGTCTGCAAATGTTACCATCATCTGACCTCCATGGATCCTAGTAAAAACAGAGAGAGGAGACGACTGTACAGTTTGCTGTCCACAAGGCCTAAATGTTGACTCTAGTAATTCTGCATTTTTTTCCATTTAGCACTTTAAATAATGTAATTACTCAAGTTGGTTTTTTTTGTGACCAAGTATCTCAGCACTGGCTTTCCCTCCCCACCCATCTTCCTTCATATAACCCCACCAGAGCGGACACTACTAGGGCTGTCCTTCAGGCAACGGTTCATCCCTCTGAGAAGAGGCTGAGAAAATGTCACATATGTTCGTTCCTTCCTTCATCCACAGTATTTTCCCCTTCCCATTGTAACACAGTTCTCCCCTTTCATGTAACAGCTTCATCTGCTGTGTGTGAACTCAGCACTAAGTTTGCCTCTCAGAGGGCACGTAACTTCCTCAAAAGCTACTATTCTGTCCTACTGCAAGCTACAAGGGTCAGAAAAAAGGCAAAGCACGTCTTTCACACTTCTTTCAGCAGCTGCTTAAGGCTCTAAACCTTCATAAAGCACGTGTTGGTGGGAGCCTAAGGCTGCTCTTGAATCTATATCCCCTACTTAGTAATGTGTCGGGCTAGACAGAGAGTGGCCAAGCTGACAGTATTTAGCAAAACAATCTCCTGTAATAAGTAGGTCAAATGCCTCATAACTGATGTGGTGGTCTTGCTGTCAAGTCACAATTACTGCCACTAAGAAGTTAGATTCCAGCAGAAAGCAGCAGGGATAGCAGCATTTTGGGGCCAGGCATGATGTTAGATGTATACCACAACTGAAAAGTGTAACGTGACTCCCATTTCGTGGCACCACTCAATTCTGGTAGCCCTTTTCACACTTTGGACAGGTACTTCTGATCCTGTTGTTTTCTTCCACTCAGAGCAATGTAAACCAGGTAAGGCCAAGTGGTGCTCATTTTGCTCAGCACAGAAGGAGTCCCAAAGCTCCAGGAGGCCCAAACTAACTCAACTAGAAGGAAACAAACTGCTCCAACAAGGTATAGAATTAAACATCCTCCCTCACACGCAGTAGGTCCAAGGATGACCAAGGACTGGCTAGAGGCTCTAAAATCCAAAAGAGATGGAGTCACCCAGGAGGTCCAAATAGGTGTGAGAGATTGCCCAGGGAAGGCAGACCTTCTCAGTCACAGGAATAGGAGGCATAGATTAGAAGTACTGTAAATAAAGGCAGTGCATGACAGTTAAAAAGCTGAGCCTCAGCAAGATGGAGAGCTGACCCCAGGAAGGCAGCCCCATGCTGAAGTCTGCCCTAGAGTACTGCATACCCCTCTCCCTCACATAGCCAAGAAACCTGTTAGATATTATTAGCATTTATTTTTCAAATACCTCACGTTTCTCTCCGTCCTACTAAAGAAATATCTTAATTGTTAATGCAAACTGAATGCAATACATTACAGTCTAAAGCGGCTATTCCTATTCCATGCAGTTAATTTATTTTAATTAGGATTAAAAAAAATAGATTGCATGTGTCACAGAATCAACATTTACCTGACAAGAACAATGGTGCCATAATTCTCAAATATTTGCATAAGCTCAGCCCGCAAGTCATCAGGAAATTCATTTTTCTCTTCGGGGGTTGGTGATTGGAGATTTATCATCACAGTGGCATCCAGTGGTCCTTGGAAAGATGATACTTCCTGGAAAACGCTCTCACGGGCAGCCACATCAACTTCCTGGACTTCCACTTCTACGATAGCTAACACGGGCCTAGATTTTATATTCACACACACACACAGACATTGCTTTCATGTTATCTCAAATCACTCTCAAGTAACAGGACATGCAAAAGGTTGGCTGTCTGAAGACTAGAATCTATTTTTAGACTTTGTACTTCCCAGCATCTCCATGTACTTTATAGATATTTTAATTAAGCCTAACAAGACCCCTTTGAAGTAGATAATTGTAATACCTATTTTACACTGGGGTAGGGCTACACTGCAGCTGGGAGCATGCTTCCCTGCTTGGGTAGACAGATGTGCTAGCTCTGCTGGAGCCAGTGTGCTAAAAATAGCCAGGGGGCAGCATAGGCAGTGCGGGCTCACCACATGTATACCCAGGGGTCTGGCTGGGTTTGTGCTCAGCTGGCTAGCCCGAACTGCCATCTGTGCTAACCCCAGCTACTCCATTTTTAGTGCACTAGCTCAAGCAGAGCTAGCACATATCTACCTACCAAGCTGGGAGGCACGCTTCCAGCTACAGTGTAGACATATCCCAAGAGAGGTTGAGCAGCGGGCCCAAGGCCACACAATGAGTAAGCAGCACAGCTGACGACAGAATCCTGGAGTCCTGACTCTCCCTTTATTACTCTGTCTACTCCCTCATCTAGGGTCTTACAGATTTACCACCACTATATTTAGCTGAACGATAGTGGTGACCATATTATGTAGCAGCAGTCAAACAAAGCAGTAATAATAATCCTTGAACTTCCATCCAAAGATCTCAAGCTGCTTTGCTTATGTTAATAAATTGTTTCTCAGCACTCCATGAAGTGGTATTATTTCCCATGAGGCACAGTGACATCAAGGGGTTTCCCCCAAAGTCACGCAGGATGTCCGAGACAGAGCGTTTTTTCTTGTTGGCTTCCAGTTCTTTTGTCCTAACCCCAGGAATAGCTGTGAGAGGACAGTGTACCCCTCGGTGTACAATATGTTTGAGTAGTATGGACACATTAACCACATTCTTCATCGTTATAAATCATTTCATATGTGTTAGCTTCCTGTGTGTCAGCTCTAACTCCATAGGAGCAAGCTGTCAAAAGGGCTGAGTTTGGCCTCTGCAGATGGAATCTACACCCTCAAGACTATACTTGCAAATGCATGAAGGGAACTTAATGTACACTTGCAAATCTAACTACATGTCATTGCTACCTGCTAGCTCTAGTACAGCTGGCTCTGTAATATGTACTACCAGAATGGACAAACAGACTGAAGGTTGAGATGAGGGGGAGATGGAAATTAAAACAACCTTCAATAGGAAGCATTGAAAGGAGATACATGGAGTCTCTTTTTATAGCATGTCCTGGAAAATCCAACCTACTGAGTGTAACTAAAGAGTGTTGTTAAAAAACAACAATGCATGGTTACTGTAGTGATGTGTGCTGTAATTGGGAGCCAAGGTAAAGAAGCCTTGCTTCAAATAACGTTGCATCAGACTTTTATAATAATTGTGGCAGTTCCACTGTTAGCTGCTGGAGCTAGTAGTGTCAGTACAGAATCGGCTAGTTCCTTGACAAAGAGAAGTGGTTTGTTTGTGAGAAGCATGTTCTTTCATCACAGGAGAAAGGTGAAACAGTCCCCTAAGAGCAACAATGCTGTGGGAAGCACAGGCCTAGCTTTTGTGATTCACTGAACACTGCTGTGAGAAACACCACAATGGCATTTCCATACAGCACGCCAGGATAATTACAGAAGCTATGCTGAAAACAGACAAGCTTTTGATACACACTTATCAAAGCACTCAGAGCATTCATTTCAGAACAAGTGAAACAATAGCAGTGAGCAAAGTTGATCTGTATGTAGATCTTCTCCCTAAAGAAAAATTAATCAATGTAGCTGTCTGAATTTTTGGTTTTGTTTTCTTCCCCTTTCTCCATTTCTCAGGAAAGTGGGGAGGTTTAGTGTGTTTACATCTCAGGGAAGCTCATTAAAATTTACACACACCCCTGCTCGACAAATACAATTTATACCGCAAAGACCACACTTCAGCTACCTTCGGTCTAGCAGAAGACTGGGTGGTAGCCTGTCTATGCTGCACCTTTAATTAGCTTGAGCTGTCAGAAATGAGCAAGGAGAGGCACAGTCATTCACCCCTTGCCTCTGCAGCTCTTCCAACCCCTGCTGAGATCACAGTGTAGAGGAAAATTAATACAAGGCCCCCGGTCATTGTCACCCTTTGGTTTAGAGCCCTGATGGGGTTAAATGTCATGGTATTGCATGCAGTGCCCATTAACGATCATTCTTGGCCTTCCATTGAATATGTACTTCAATATAATCAGGGAACGATCATCTAACCTAGGACATTACCTGTGATCGGATGCTTGCAGCTCTGCTCTTCCATAATACATCAGGGCACCAGGTGTCCAAGTGTGTTTGACTTTAGTTTCAGCACTCAGATCACTATCTAGGAGATTGATCTCTCCAGCTATACAGTACAAAAGAGCATTAAAGTTCATAGACTATAATAATAATTCAAACTATTTTAGCAAACTGCATTTGACAGAACTGTGGTTTTCACCAAAAAACATTGTTCCTGGAGCATTCCAGCTAAAAAACATGGTTACTTACCAGTAACTGTTGTTCTTCAAGATGTGTTGCTCATATCCATTCCAGTATAGGTGAGTGCACATCACCATGCACGAATTCCCGGAACTTTTTTCCCCTTAGCAGACCCTGTAGGGCTCAGGTGCCCCCTGGAATACCATGCTCATGCCGCGGTACATAAGGCACCGCCGACCCTACGGCCCCTCAGTCCCTTCTTTCTGTCAACTCTGACAGCGGGGACAGAGGGTGGGTGTAGAATAGACATGAACAACACACCTCGAAGAACAATAGTTACTGGTAAGTAACCATGTTTTCTCCTTCGAGTGATTGCTCATATCCATTCCAGTATAGGTGATTACAAAGCAATACCCTGGAGGTGGGTAGGAGTTACCAGTGAGCTGCCCACAGCACAGCTCTGCCAAATCCCACATCCTCTCTCGCCTGCTGAACAATGGCGTAGTGGGGCATGAAGGTGTGCACCGACGACCAAGTGGCAGCTTTACAGATGTCCTGCAGGGGCACTTTCTCCAGGAAAGCTGTCGACGAGGCCTGGGCTCTGGTTGAGTGTGCTGTGATGACTCCAGGGAGTGGTGCACCCGCCGATCCACTTGGACATGTGCTGGGTGGAGACAGGGGATCCTTTCATCCGGTCTGCCACGGCAACGAAGAGCTGCGTCGTCTTCCGGAAGGGTCTCGTCCGGTCGATGTAGCAGGCCAGGGCTCACCTCACATCCAGGGAATGCCACCTCCGCTTCTCCTCTGAACTGTGTGGTTTGGGAAAAAACAGGGGGAGGAAGATATTTTGATTATAATGGAACTGGGAGACCACCTTGGGCAGGAATGCCGGGTGGGATCTCAGCTGTACCTTATCCCTAAATAATACTGTATGGGGGGCTCCAAGGTCAAAGCTCTAATCTTGGACACCCTCCTAGCCGATGTAATGGCCACCAGGAAGGCTACCTTCCATGAAAGGACAAGCAGTGGGCATGAAGCCATGGGCTCAAAGGGAGGTCCCCGTTAGTCTGGAGAGGACCAGGTTCAGATCCCAGGGTATAGCCTCTCCACCCCCTTGAGGAATCTGATAGACATAGGGTGGGAGAACAGGGATCTCCCCTATAGCGGCTGATGGAAGACTAAGATGGCCGCCAGGTGGAACTTCAGGGAGGCTAGGGCCAGGCCTTGAAGTTTCAGCTGTAGGAGGTACTCCAGGATGGCCTGAATAGGGGAGAGGCTCGGAAGCAACCCGAGACTCCGCCCAGCAGGTAAACCTTCTCCACTTGGCCTGGTACACAACCTGTGTTGAAGGTTTTCTGCTGCCCAGCATAATTTGTTGGACCTGCGCCAAGCAGGCTCTCTCCCTCTGGCAGCCACAGAGTCTCCAGGCCACCAGGTGCAGGGAGTCCAGGTCCAGGTACAGCAGGCGATCATGGTCCTGGGAAAGCACATCATGCCGTCTTGGAAGCTCCACTGGCTGGGCAATTGAGAGGTCCAGGAGCATGCTGTACCAGTGTTGCCTCGGCCAGGCGGGGACGATCAATATCATGTCTGCTCTGTCCCTCTTGATTTTTGAAAGGACTTTGGGAAAGAGCGGAACGGGGGGAAAAGCATACATGAGGGTCCCTGTCCATTTGATGAGGAACATGTCGGAAATGGAGCCCAGCTCGCGACCCCAGAGCGAGCAAAACCTTGGGCACTTCTTGTTCCAGGATGACGCGAACAGGTCCAGTCAGAGAACGCTCCACTTCCAGAAGATGAAAGCTGCTACCTCCAGATGCAGCAACCAGTCGTGGCAGGGTAGGAAAGACCTGCTGAGGCGGTCTGCCTTGTCATTCCTGCCCTGAGGCAGATAAATGAAAGTCATGCCCCACTGCAAAATCCCAAAGGCGAACGGCTTCCCGGCACAGGCCCAAAGACCGTGCCCCCCTCCTCTGTTGATATAGAACATGGCTGCGGTACTGTGCATCAGCAACTGCATCACTCTGCCCACTAGGAACCTGAGGAACATTCTGCAAGCCAGTCTGATTGACCTGAGCTCCCCCACATTTATATGGAGAGTCTTTTCCTCCTCCAACCAGAGACCCTAAGTACTCAGGTTGACACCGATGTGGGCTCCCCACCCCACATCCGAGGTATCGGTGACCAGGGTGACTGGCAGGGCCAGATCCCTGAAGGGAACATCCTTCAACCCCACCCTGGGGTTCCTCCACCAATTCAGGGAACCCAGTACCGCAGGGGGAACTGTGACCACCCTGTTCAGGGGGTGCCTGCTGGGCATATACAATGAAGCCAGCCATGCCTCATGAGCTAGCCTCACCATGTATGTGCAGGCTGCCATGTGGCCCAACAGCTGGAGGCAATGCCTGGCTGTTGTGGTGGGGCACCTGTGCAGTTGGGCGATAATTGCAGCCACAGCCTCAAACTGAGTTTGCGAGAGGAAGGCTCTGGCCCTTACCTCGTCCAGGGTGGCCCCTATGAATTCTATTCCTTGTTCCAGGGACAGCGTGGACTTTTGCTCGTTTATGAGCAGCCCCAGCCTGTTGCATGTGGCACAGGTAAGGGACACACTGTCCTGCACATGGGCCCTGGACTTGCCCCTTATTAACCAGTCGTCCAGGTAAAGAAAGATCTGTACCCCCTGCCGCCTGAGATGGGCAGCCACCACTGCCATGCACTTGGTGAGCACCGTGGGGGCAGACGAAAGGCCAAATGGCAGGGCCGTGACTTGGTAGTGGGAACCAGCTACCACAAAACGGAGAAAACGCCTGTGGCTGGGAAGGATCGATACATGGAAGTATGCGTCCTTTAAATTGAGGGCGGCAAACCAATCCCCTGGATCCAGAGCTGGGATAATGGCTGCTAGGGAGACCATGTGGAACTTTAGTCGCTTTATGAATTTGTTTAGGCAACGTAGGTCCAGTATAGGCCTTAGGCCCCCCTTTGCTTTTGGGATGAGGAAGTATCGGGAATAGAATCCTCTCCCTATTTCGTGCAGGGGAACCAATTCCACCACCCCCAGGTTGAGGAGGTTGTTCACCTCCTGTAAGAGGAGTTGCTCGTGAGAGGGGGTCCCTGAAGAGGGACGAGGGCGGGAGGTTGTTTAGCGGACAGGCCATGAACTGTATAGCGTAACCTCGGCACACTATATCTAGAACCCAGCGGTCCGAGGTAACGCTTGCCCATTCCATGAAGAAAGGGTGCAGCCTGCCAGGAGAGGACAGGATGGATTCAGAGGAGCAGGGGGATGCCACCCTTCGGCGCACCATCAAAATTGGCCCTTTTTATTCCTCGGGCCCTTGGAGGGTCTTTGCTGGGTCCCGGAGGAGGAGCCAGGCCTGCTGTGCCTGCTGTACCCTCTATTCCTATCCCGACCCCTGCTGGGTGGATAGGATCTAGGCAGTGGCCTACGTTGCGGGCGTGGTTGCCAGGGCAACTGGTGTCTAGAGGCCTGAGGTGTATATAGGCCTAAAGTACACAGGGTGGCTCGTGAGTCCTTGAGGGAGTGCAGCTTCTCATCTGTTCTGTCAGACAACAGGGCGACCCGTCAAAAGGGAGGTCCTGAATAGATTGCTGCCCCTCCTGGGATAGCCCCGAGGACTACACCCACGAGCACTGCCTCATAGCCACCGCAGATGCCATAGCCCTGCTGGCTGAAGAAAGGGCCGTGCCTGCCCCGATATGCCCCTCGTCTAGTACTGGGGCAAAGTCAGCCGCCTGGTCCCAGGGCAAGGCCTCTGTGAACCTCTGAAGTGAGTTCCAAAGTTTCAGGTTAAAGCTCCCCAGCAGAGCCTGGTGGTTTGCCACTCTGGAACCCTTGTCTGTCCCACTGGTTGGCAGCTTCTACCACCAGAGTACCTGAGGTGAGGTGCATGAACATGAACTCAAACCCTTCTGCGGGCACATAGTACTTTTTCTTGGCGCCCTTGGAAGTTGGGGCTACCGAGGCAGGGGTTTGCTATAAGGCCTTTGCCAGTTTTAATATCCTTGCACCCCGTAGTCTCCAAACAAGGGATCCTCCTTCTCCTCAGATAACTCTAACCTCCAGGTTGAGGTTAGAGGCCACCCACTTCAGGAGTTCCTGATGGGCCTTAAAAGATTTTTAAGGGTGCTGTCTGGTTCTGGAAGGCTGCCTCATCCAGGGAAGAGGAGGATGACTGTTGGTGTCTGCCCCTTTTACGAGGCCTTGTGGAGTGTTCCTCCCCGGGATCCAATTCCTCATCCAAGGAACAGCCCTCATGCCCCTTTTCAGTTGCAGGGGGCACCGAATAGGCACCAGACGATGGGACCGACACCATGCCCGGACCCATATGAGCCCCACACGGTCCCCAATAAGGCCATTGCCATGGTCCTTGTGCCCACCCTGGTACCGGCTGCTGGGTGTCCTGAGGGTGCTTTTGGGACTCTTGAGTACCCTTAACCTTCTGGGGACTCAGGTCCTTGGAGTGGCGACCTCTGCTCTGCCTCCGCCTGCTGCTCCACACCAGGGAACGGCCCCTCGATGACTTCGAGGACAATATGGAGCACCGGTGCTGACGGGAGCGGTGCCACGACGAGGTGCACTCTGACGACAAAGATGAGTGTCATCTCGGCACGGAGGATTTTTGGTGCTGCTTGCCTTTCAGCAAACGCGACCAGTGCTGATGGGACCCGCACGGTGCGGAGCTTGACACTGGCAATTGGGATCTGCGGTGCGGTGCCAGGGAGCCCACTAGGGCCAGGCTGTCTGCCGGTGACCTGAACCAGTGCCGTGACGAATGGCTCGGTGCTGGGGACCTCGAGCCTGAGATAGACGAGTGGCGCTGAGCAACCCTCGAACGGCATCTTCTGGCGCTGAAGGACTCTGGGTGCTGGGACCGTCCCCGGTGCAGAGAGGAGCTCGACAAGGTGGACTCAGAGCTAGATGGGGAGCTTCTGCGCTCTACCCAAGATGACCATCTGGCAGGAGACTCTTCCCTGAGCAGGGGTCTCGACCAGCCTCCTGGGGCACCCAGCGTGGGTTTACCCCTAGACACTGGCCCCTTCTCCCTCGGCCAAAGGGGGGGAGGGGCGGAGGCGTGAGCAGGGCCATCAGGACTCTTACTGCCCAGGAAGCCTCCGGTGTCGATGGCACCTACAGAGGCACTCCCCTACTCCCAGGAGTCAGGGGAGGCTCTCTGCACGGAGATGCAGGCGCCGGAGCAAACTCGACGGGCCTTGGCTGGTGCATCTCCGCACTCGACCCTGCTAGTATCGACAGTACAGGGGAGTGCGTGCGCACTGCGCGCTGCCTCTTCTTCGGTACCAGAGACTTGCGTTTAGTCAATGGCTCCGGTGTCAGTGGTGCACTCCGCACTGATGAAACGCTCGGTGCCGACGTGGCGTGTGGCAGCTCAGAAGCTTCCTCCATGAGGATGGTCTTCAGCCTGATGTCCCGCTCCTTTTAAGTTCGTGGCTTAAAAGCCTGACAAATCTTACATTTTTCCTTGCGGTGCTGTTCACCCAGACACTTAAAGCAGCGATTGTGGGGGTCGCTCACAGGAAAAGCCTTGCCACAGCCAGTGCAAGGCTTGAAGCCAGGAGACCCGGGCATGGTTGGGTCCCTGTCAAGCCTTTAAAGGCTCCTATCTAATCAACTAACTACCTAACACTTAATTATTAACTACAAAACTACTTAAAATAACAAAGGGGAAGATACTTGCATTAGTAAGGTTGTTCCAGTAACCATCACAGGCAGAAAGAAGGTACTGAGGGGCCGTAAGTCGGTGGTGCCTTATGTACCGCGGCATGAGCACGGTACTCCAGGGGGTGCCGAGTCAACCCTACATGGTCCGCTAAGGGGAAAAATGTTCTGGGAACCCATGCATGGTGGCGAGCACTCACCTATACTGGAATGGATATGAGCAATCACTCAAAGGGGAACATGGCTTATGTCCCTCTAGGCCAGTGGTTTTCAACCTGTGGTCCACTGACCTCAGGGGTCCATAGACTATGTCTAAGATTTCCAACGGGGACCACACCTCCATTTGAAATTTTTTTAGGGGTCCACAATTGGGGAGTGGTGTGGGGGTGTGTGTGTGTGTGTGTGTGTGTGTGGAAAACCACTGCTCTAGACCTTGAATCTCCAGGAAACAAAATGTAAAAAGAAGTGTAATAGATAATACAGATCATTAGAAAAAGACAAACCAAACGAATGACTTGTGGGTCACCTGATCAGAGACCTATATAATTTAGTATAGCAGACTGTCACGTTAAAATACAGCTTTTTCCTTCCACTCAGAAAAAGCCTATATTTTGAAATAAGAACATGCAGTTAAGAGACAAGAAAGAGAAATCCTGAGGGCTCTAGCCTCTCTGCTTTCCACATGGCTTTTCTAGGGCAGTGTTTCCCAACCTGGGAACTGGTGTGCCATCAGGCCTGAGCAGGTGTGCCACGGAACTTCTTGAAAAACTACTTGAGGAGTTCTGAGTTGGCTCATGAATAGCCATGAGTTCATTTGGAGACCATATGGTGGTGTGCCTCAAAATAATTAAAAGGTATCCAGGTGTGCCACGGCAGAGAAAAGTTTGGGAACCACCGTTCTAGGGTGACAGGAAGTGTTCAAATCTGGGATAAAATAGTGTAATGTAAATTGCTTCTTCCTCACCTTGCTTCCATACGAGCTAGTGACTTAGAAATGGATGGAAGCGTTGCTTGGGCTGCTGGGAAGGGTTATTTCTCATCTCCAGAGTTCAAGATGATTTGCTATGGGATACTGTGACTTCTCCTTGCTGCCTCATACTAGCTAAACCATCTCTGCCTGTTGCTCTAGGAATTCAATTGTAAACAACCTGCAAGGAATAGTCTCCCCACCTCTGCAAACAGCTCTCTGGCCCACACACAAAGTATCCTCCACTATCTAGAAAATAAATGGAATTTGGACTATTGGGCAGATAAACTGATTGGGCAAATATGTGTAAGACTCTACTGGCTTAGAAGAGCTGTAGCCTTACCAATAATTGATCTTATTTTCCTCACACGCACTGAAGTTAACATATCATTATCCCTTGAATCTCATCCCTTCCACAGTTTTACTACTTCTTAAGCTCATGCCTCTATTTACTGTTCATGTTTCTCTTTTTACTACTCCATCAGATTTTAAAATAAATATGAGGTGATTTATGTTACATTGACATCTTCTCTGGTTAGCCTCTCTTTGCTTCATGGTATTTATATTGAGGGAATCCATGGGATGACCCTTGTATCTGAAGAGCTAAATTAACCTTTGCATGCACAAATCAGATAATTTCTCATGGAACTCTTCACTTTGCATGCATAAGCGCAGTTTTTACACGTTCTAATGGATGACATGCAGATTTAGAGATTGGTGTGGAAATATGGTTCTGGATGCAAAAAGCTTTTTTTTTTTTTTTAAACTGTCTTCGTATTTTATAGCTTTTAACTAACAGATAAAATAATGCATTATACTTCCGTAGCACCTTCCATTCAAGGATCTCAAAGCACTTTACAAATATTAATTAATTAAACCACTTAACATTCAGTATTATCATTCCTTAATCACATCTGAGAAAACCATGGCACAAGGAGGTTAAAAGCCTCCTCAGATCCTTATTGAAATCAGTAAGAACAGGAGCAGGCTGTAGGTAAGTGACTTGTTCAAGTTTAAAATATGAGTTCTTTATTCATGCAAGCAGTCCCACTGAAACGAAAGGGAGTACCAACATGAGTAAGGCATAGTTTCACCCCAGACTGAGGGCCAGCTTCAGGTACAGAATCTTGCAGTTTGGGATTCTAGTTTTCTTCTCTAACCACTAGACCAAATTCCCTCCCTTGGATCCAGCAAGATCTGCCTGCCTACCATCATTATTTAAAATGAGATATGCAAAATGAGAAAGACCCTACATACCTGTTTTATCAAACGGAAGCTTCTTTCTCCACCAAAGCACTCGGTCAGTCCAAGCAGGAGTTCTGCACTTATCACTTGTATCATAAGCCTCTGAGCCAACATCATATTTATATGTTGGTCCAAAATTAATAGTGCCTTCATGAAAGTCTTTAAAAATCTATTAAAAGAAATATCGTTTTGATCAGCTAAATTCCTGCTTATGAAGGTGTCACGTCACTTGTATCAGTATAACCACACTGATTTTTTTTAAATGAACGTACACATACAAACACATGTCCGAAAATGCCCTCATTTTCATTCTCACTTAAAAGCAATTAGCTCAGATCAACATGTGGGTATTTTGGAAAATGGCTATTTTCAATTCAGAGCAAATGGGATAAACCCCCTTACTTTTCCATTAGATTTCTGCTGCTGTAGTTGATCAAATTCCAGGAGTCTTTTCCAGTCTTGTCGTTTAAGAAAATAAAAGACTTCTTCATATGTCAGATCAATGCGATAGTTAAAATCGCCACACCAGAATACATAGTCATGAGAGAACACATTTCTTCCCTGTTTAGGAGGCACAGAATTTAAGTCATAATTTAAAATTATACATTTTAATCAACTGAGATTCTAAAACTCAGTCTCCCTGAAATACTAAATTTTGGTTGTATTTACTAGGTATCAATTGCTAAATCCAGCGCAGACTAAAAAGTGGTCTTTACATTTCCTTCTGCATCCCACAGTTATTTAGACACATTTTTTTACATCCATAATTTAGATATATTAGATGTCAAACTCGCTGAATTGCTGGCACAGTCATAGACTTATATGCCTGCATGATCTAAACTGCAGCCACAAAATGCTCCTGTTATTGTGGGCACCTGCAAAAATGGAGGCTACAGTCAAAGCCAGGCTGAAAATTTGCCGCTACACCTGCACAGCACATATCTATACGTGTAAAGTAATAATAATATTAATAGAGATTCACTCCAATGCTTAAGCTTTACATGTTATGCCACAACCAAATGCAATTTTTTCAAATAAGTTATAAACCTCTGAACACAGGGATTCATAAAAGACACACTCCAGACCAGTATCTATAGCATCACACACACACATATTGTAAACTTACAAGATATAAAATAGTTAATGAGCTATTGAAAGTAAGCACTGCTATAAGAATGGATATTTTATGCAAGGCTTCAATACTGGCACTATTATTTCTACCATAAACAAAAACTGATTAACATGCTATATATGTTGAGCCTCTAAACTCTGGAAACAGCAGGGAGTTAAATTTTATGTTCTTCAACCAAAATGCTATTCTTTGCTGACTTTACAGAATTTTAAATGAACACATCACAAACTGGTCCTCTTGTTTCCTGGCTTACAGGCTCTATAGAGAAGTCTGAAAGAAACAACAATTGTGGACATCTAACGTGGCCAACTCCATTAAGGCAAGCAAAATGAACACAGCTACAAAAACCCTACAGGGCCACCTGCTGGCCGTAAAAGAACAGACAACCAAGAAGTGATCGACAGAATACCATCCAAGAGAAATCATACCTGATATAAATAAAGAGTAAAGGAATCTCAGAATATCCAAGTTTGCCACATTCTGATAAAGCTAACAATTAAGGTGTGCTCCCTTCTCTTGGGACATGGGACTCTAGGGGAACTGCAGGGAGGAAGGATAAAGAAAAGCAGAAGACATGTAGGCTCTATGCAGGAGACTGAGGATTTGTGGCATGTCATGCCCAAGGAGAAGGAATGGCTAAGTATGATGCACTCTGGCTATGGTCTGAGAGAGAATGGTCTTTTAGGGACTCTTGCTAACTAGTTGAAGTTAGACTAGTGCACTCTGGGGCTGCTCTATTTTGGGTCTCAGCAGAGAACCAGGGAGCCACCACATCTGGTTTTCCAAGAGTAACCGTGGCAAACTGGAGAACCTGGTTCACACTGCTTAAAGTTTTCAATCTGTGAATCAGGTGGGTGTGATAGCGAGTGATGAAGCGTTATGATGGTGGGAAACTGGTTAGATCCTTTCCTTGTTCATCTTCAGGCATTCTAACATCTGGGTTTTTTAAAGGTGTAGAATTTTTGTGAAGAAAGTGTCATTTGTTTTTGAGTGTTAGCTGGTCTCCATGGAAATAAGTTTTCTACCTTACTTTCTTTTTTATTATGTTCATTTATATATATTCTTCATGCTTTGAATTGCTTCCTGTGGTGACCTGCCAGATGGTATAGATTGCTACCAACTCTCACAATTAAAAAATGTAAGGATACAGTTTTCACCCAGTCACAACATTTCTGTCTTACACATCCTGAATCCTTACCATTGGGAAGCTGAGTTTCTGTGTAATCTCTTTATAGTCTTCATTCCTCTCTTTCACCTGAGACTGCCCAGCTGTCAAGTGACTGCATATGAAGCAAAAACTGGTGCTGTGGAACTGGAAACGGATGCCTACTGCCCCTTTATTCCCAGTCTTCCCTCCCATCCCTGTCTTCACTGTGTCTATTGCTACATCCCTAGGCAAAAAAAAAAAAAAAAGGAGGGCGAGAGGGAGGGAAAGGAAAAAAAATCATTAATCATTACTAGAAAGTGGAAAGGAAAATCATGTCTTATTTGGAATGTTGCTTTTACTTTCTCTCCAATTATTAAACACACGAATGAGCAAAGAGATTCAAGTTGTTCAATGGCTCTCTTAGGTCTTTTGCTGCAAAATTAGTATTGACCAAATCCATGTTCTAATGTTTCAGTTTACCAGTTAAACAATAATATAGTAATAAAACAATTGAATGAAATATCTTTCTTCTTGTACCATCCCTCTTGGAATCCTTTCCAAGCTACACAGCATAGTTTACAAGAAAACATTTCTGTAGCTTTTGTATATTATAAAAGGTTTCGCTTTGACGTTTGCTTTTATCAAAATTTTGTCTTTAAAGTAGTGACAATAATTATCAGTCACTTTTTTATTTCCTTTTATTTTCCACTCTGCTGACATCAGTCAATACATGACAGCTGGAGTGGCATTTCCCATACCATGACATGCAACTTTTGTAATGGATAGTGGGACACATCTCTGGTCTATCGATACAAATCGTAAAGCATACAGATAAAAATTTGTATTTGTCATGCTGGTTGATTATTAGATACAAATACTCAAACCTTGTGCACTGAAATGACTTCAGTTTTGATAACAAATTGCCTGCTGCATCCATTAATTAATTACAAAGTATTTCAACTACATCTTAGTAATTAATGTACCACTGTTTTACATTATATTACAAAGGGACTGGCTTGGCAAAACAGACCAACAGTTTAGCAGGATAATTACTGCCAGACAGCCGGTGTATTTTGAGAATAATGCATGACTGACTGTTCAGATAAGCAAATAGTGAGATCATAATTGTAATCATCCCAGCCCTGTGTGAGTCCTTCCTACTGAGAAAATTTCCACTTACTTTGCAGATAAAAATCAAGTGGATTGGACTAGAATATTTGTGTCCACTGACACGGGGTAATATCTGAAAGGTACAAACACTAGGTCTTTGGCTGACTTTTGGTTACACATTCTTGGAGGCTCTAGAGCTGTTGGGGGAATTTCAAACCACAGCCCATCTTTGGTTTCTTCTCTTTGCTGGCTGATGAAGGCCAGTGGGGGAATACTAGCTCCTGTGTTGGCTGGTGAGGAACATCCATACTTTTACTGAGAGGATTCTGACCACGATAAGGAAGCATGTGTTCCATCTGTGTTCTAAGAAGCCATCCATTGATGCTGCCAAACTATTTGACTTTCAACTGGAATTTAATCTTCCATTCTTGGTTAAAGGTTTTAGGAAAGGTTGTGGTGAGACAACCTCAAAGTCCCCTGATGCCGCTGAGTTCTTTGACCCATTCATTTAAATGTAAACTTCAATCGCACCCCATTTTATTCATCTCCTCTTTACACTAGTCCTAATCTTTTAATCTCCCTTAGCATAGAAGTCTTTCCATGCCTCTGGTCATTTTTGTTGCTCTTTTCTGGATTTTCCTTTTTTAAAAAAAAAACTACAAAAGCATGTGGCTAGGATTGGCTGTGTCCACGTATGCTGTGGCAGCGCATTAGCATGAAATAATGAAACTCAGTCACTTACTAGAATCACTTTCCTTACTTTCAGCAGCATATCTGAGCACTAACAGGTTGACGGCGGCAATAGAGCCAGTCAGTTGAGTAATTCTGCTCTTGATCTCTTTTTAAATTAAGCACTTCTTGCTGGATTACTCAAATTTCTGGGTCACAGACCTTGTAATCCAGGTGCAAATTCACCTAGTAAAAGATATTCTTTGGACTACTTCTATCAGACAGATTAGTTAAAAAAAACAAAACAAAACAATAAAACAGGAAATTAATCTTTTCCCTTTAGTGCTTGGTTGAAATGGAGACTTAATGAGAGCAAGCTGGCTGAAGCTAAATCTAGAGAAGAAAGGAGTGGTGGTGCTGGTGGCAGAAGGAGCATGAATGTATGGCAGGGGTGGTTTCTGATCATTTTACTGAGAAGATTATCCACTCTCTGGCCCAAGCGTTTTTTTTTTTTATTTAAGTGTGCTTTGCAGCCTTGATTGCTCCTGGATCCCAGATGATGTAAGTGGCCAAAAGCATCTTTTCCCCCTTGTGAATTGGTCTTTATCTCAGATCCAGACCTCATTACTCCAGGTGCAAGTCATGGAGTGCAAGCCCCTTGTAATGGAGGCGCTGTGCAACTGCACTGAGAGCACATTGCCTGTTTTACCTGCTTCCAAACCCCAAGCCACATGAAACGGTTTGTAAAAACACGACACCCTCGTACCTGATGAAGGGGACATGATAAGGACGTATAAAGATGAAGAGACAAACGCCAACGAGCTGTGCGGACGTCAGCAGAATGTACCGGTGAGTCTGGGAAACCGCTTTCTGAAGTTGTTCCCCCCACATCTTCCTATTAGTTGTACTGGAACAAGAACATTGAATAAATTGAATAGAAACTAAATAATAAAAACCATGCTAAAGTCTCTTTTTGCATGTCTCTTTCCTCTGCTCTTGCAGCATGAGGCAAAGGGCGGTCAGGTGAGAGCTAAATGGACCATAACTGATTAGGAGGTGACCAGCTACACATGGTCACTGGTGAACACACTGCTACTCTCAAGTGGCGACTATGCAGCTATGTTTACAAAGGTTCTACCTCGCAGGCACCCTTATTTTTCTTGTCCTAAAGGTCTGACACATGCAGAAGAACACCTGGTCCACCAACCATGCTATGTACATGTATAGCTTTGTCACTTCTGAAGACGATATTTAAATGTTAAGCCAGAAGAATCAGTAGTCCCTTCCTGGGTTGTTCTTGTCCCTTTGCCCTTGAGTCCTCCTCTAGGTTTAGTGAGCCTGTCGGGGGCAAACCTTTTCACATGCACAGACAGACTTCCTACCCTGGCAGTACTTTATGACTATACAGACAAATACTTAAGCACAGAGAGATTTGCTCATGTTGTAAAATTCCACACGTGCACTTCAGCTGTGTGTACACACTTAGTTTAACATTTCAACATCAGACAAGGTTACTGGAAGCATAGTGCTAAAGGAGTGGCCCTTCACTGGCTTAGAAAGCACAATGATATACATTGTACAAAAATTAGAGAGAATGCAAGAGAGCGCGCATTTGGGCTGGTCTCCTTAGCATTTGTTAACGATAAAAACATTCCCACATGCAAGTGAATGTATAAAGCATGGCTCGGTTTTTACTCACCTGGTATTTACAATATTCCCTGCATTTAGTTCCACCATCTCTTCAAATCCCACAGCAAATATGTCAGGAGGGCAGCTCTCATCATCTGTATGGAGACGAATAAAAGACATGCAAAACTTAGCACTTTATTTGTTGTTTTGTGTCATCATTTGATTTCTTGATAGAAATTAGAAACAGAAGTTCTGTAGTTAATCTTGTGCATCCTCTGCCAAGCTATACATATTTATAGCTCTTTTAATCTTCACAAAGCAACCCTTACAGATCCTTTATCATTTTTTCTGCCTTTCTCCCTCTGGTTTGTCTGCATCTTTCTGGTAGGAAGGAGCCCAGAACAAAGCACTTTATAGTAGGTGTGGCTTCAGCAATGTTGTATAGTGGGAGATCACCACCTCCTAGATCTATGACATGATGCCACTGTGTACACAACCCAAAAGTCACAATGGTTTGCCCCACCTGATCCAATCAAATTGAAATCCATACCCAGTATGGTCCAATATCTCTACTGGAGATGGTCTAATATCTCTGTATCTGTTTTTGATGCAGACCATTTATCTAGTAGCAACTATTTTCTCATACCAAAGTGTTTCTTTCCCCTCCCCCTCCCCAGTGCCCCAGTGAGATTTTCTACTACTTCGAAGAACTTTTGGAGGCTGCTTGCTAACTTCCTTCCCCATCTTCTTTAACAACTGTGACAGGGTCAGACCAGATGACTACAGGAGAGTGCTACTATTTGAGATCTGGGAAGTGGGCGGGCACAAGCCTCCCCGCTGCTTAGGGCCCCCCCTCTCCCCAAGCCTAAGGGGAGAAGCCACTGGACCCAGGACTCAACTGATTTCAGGAGACATCTAATGAGAAATGGGAAAGGGTGTGAAGATCAAAGAGTGAAACGGAGGGAACCAGAAGAGGACACCAAGCAGGGACTCCTGGATAATGCCCACTGCTCCCAGAAGGTATCTAGGGAGCCAGTGGATGCTGCCCAGATATGTGAACAGATGGAGGAATGGATATTGGCCCCACAGTCGCAGAGCACCCCCTCAGCCAACTCCCCTCCCTGGTCTTGCAGATGGCCACTGTGGCCAGTGCTAGGAGGTTGATGAGGAGATCCCGTGACTTTGTGGGGCCCTGCAAGGGCTGTGCATAGAGAAACAGGGCAGGGAAATATGCAGACAGAACTTCAATAGGAGGTTCTGGAGGAGCCAGAACGGGCTGCAGCTCGCTGCACTCGAAGTAGTTATGCACCAGGTCTCCCTCATGCCACAGAAGGGCCAGGTGTCAGGGCAAAGGGTGAACTGTGCCAAGTACACACCCGTGCTCATGGCTCCATGAAGGAGCTGCCAATTGATGTCCCCAGTGGGCCTCGGGGTCAGGGTGGAATAGAGACTGGCTCACCGGGGGGTCCTTGCCCTCCATAGGTGGGATCAGGTCCCGCTGTTTTGTGTCTGGGTGGGACACGAGGACAAGGAAGTGAAGAGTGTGGGGCACAAGCGTGTGCAGATGGTTCCTGGGTGCGGTTCGAAAACGGACCGGCTGCAAGTCTAGCAGCTGGCTTGGTGTGTGGGGAGAGAGTGGCCGGGGGTGGAGGCATGCAGGGCTGGGGCCCAATGAAAAGCTCCGGAGGGCTAGGACTGAGGGGTGGGTGGGGAGCGCCCTCTTGCAGGACCCGCTTGCGGTAAACCTGAGCAGGAGGAGGCAAGGTTGCCTTTACCTCCTGGAGTACGTGCCGGGGGGTCCGGGGGGTTCGAAGGGTGAAGAGCCCCATGCGCCAAGTCAGCACTTGGGGATCTACCTATTCCCCTCAGTTTTAGTCCAGGAGGTCTCCAACCCTGGTGACACCTGCCAGAACCATCCACCTGCACACGGAGTTGGGAGTTGTGTAGCAGGGACTCCGCAAGGAGGTCCTCCCCCTTGGCGATACCCACAGCAGCGAGCAGGGGGTAACTCCGGCGAAGGCCCTCGGAAGGGGGTGGGTGCAGGTGTTCCACCACAGATGTGGGCCCAGGGCCTGGTCCCTCAGCGCTGGCCATCACTTCACCAGGCTCGGCAGCCGCAGGTGGAAGGGTCCAGGGGTGACCCAGATGCAAAGGCAGGAACAGTGGTCTAGGGAAGGGGGGAGAAGGGAAGAGGAGGTGGCACGAGGAGGTTGCCTCCCAGATCGAGGCCCGTTGGCAGGGGGTCATCCTCCCCCTGGGTGACTGGGGTCAGACCCAGGGACTCGATCTCCTCGAAGATGGAACCGAAGTCCCCCTCCACCACCATGGTGGCCACCCTACCAGAAGCAAGGCGGCCACTTCCTCGGCACCGTCAGGGAGTGCAGATGACAAGGTGGCAGGGGAAGTTCCCTCTGAGGCCTCCCCAGGGGGGGAATCTAGAAGGGTCTCCAGGAGGGGGGCTGTGCTGCTCCTCTTCACTGCTGCGAATTCTTCCTCGACTCGCTGGACCTCGTTGGGGGTGCAGCAGAAGGCTCACTGGTGGCAACCTGCCCCCCACAAAGATTTTTGGGGGAGGAGGGCTTCCTCCCTGTCCAAGGTGTCGGGGAGGTTCGGATCCTTTTTTTACATGCTGCGCTCCCCCTCAACAAGTACCCAGCCCTCCACGGAGTAAAAAGCGTACACACAATAATAGTAACTACATATTTCACATGTGTAATTTTGACACCCATTTTTGAAAACGTAGCCATCAGTGTAGATTATGAAAGGAGCTGACTGCATGAGGTGGCTGAGTGCATCGTCAGTAAGTCTGTTCTTGCAGGCTAGACATAACACATGCAGCATAAAGTTATTCTCTTGCTTCCTGGGCCTTCTGAGACTAGGGTAGTATGGGCTCAAGAGAAGCAATGCTCACATGAGACAGCTAGAGATACACGAATAAATTCCATGTATTTGTGTACTATGCACAGGAATAGCGCAGTGATACCTGCAGAGGATTGTGTGTAACACGGAAAGTAAAGGACAGACAGTAATTTTAGAACCATTTCCATTTCTGAAGGACAGAACACTAATTTTGTTGTTTTGTTTAGTAAAATCTGTAAATCAGTTACAATCACTAGCCCTGTTTTGTGAACAAGATAGTCAGCAGCAAGTTCAAACAATCCACAAACACAACAGCCTGACACAGTACTAAGAAAGGGACCCTGCTTTCTAATGCAATAACAGGTTATCCTTACTATGTACAGTTCCTTTTGGCTGAGGCTCTTGGAGTGCTTTATAAACAGTAAAGGATTAAGGGTAACATTTTCAGAAGTGCCTAAAGGCCAGATTTTAAAGGATATTTAGATGTCAAAAGATGCAGACAGATGGCCAGCAGGATTTCTAAAGGGGCCTAGGCCAACGAGAATGAAACATAGGGAAACCATGAATAAAAACTAATATTTAGGGATAGATTCTGTGCTGTTGTCTCCTGAGAGATTCAGCACAGAAGACCACCTCAGGGTGAGGTGGTTTTATGCCACCTTTGCACACTCTGGTTTCTGGGATGCTGCAAGGGTCAAAACTCTCTCCAGCATTAGTTAGTGCCGTATAAGACCAACTGGGAGCAGAATCGGCCACTTAAAATTCCCTACAAGATGACGCACAAAAAGTCAAATTTGGGGCTAACACTACGTGGCAGTTCCTTTAGACACCGACAAATAATGTTTATTTTAAAACAAATGCATTGCCACTCAAAATCTTACCCTGTAATTCAGAAGCCCCAGAGAGCTTGGGAGAATCCAGCAGCCAATCTGTTAACTCACTAGTACCAAGGATGTTGCTTCTGAACTGTTTGCCTCCATTCACATTCCAGGTCCCCATGGCAATACGAATCCGCTTGAAGTGCGTGAATTCAAACTGATGCTCTGTCATGGCCTTCAAAATACTGGGAGTCACTGATGGAGAGAAAGTAAAAAGGATTTGCTGCAGTGGAATAAAAGGTAATACAGATGTCAGTGACATGCAGACTCACTGTGAAATAACAGACGTTAGCTTACTAGCATCAGTACAATAATCAAAGAGCAATTCCAGCAGAAACAGCAATTATTGCATAACTGAAGATGATGCCATCAATTTCTCTCCTGGAAACTGTGCAGTCCCTGAAACGAGCCTTACTATTAACACATGGAGATAAGTGGAGGGGAGGGGAAAAACAGGACACCCACAGTGACAAATTTGAAGAAAATGTATTCAAAATATGTTACTAGTATTTTCTAACTTTCCCTAATAATAACTGAATAATATTATTTGAGACTGCTCTCTCTTGGGATTTTCATTTTGGCCTACTAAAGCATGGTTGTGTCACAAATTAAGAGCTAAATCCAAGCCCCATTAGATTTTTTTGGTGCATGCCGTTACATAATAATTCTGCAAAAGCATCATGAACTTGGATCTACAGTCTGACATGACCAGGATCTCACATAAGACCTCGCCATGTTGATTATTCCTGTCTGATCCCCATTTTAGCTTGGCATTAATCAGACTTCCTCTGTTTTGTTTTGTTTTTTGGTGGGTGCCAATAACTAGAAGTGTCATTTTTTTACCATTATTTGCAGGAGCAATTTAGGTCATTTCAGTGTTTAAGTAGCTGATTTGCAGATGCAGATAGACACCTAAATGACTACTTTTTAAAAAATATAGTCCCCAAAAAGACTGCTTAGGGTCAAAGAGTGAATCAGGGAGAAAGGTGGGAAACCTCTCCCAGAAATTCTGAATCCCAGTCCACTCCTCTAAACAGCAGACAACTTCCAGCAGCACAGATTAGCATCAGTAAATGAGCCAACACATGCAGAAGTCTAACAGTGGAATTTAAGCACATGCTGTGTTGATTTAAAAGCATTGCCTCTATACAGCAATGCCTTTGTGCAACAGCTGTTTATTTCTAGACTCTTCAAAAGGATGCAACTAGGCATCTCAAAACAAACACATGATAAAGACGACAGATTTACATCTACCTTACCCAGCATAGCAGTATTGTCCATAAGCATCCTTCCTTTGTCTGCATATTCCTCACTGAAGAAATCACCCATGAGCAGCAACTTGATGGCTTCCTGCTTCACACTGTCGAAGAAATTTGACTGAATGGTGCGTGACACAGAGCGGGCTCCATCCTTCAGCTTTCCTACCTGTATTAGGCAAAAATTATCAAAGACAGTTTGCCTTTGCAGTAACATTGTAGACTTCCTTTAAAGTCGCTCATGAATAAATAGCTCTGATATTCTCCTTTACCTTGGCTTTCCCCTCCAACGCACGACTGCCTGTAAACACTCTACTCAGACTGTGACCATTGAGAGTCCACATTGCCTTGTAGGACTCCACAAAGCGGTCAACTATAGACTTGGAGTTCAATGCTAGGCTTTCTAACTGAGTGTGCAGAACCTGGAGTGGATACAGAAAGTGAGGTGAAGAAAAGTCACTTTTTATATTTCACTTCCCCCCACACTCCATGTAGGAATTTCAACCAGCCATCATCCTATAGATAAATTAATGCAGGTATCTTAATGATGGAAAGTGTAGCATGTCACATAGCCAGGCCCTCCTGGCCCTTGAGGTTCCCCCCTTGTACAAAGGACTCACAGCTGTCTGCATTGCAGCCACCCGTGTTCATTTATTTACAGTGCAGTGTCAGTTCCCCAGTTCCTGCCCCAGGCACTCTAGGGGCTTGGAGGCTCAGGGTTGCTCACCCCTCCTGGCCAGCAGGCAGACTGACTTGCAGTCCTCCCAACCCTGCTTGGACACCCCTCCCCCTTTTCCTGGTTTCCTGAGCTGGCCTATATACCCTCCCTGGCATGGTAGCCAGCTGTTCCCCATTTGCCTCATTAGTCAGGGCTCTGGCTTAGCCTAACCAGTGCAGTCAGCTGTTACCTGCTCCCTTTTTAGTTCTTGGCTCTGCTGACCTGCACTGCCTCAGCCCAGCCCACTTGTTTAGGGGCAACAGAGGCAGCTCAGGGGGTTACCACCCTCCACTCTGTGACAGAAAGACAGAGTTACATCCCTGGAGACCTCCCTCCTGCCCTTTCTGGTAGGGTACAAAATATCTGCAGAGAATGTGTGTGCATTCATGAAAGACCATTAATGAACTCACCTCAAATGCAATGAAGGACTGTACGCTATTCGTACGATCCAGACAGTCTAGGCAATTCATTCGCAAGGTACCTGTCTGCAGACTTCAGTGGTCAAACAAAAAACAAAGAGATATAGCAGGTTATTAGGAGCCTCCACATCCCATTGTTATTGTTAAAAGATTGCTTTCTTTTACCATCAAAACATTTAAAAGTTGGAAAGTCAATAGAAATGGCATTTTATCCACAGGCAGATAAGATTGGATTTTCAAAGACTCAGCCTGGGTTTTTCCACCCACATTTTGCAGATGCAAAACACTTGTAAGCTCAATTATCTGAAGTACACAACTGTGCCTGCTAAACCACACCAGCAATTATACGTGTGATGCTCACAGACTAGGTGTCAGCTCATGCCAAGGCCTTAGGCCTCACTGAACATTGATAAACACCTAGCTAGAAAGCAGTCTGGCTCCTCTGTTAGTATTGCTAAGATAGGTATTTGATTTATAAAAATATTCAGACTTTATTAAATGTTTTTGAGTTGCTGCACGCATTAATCTCACTTATTGTATCTGTATCCCATGTTCTAAGGCAATATTTAAGGGATTGCTCTTTAACTATAAGAGCATTTGCTCTAAAACTGTAAATCCCACAGTCCAGAGAGAAGCATTACCAAGTATGAAATGCTAGTTTACCACAAGAGGTGTCATCGCCTCGCCAGATAAGCCATATGGAATATCAGGGGACAAAAGATTTTGTTTGTTGCTCCTCCCACACTCATGAAGAGATGTGCACAAACCCTCATCCCAATATCTTGAGCTCTGGGGCAAGGGAATAAAAACCTTGTCAAGAAGAAATGTTATCCCTATACTGCTTGGACATCAGGAAGAGGGCAAGCCCTCTAAGCATAACCGGATTCCCAGTTGTTTACTTGGATTAGCCTTAGAGGACATATAGAGCTTGCTTCTTATAGAAGCGTCTATTACCTTTTGAAACCTAAAACTCATTTGTGTGTGTATGTTTATTTGCTTTAAACCTTGTAAATAACTATTTCTTTTCACTAGGTAACAAACCTTTAGTTAGTTTATTATAGGACTTGCTACAAGCGTTATCTTTCGTGAGAGTTCTGAGGTAAAGTTGACCTGGGGTAAGTCACTGGTCCTTTGGGACTGTGAGTAACTGAATATTATTGTGATTTTTGGTGTAAAGGACCATCTATCACAAAGGCAAGCTTGCCTGGGTGGCAAGATAGACCAGAACACCCAAGGGGACTGTCTGTGACTCCTTGTTAAGGCTGCTATAGTGCCTGAGGAGTTTGCACTTGATACTTGTTGGTGAAATCTAATTATAGAATATACAACCAGTTTGGTGTTTGTGCCTTGGTTTGTAATAGTCTGCCCAGAGGCTGGCACTCAAGCTCATGAGCTACTTTAGCCAGCTTGACAACATGCACTAATAGTTTTCCAGGGTCAAAGAACTGGAGGACTAGTTAAGGCCTGATGGTAAATTTGGCAGGGGAAAGCTACCTCAGAACTGTTAGCAATTACCCATCCTCCAGAAGTTTCAAAGTTAAGATCCCAGAGGACTGGAAGAAGGGGAAATATAGTGCTTATCTTTAAAAAGGAGGGGAGGGAGAAAACCTGGGGAACTATAGACCAGTCAGTCTAACTCAATCCCTGGAAAGATACTGGAATAAGTTATTAAACAATCAATTTGTAAGCACTGGCCAGGGGCATAACAGGGTTATGAGGATTTGCATGGATTTGTCAATAACAGACCATACCAGATCAATTTAACCTCCTTCTTTGACAGGATTACAGGCCTAGTGGTTAGGGAGGAAGCAGTTGATATGATATATCTTTTGACTTAGTCTCACATGATATTCTCATAAGCAAACTAGGGAAATTCAGTCTAGATTAAATTACTATAAGGTGGATGCACAACTGGTTGAAAGACTATACTCAAAGAGCAGCTGTCAATGATTCACTATCAAACTGAGATGGCGTATCTAGTCAAGTCCTGCAGGGGTCAGTCCTGGGTTTGGTACTATTCCATATTTTCCATTAATGATTTGAATAATGGACTGAGAATTTATTCTTATAAAATCTGAAGATGACACCAAGCCGGGAAGGGTGGCAAGCACTTTGGAAGATGGGACTGGAATTCAAAAAGACCTTGACAAATTGGAGAGTTGGTCTGAAACCAACAAGATGAAATTCAATAAAGACAAGTTAAAATACTTCTCTGAGGAAGGAAAAAATCAAATGCACAACTTACAAAATGGGGAATAACTCGCTAGGTGGTAATACTGCTGAAAAGGATCTGGGGGTTATAGTGGATCACACATTGAATGAGAGTCAGCAATGTGATGCAGTTGTGAAAAAGGTTAACATCATTCTGGGAATGTATAAACAGGAGTGTAGTATGTAAGACTTAGGGAGGTAATTGTCCTGCTCTACTCGGCGCTGGTGAGGCCTCAGCTGGAGTACTTTGTCCAGTTCTGGCACCACACTTTAGGAAAGATGGGCACAAACTGGAGAGAGTCCAGAGGAAAGGAATAACATTGATAAGAGGTTTGGAAACTTGACCTAGGAGAAAAATGGCATGTTTAGTCTTGATCAGTGAAGACTGAGGGGGGACCTGAAAACAGTCTTCAAATACGTTAAGGGCTGTTATAAAGAGGACAGTGATTAATTGTCTCTATGTCCACTGAAAGCTTAATCTGCAGCAAGGGAGATTAAGGTTAGATATTAGGAAAAACTTCCTAACTAAAAGGCTAGTTAAGCACTGGCCTAGGCCTCTAAAGGAGGTTTTCGTATCCCCACTTTGTAGGTGTTTAACAACAGGTTGGACAAACATCTGTCAGGGATGGTCTACGTTTACTTGGTCCTGCCCCAGCACACAGGGCTTCTATGAGTCCATATGGTGGGCTCATTGGTCCATGTAGTCCACCACTGTACAAAACCTGATGCCTGAAAGGAATGTGAAAAAATGCTATACACCACCCAGAGAGTGGTACACTGCTGTAACTGTAGGAAGGAGAGAAGGATTCCTTCCTGATCCCAGGCAACCAGGTTCCACCCTGAACTATGAGACTTAATTACTTTCTTATCTTGTGTAACTATAAATGTTGTTAGTGGCCACGAAAATGTCCCAATACAGAAGTTAAACAAGCAATGAATATCTGCTAATTTCAATTTACTATCAAAACAGTTTCTTTCTCTTTCCTCCTAAAATTATAGGGGTTATTTATTGGAAGGCTAGATGTTATTTACCAGCTTACTCAGAGGTCCTCTTGTACACAACAGGAAGTTCCATTAACAAAATCTACCAGGACAGTGAACAAATCAATATTTTCAGCATCATTTGCTACAAATACTTTTAGTTCTAGGTGGACCTTTTCTACCATGGTAGCTCAACAGGCTTTATAAAACCTAAACCAAGTCAGTGATCAGGACATTTATACTCTACAAGGCAAAACAAATCTGACATGGAGATGGTACTGCATCATCTAATTAAAATGATTCCAAGGGAGAGAGCCCACAAAGTTAACTGAATTTGTGAATCAGAATTACAAATGGTAAAATAAAACAAAACAAATAAATAAATTAAAGAATGGGATGTAAATTTTCAAATGGCCTTTGTTTTCTGGATATAGCTCGTGTGTGTACACATGGAGGCTTCTTGAAAATTTGAACAAACATATTTTAAAAATGTAAATAGCACGAATAGTTACAGCACTCTCCAAACAAAGTGATGAATTTGGTTCAGTAGATGGTATGATGTGTGTATGGAAAGTGATAAAACAGTGACACTCACCGTGGAGGTACATTCTTTCCCTTTGTAAAGATGCCAAATTCATCCCAGTGCAGTTTTAGCTGAGGCCTCAAGAAATTCTCCAGCTTCTCAATTTTCCCACCTTTTGCAAGTTGATGATAGTCAAAATTAATCATAGGTGTGTCTACAGCATGGGAAGAGGCCCATAGCAATTTCTGTTTGAAAAGGGAAGAAGGAAAGCGAAATCTACTTACCTCTACAGCTCAGATATCAATACCTTTATTCCTTTCATTGTTGGTACACTTGGATGGTTAATCATGGCTTTAATGTAGAAAAGTCTAGAGGGAAGTATGTTATTTCACTGTATGCTTTTTTAATGCAAGTTCCTTGTTTATATCTTTCCAGGAGTACATTGGACTGTTAGGGCTAAATTTTCCTATGTGGGAACCTAAGTTGTGGCTGCAAAATACAGGTGTGAACTTGTTATGTATGTATAACACAAGCAACTGTGCATGTAAGTATCTATATGGCCTCAACAGTCTAGCTTTTAGAGAGAAAAAAATTAAGATGTTACAACCCAAAAATATACAGTGAAATAATGTAAGTGATGAAGATAAAGCACGATACTTTCCTCATATGGCTGTACATGATCTATGTACGATCATCTTATATTTTATTAACTTATATCATGCACTATTCAGAATTCCATGGCAACCCATAAACTAGTGAGAATTGCTTTAACTCTAAATATATACGTCTTTATCTATCCCCAGTGTAGACTCTTTTTTTCCACTTTATGAGGGCCTTCCCCACCCCTCCACCCCCCATTTAGCTTGTTGCTTGAAAGGGATTTATGCTAAATTGAAAAAAAAAACAAAAAACCAACCCACTCTGATACCAAACTAAGTGTCCACACAGGGCTATAACTTTATCGGTATAACCAGTAAAACCTCCCTGCATAGACAAAGCCAAAGATGTTGTACGTAGTTTAATGAAGAGATGTACTTCATTGTATTGTTATCAGAGTCAAACACACATCTGTTTTTCTGGTAACCGTCCAAACTTCAGTTGACATTTACATTTGACTGCAGTGGTAGTATTCATGGGAATGACATCTCACCACTGCCTTAGTGCAAATCATTGTCAAAAGTACTGCACCCTACACTATAGCTTTGTTTCTAGTACAAACATAATTACAGTTTGTTATAGTGGTTAAGGAATTCTTGCAAAAGAACAGCATCACTGGCAACACTGTGGAATTTCATCTTCCACTACCTGGTAATGTTGGACACTCAGATGCATGGCACTGCATTTAAAAAAAAAAAACCAAAGAGAAAGGTATTTTTCTGCATATAATCGTGATGTTGGTGATCATTCTACTCAGATCAAAGGAAACTCACAGTGGCAACAGCACTGCAATGAACATATTTTAAACTGACTAATAAAACTTTAAGACTGAGGGAAGAAATGTAAGAGAAGGAAGGAAGAAACATGGGAAGTGGGTAAGGGAAGATAGAGAAGCAAGAAGATAAGCTCATGACTAAGGACAGGATTCTCTCTCAGAGGTTATGGATTCCATGACTTTCCAGGATCTCTGTGACTTCTTCTGGGGCAGGGCTGAAGCAGCTGTCAGCCTTGAGGTTGCCAGAACAGCTCAGGGACACCAAACAGCTGATCAGTGGCAGCTGCACGGTGGGCGGGGGGGACCCTGAACACCTAATCGGCAGCCAGCCCCCTGGCTGCTGAAGCAGCTGACCCAGCCCGCCCCAGTGGCTGGATTAGGTCAGCCCCCGAGGCTGAAGCAGCCACTGGCAGTTCCTGCCACAGGAGCAGCAGTGGGACTGGAGCATCTGCAAGCCCCAGCAATGCTTTGTCCTCCTGCCTCAGGTTATTTTTAGTAAGAGTCAGGGGCAGGTCACGAGCATCTGTGAATTTTTGTTCATTGCCTTCTTTGTTCATTGACTTCTCCCTTTTACTAAAAATGCCCGTCACAGAATCTTAACCCTACTTATGGCAAAAGGGGAATGAGAGTCCCAGTGCTTATACTGTCCATGATTTTTAATTTGAGTATTTTGAAATGCATCAAGTTAAACACGGATCGTACATCCTTGCCGACCATTTATTTATTAAAAAACAAATGTAATGAAAATGCCCAAGAGGTCTCTGTTTTGGATAAAGACAAGATTTCAGTTTCCAGTGCTGTCAATCCAGTTCCCTTCACAATACATTATTTACAATTCTGTTAGTCTGGCATACAGTTAAAAAAATGGAAATCAAGCCAGCCCTTTATTTTAAATAAATGAACAAATACACACAATCTTTATACAATAGATGCCCCAATTTCTGATTTAGTAACCAATCTCCTGTTCTACGATCATAAGAAACAATGTAGACAGTTGAAAAGAACTTCTCTAGAAAAAGACAGATCTCATATCAAATATGGAAACCATTATTTTTGCACCCATAAAATCTTAATAAATTGTGAGGATAATATCTTAAAGAATGTGGCTATTTCATATACACTATCTAAAATAATCAATGTTAGAATTCACAAGGTATGCCAGTTTTAGATTCCTGTTGTCCTATCTTGACATTTGCAGGAAGACTGTAATTTTAGGGTAGCTATGTTCAGTTCTTAACCATAGCTCTCAAAGCACTTTATAAAGGGAAGTAAAGACTCGTTATTTCCATTTTACAGGAAACTGAGAAAGCACGTATGACTTAACTCTGGGACTTAGGTGCCTAAGTATTTCTGAAAACTCCACTAGGTGCCTCATTGCAACTTGAAGTGCCTAAATTCCATTGAAAATCAAGCCCTAAGTGACTACATCACTTCTGAAATAGGATTTAGGTGTTTTTGAATAGTTACCCATGTCACTTGAGAGGCTAGTTAAAGAAAAAGTGAGTAAAATTTGAGGTAGAAGGAAGAAGACAGATTGATATTCCACTCAGGAAATATTACACACACAGAGAAAGATGCAAGATAGTCCAAGAAATTAAACTGCCTAACTTCTTCAGATCAGGTGATCCCCATGCTGATCTCAAGTTTTTTCTCCTGCTGAAGCAGGACTCTGATGCTCTGAAGAACTCAGCAATTTAACAAAAACTGTTGTTACTTTTACCTTGAAAGCTCTGCTGAGCACCTCCTCCCCTCCTCTGCTTCCCAAGAGGTTAACGATCACTTGTTTTCCGTATTGTTCTTTCAGAAGCATCATATGCCTGCAATAGTCGCAGCAGCAGTACAATCTGGTTTAATAAACATCACATACCTGCTACCCTTTCTAAAACACTTACAAAAGAGGTCGCTGGCTGCCTGAAGGTTTCAACAGCAGCAGTTCCACAAATATATTGTGGTTTCCTTTTAGTCATTTTCTACAGTAAGGAACTGCTTTATAGGACAGAAGTCCTTTCATTTTCTGTCATCACAGAAACTGTGGAATTAGTAACAGGAATTATATGATTTTTGAGTGTAAAGAATGGAGACTAAGGTAGGTCAAGGACACAGAGCTCAGATAATCAACAACATTATTAGTTTTCATACAGTCCTATATATGCTGCCTTCTCATGGCCCTGACCCTGCAACGCACTGAGCAAAGCCAATGGGAGCTGAGAGCACTAAGCACCTCCAGGAATTGGTCAGCATCTTGCAGGCCTCGACCCTTAGAGAGTCAGCTAAGCCCTGGGATTCCAGACTTAAGGTCAGCAAATGAGTCATTGCCAGATAAATGTCATTAGCTGAGCTGCTACATAATTCAGGTTTGTAAAACTATTCACATTCCACTTGTATTTCTTTTAGCAGGCAGGTTGGCAGGTAAGAGTCAGATTTTAGGTGGATGAATGAGCATAAATTCTCTCCTCAACACATGAGTATATAGTAGGGTGTATGTGTGTGTTATAGGAGTTATGCAAGCTCATCAAAAGCCTTGAAGTGTCCAAATGTAAGAAATCCTGCAGCAATTAGTGAGCTGCAAAAGCACTAAAACAAAGGCCAGGTAGAAATATTAAATGTAAGCTAACACAGCACTAATGAAAAGTTTGCTTGTGCTGTCAGTGTTTGCATGACCTGGGGATGGTGTTGTTGAAAGGTTACTGTCTCCATATCTGCATTTGTGAGTCCCACTAACAAGAAATAACGTGCTCTGTAAAAGACAACAAAAATTGGCAGGCTTACCTACAAGAAAAACAGATAAAGATATATCACCCTGGCGCTATCTTACAGCCCCAGTCCTGCACTTGGATCTGTGCAGGCAGACCCTTGCTCCACACAGACAGCCTCTTGGAATTCAGGGTCTCAGCACAGCTCCTATTGCAGTATCAGAGTCTATTTATGGACTAAGAATGTGACTTTTCATTTTTTTTCTCTTCAAATTAGTGATAAAGGGCACCACGGTGCACCTAATGGGAACCTGATAATTACACCAAAGTGCCCTCAAGTCCACTTTAAAAAAAAAAAAAAAAAGGAACTAGGCTGATTTAAAAACAAACAAAAAGGAGAATCCAAAGCCTTTCACGTGAGCCCTGCACTGGGATTTCTCAGAAGCAGATGTTAACACAGGACATTTGCATTCACATCTCCCAGTGTCTTTTCAAGAGTTCAATGTGTTCGGTGTGAAAAATTAACAGACTGTGGCCATACAAACATGAAAAATCTGCAGTGACTTTACAGGCTTCAGTGAATTTTTCGGTATGAACGTTCAATTGTCTCTTACCAGAACTGACCTTAATACAGTCCTTGCAAAGTTTAGTTTGGGCTGGACTGTCTCGTGCTATTCTGATCTGGTCACTGGGCCATGATTTACACTAGAAAAAGGGGGACAAGATCCAAATCATTCTCCCAGCTCAGTCTACCATGAGGAAGCCACTCAGGAGTACGGCTACAGCAGAGCTGGGAGTGAGTCTCCCAGCCCAGGTAGACAGACTTGCGCTACCTCAAGCTTGAGCTAGTGTGCTATGAACAGCAGTGTGGACACTGCAGCTCAGGCTCTCAAGCCCACCTGACCCCTTGGGCCTGAGCTCAGGTTCCTAGCCTGAGTTTCTGATGAAGCCACAAGTTCCACACTGCAAGTTTTAGCATGCTGCTTGAGCCCCACTAGCCAGAGTCCGTTTACCGGGGTTGGGAGGCTCAGTCCATGCTGCAGTGTTCACATATCCTCAGTGGTTGCTCTGGGGGAGGGAGAACAGGCTGTGGGGTCATTATCTGCAGCACTGTTTCCCCTCAACCCCTTAGGGATTATGCATCATCATTTCATTACCTTATGTGGCTTCCCTCTCTGCTGAGTGAAACCCTCTAACATGAAGGCAGTTCAGGGAAGGTGGTAGGCAGAGACTTCCCAGAGGAGACTGCCATAGAAACCAGAAGACTAGTATGCTCCTAGGGCAGGGACCCCACAGGCACTTCTTAGTACAGAGCCTAGAATAATGAGACCCTGTACCCTGACTGGGGTCCTTAGCTGCTACAAAGTGATCAATACTAATCATCTTCACTAAAAACTGCAATAAGTGAAACCAAGAGACTATGGAGACCTATTAAAATAGAAATGCAACTTGAACATAAATTTTGATTTGTCAATTAAAAAAATTACATGACAAAGGTAGGCTAGGGCATGGTAGTTCATCACAGGCCAAATCACATGCTGCTTTCTCAAACAAAGCTCCCACTCAAGTCAATGTGAATTTGCTTCCAAAGGACAGCAGGCTAAAGGGTTTGGCCCCACTTGATGATCATGCACACAGAGGACCCATGTTAATGTATGGATTTTGGATAGCTTCCAGCAGTGACTTAAAGTTTTAAGGAGTTAAAGCCATTCCTCAGGGTCAGAGCACAAGAAAGTCACCAGGAGAGCATCTCACAGTGGAGGCAGAACAGGCTGCTGGTATTACCCTACACAGCAACAAGCTCCAGTAATATTAAAAAAAGGGCAGAAAACTAAATTCAGAATGCAAAGGAGTTTGCATTTAGCTTTATTTGGATGAGACAAAAGGGGAAGAAAGGAAACGGAGAGGCTATGTCCAAATGTAAATGTATAGGTTTTGACTCACCAATGGTTACACGGCAATTCAGAAATAGGCTGAGAATTTTGATTCAATTTCCATTAAAATTAGAAAGGACAAAGCACTAAAAACATACTATAGGGAATAATCATGGAATAACAAATGGGTGAACCACATGAGCTAATAAGTACTTTCCACCTCTAACATCTGTGGCTCACTGGAATGGAGTAAAGCTGTGGAATCTTGATTACATGCTTAGTTGATATGTTGGTGCCAGAGTTTAATGAAACCTACCTGTCAAAAGCAGGGGCATTAGCTTCCAGGCCTCTGTTAAGTCTCAGATGATGGGAACCAACCTAAAAAACAATAGAAGAAACAAAAAGTAGTAATTCTCTAAGCTGCTGAAATCCTGAATCACTAGATGGCTCTCTGTTTCCCTCAGAGAAAATGTCTGTTTATTAGCACCAGATTACAAATATCCACACACATAATGCAGTTAGTACAAAGGCTACCGCTTTTATTAGAAAGCAACATTTACAATTACAATGAAAAAATAACACTTGTTAATGGGATACTTACATCCTTTTTTATGGCTGAACAAATTCTTTATCCTGGCCAATACTTTAGCAAAAACGTCTCACTACACCACAGGAGTGTATGCTATCCAACCCACCTTACCCCTGCGAATAATCAGGAGGCACTGCATATCTGCCAAGTTTGTGGAGAAACAGTGGCCTGACTTGTTTGATGTTTTGTTATCTAGATTAATTGGATAATACATGTACAGTACTTTGAAAATAGAAAGGATTAGGGACTAAATCCTGTATCACTTAAGTCAGTGGCAGTTTTAACACTGACGCTAATGGCAGCAGGTTCAAACTTTTTATAAGTGCAAAGTATTAGTATTTCAGTTCAGTGCCACTGAATATATTGTATGTTTTCTCAATAAATATCTGAATCCTCTACAAGACCCACTCAGAATTTTCAAAAATCTTGTTTTGTTTCCTGTTTGTCAGCATTTAATCTGTTTTTCTTTCTACTTAAGGGCTAGATTGTGCAACCCGTCCTGACATTGGTGCCAGCACATGTACATGAGGAATGAATGAGTGCTACGATGAGTAAGTGCTCATGAACATGAATAAACATTGCATAAACTAGCTCTGAATAAGCACAAATGTGTGTCATTTCCGTCTTAGAGAAGAGAAAATTCTGTCCAATTAAAAAAGGCTGTCCATTAGCACGAAATTCAGGGCTAATCTTCAGGCTTTATAACACACAAAGCAATATAAGACTGCCATAATTCATTTCCCAGGTAAACCTGAGGCATTTAATCAATCTCAAAGACATTTATTGAGACTATTAAAAAAGAAAGCTTATTCTTATTAGAAAAACCATTGCACTGTACAGAATATAGCATATGTAGACATGCATTTATAGATCTATGTGTCTGTACCTATGTATGTACATACATACATACATACATAGGTTATTTTCTTCCCCTATTCTGAGAATGTGAAAATGCCTCTTGCTTATATAAATAGTTGGGTAGAAATTTTGAGTTTAAAAATGAAATAGTTGCTTGACGAGGTGCCCGATGTGGAAAACGTGTTATATAATTCGACTTGTAGCGCTCCATTCTATAGCCAAGCGCCGTGTGGCCAGTGTGAATTTGGAATGAGGACTGTGGGGCAGATTCTGGCCCAAAACATCAATAAGGGTTTCAGTGTAATTTGTAGGCAGGTGTTTTGCGTTGTATGTAGATGACATTCATCTCTTGTGCAATACCAACACTCAGTGCTGCATGTCATCGCTACTCTGAATGAATGCATTTGGAAATTAAAATTGATGAGAAGGTGTCTAGGGCATTCTCACTGTACACAACGCCTAGGCTGCTAGGATACTGAGACCACTGCCTGTCATGCTGAACAGTATGGTCTCATTGTTTCCTTGCACTCCCTCATTGGTTTTTCTGTATCCATCTCTTGTCAGACTGTAAGCTCCTTGGGGCAGGGACTGCCATTTTGTTCTGTGTACAGCACCTACCACAATGGGGTCCTTGTTCAGGACTGGGGCTCCTAGGTTCTAGAATAATGCGAATAATAAAAGAAAATATAACAAACAAACAAAAACTTAGCACGCAAATCGTTATGTAAGTCATTGGGCTTGATGCAGGAATCACTTTGCATGCCACAGGCCAGACTGACTAAATGATTATTATGCTGTCTCCTGGCCTTAGCAGCTCTGAAATCTACATACACCACATACCAGTTCTATTTCTTTTAAAATCATACAGCTTCTGCACTGGAGCCCTCACTCAAACTATGGAGGGCAAAGACACCATGCCAAACTGGCATTTCAGATGGAAAGGTTCTGCTGGGTGAAGTCAAACACGTTATAAAGAAACATTTGTGTAAATAAATTAACTCTTCTCTGGAGTTATCTGAGCACTTAAAATATTAATCTTCCAAAACTAATCACTGGATGGATATTTCCCTATTCCTTCTAAAAACAGTGTGATTTCCCCACAAATAGAAACTAAGTCGAAAGAGTTCAGTACTTCACAGGGCAAGGCTCCAAGTGAATGAAAATCATTAACAAACAAATTCTGTACAACTTTTAGTAGCATTAGTGACAAGCTACTTGGTTTTTCATTTTATTTACCTGAAGCCCTGGCTGCTCCCAAAACAGTGGAACTGAGCCTCTGATCTGAACAAAGGAAGAGATGTCATCGTCCAGATAAATCGTCTGCAGCAACAACATAAAGGGAAAGAGACTCTTCAGTGAAACCTGTCCCTCCTCAATCAGACAATAGTTAAGGTACAAGTACCAAAGAAAAGGCGAATGGTAGATCTCAATTTATCTTGACATGGCTCTTCTGTCAGCATTCCTGACCTCACAGACATGGGGAGAAAACATGGCTTGTTTGCTTTCATGCCAACTCAGGTTTAATTTGCTACTCACTGGTAATAAAAGAGAATTTAAGGCACAGATTTTAGACTTGTACAACAGAGTCCACCCCTCACACTGAAGATGCACTAGCTATGCTGGTGGACAGACTTTGAGAGGCCACTTTCTCTTTCATAGAATTTTAACTATGGAGATGTCATCACTTCATGTGACCAGTGATGATTAAATGCCAGGTGGGGGATAAGCTTATCTGCTGCTATATTAACTATTTTCTTTGACCACACGTTGTGTTTTGTCAGTGTGGCCAATAAAACATGTGAAACCTTCAGCTCTGCCACTCCTGTTTTGAGATGTGGCACATAATTATGTGCACTATTTCTTGTATGGGATATTTATAATAAAATCTTTACAGTCCTCTTTTCTCCCTAGCCAGCACTCTCTCACTCTCTTTGTATTTATCTCTGAACAATGCTAGCAAATTAATCTTGCAGCAAAACGCTGCTAACTCATTAAAAGCACAAAGGGTGTATCCCATCCTCCCCTCTAATCCTCTCCCCAGAAGTGTTATATTTTAAATGAGCCTAGTCTAAAAGGATCTCTCATTAGACACAGCATGATGAGAGAGGAACAGTGTAAAGCCAGCTTCATTGCCCTGTCCTATACTTAGCAATGGAATCCTGGCCTTTTTCCATATGCGATATATAATACAAGTCTGTTATCTTGTACATCACAACGAGCTTTCCAGAACCCAGCGGATGAATGGTATCAGTCAGCTCATCCAGGTGCCTTCTTTTTGAGTCACACTGTATCATTTAGCATATCAACTACCAGCTTGGCAGTAGTTCCAAAACAGGATGAACAGCAGGTGCAGAGAACAAGACTGCATAAGGAAGACATATAGGCAATGGGAAACCAGTTAGTGCACTACTATAATGGGGTTCTATTCCTGCCTCTGCCCCTGGCCTGCCGGGTGACCAGGTGAAAAATCATTTAGACTCTGTGCCTCAACTTCCCCATCTGTAAAATTACCTCTTTTGTAAAATACTTTGCGATAGACAGAAGGAAATATTATTTTTAAATACATCACTGACAAACATTAATTAAATAGACCTCACCGCACTTTTGGGAGGCAGGTACATGCCTACTATTATCCCCATTTTGCTGAGTCAGTGGTTAAGTGTCAGAAGTGTTCATCAAGGACACAGAAGGAGTTAGTGTCAGAACCAAGCTTAGCCGGACGGAGTTCAGATCATAATATAAGACACACCTGCCCAATACAGCTTCTCAATCAATGCTCTTAACTGTGTGCAATACTTCAGTTACAGGTGTGCTATAAAAATCTAAAAGATTGGCGCTACTCCCCTTTTGTTTCTGCCCTAAGAATGGTTTGGTGTAATGTGGCAGGACTGCAATGTGAGAAGTAAGTAACCCCATCCTCTGCCTCTTTCTTTTCCTCACTGAGCAGGCCAGTCATAAAATCAAATGAATTAATGACCTCTAACCCTCAAATCATCTGTTAAAAGAGTCAGACACAGTAGGCCTAATTCTCAGCTGGTTTAAACTGGTGTAGCTCCATTGACATCAGCAGAGCTATGCTGACTCACACCAACTCAGAATCTGGCCTAGAATCTGTAACAAATTCTTGAGTCAGATCTTGACTCATTTTATGATTTTAAGAACAGTCACCTGAGATGAGTCAGTTATCTGCATAACTTGAAATGAAATGTTAAAGCTACATCATGTTGTAGACAGACAAAGCTCCTAGAGAAAGAGATCATATGCATCCAGTATCACATATATGGTACAATTCTGGGAAGCACAGCGGATAATCAGCTGTGCAAGAGTTCCCAATGCAATGCTGGGTAAAAGGGCTAATGTGATCCTTGGATGCATCAACAAGAGACTCTCAAGTACGAGCAGAAAGGTTATTTTACCTCCATATGTGGCACTGGTGAACCCACTGTTGGAATACTGTGTCCAGTTCCAGTGTCCACAATTGAAGAAGGGTGCTGATAAATGGACAGGATGCAGAGAAGAGCCACAAGAATGATTAAAGAATTAGACAACATGCCTTATAATGATAGATTAAATGAGATCAATCTATTTAGTTTAGCAAAGCAAAGATTAAGGAGTGACTTGATTACAATCTATATGTATCTACGTGGGGTAGAGATGTGTGATAATGGGCTCTTCAGAGAAAAGTATAAACACAATCCAGTGGCTGGAAGTTGAAGCTGGACAAATTCAGACTGGAAATAAGACATACATTTTTAATAGTGAGAGTAACTGACCATTGGAACAAGTGACCAAGGGTCATGGAGGATTCTCCATCACTGGCAATTTTTAAATCAAGATTGGAAGTTTTCCTAAAAGATATGCTCTAGGAATTACATTGGGGAAGATCTATGGCCTGCATTATACAGGAGGTCAGACTAGATCATTGCAAAGGTCCTTTCCGGCCTTGGAATCTATGAACATAAGAATAGTCTTAGACTATCTACTCAAAGGAGACTAATATTCCTCATAGAGATCATGCCATGCCATTCAAAAGGGTACTTCCCCCTGGATAACTGCTCCTACGTTACCTCCTCCTCGAGTTCAAAGTTGTGCCATGTCATTCAAAAAAGCAGTTTTCCCTAAATTTTGCAGTAAAGTCTCAGAACTACCATCTTACCTCCCAGTAACTGGCAAAGATCAAGAGAAGAACATGGTCCACTAACATGATTAAACCCCACTTCAGTCCTTGCCACACAGACGAGAACAAATCACAGCCCTGATCCCACAAACATAACCACACAGACAGAATCCTATGCCCAAGCAGAATGCTGTTGAGGTCAACAGAGCTCTGTGAAGCTATGGGGAACCACCTGCATGGATCCCACTGTAGGATCAGGCCCACTGCTATGTATAAGCCACATTTTAGATGAGGCCTAAAGCTGGATTATCATTTTTGGGGAGGGCCTTGCAGTTTTCAAAAAGCAGATTTTCCATTAATAGTTATGGTCTATTGCGTAAATGTTTCTTACACCCTGGACTACTGACCATGATGGCTACTGGGGAGGATAATCTGGATGCCAACAAAGAACATCCTCATGAAAATTTCACTGGAAAAAAATAATAGGACCCATAAAAAGTTATTAACATTTCTAAATATTAAGGTCCCAAATCAGGAAGGAATTTAAATATGCGCTTAAATCCATTCCTATTCAGGGCAGCAATCAAGTGGGAGTGTAAATGCTCTCATGAAACAGCTATGCTTTTCTGAATTGGGGTCCAACACGTTTTCTTTAAATGAGGAAGGGAAGGTTAATCTAAAAAGATCCTCCATCCTTTTATGGCCTGTAAAATTGAAAATTTAAATACATGATTTAACAGATAAAGGAGAAAAAACAAAAACCACTAATTATCTTTTTAAGAACTCTTCATTTAAAAGCAGCCAAAATTATATACTAAGAATTTAATAATGGGGGAAAAAAAGAATTTTGCTCAAGTGCTGATGGTATTCTGGAGGACAATGTGGGAGGAGCTGAAATGTAAACACTAACAGGCACATAAACTAAATAAGGAAAGCATGCTTGCTTCTTCACTGCTATCTGGAGAAAAGAATGTGGTGGAGTCTCCTAACTGAGGGGGAGGGAGAGGAAGGAAGAATTAGACTAAGTTAACTTTTGTTCTCAGTAGAGATCCATCAGACAGATGTCTAATGTTTTTCCCTTGCTATATGAAACACCATGAACAAAACAAAAACATGTTATTTAGGGGCCCTTCTGGGGAATAAAGCATCATTTAAAACCCTTCACTAAAGATAATTTACAGCACTGAGTAAGAAGAGGTGCTCCTTCTTTTACAAAATATTAGAAACCGTTGTTCACGTGCATACTTTCAGAAGGGTTTTTTGCAACACTCCTCACCGTCTACTTCTGCTGCCTCAGCCTTTCTGAATGCCTTTATCTTTCTTTGAAAGAGATTAAACCAAATGACCAAGTAACTAAAGATTTACTGGTGGCCTGATTTTGAAAAGAAAAAACTCAAGTGAAATATTTAATTCCCCCCACTCCTCTTCTGCACAGTGAGTCATAGCAGTTAAATGAGCCCACAAAAAATGACTCATTGCAGTGCTGAAATGCCACAGGGCTAACTCTGTGGGAGACAAAAGAATAACATCTATGCATAAAAGATCTGGCTGGAGAGAAAGCTAATTGTTTTCTTCTTAAAACAGAAAAATAGTAGAGTTAAAGCTTTCTGAAGGGGAAGAGACTCCTGCCTTTTCAGAATCCTGGAGTGAAAGATTTCTGAAGGGGGAGCACAGAGCCAGCATGCCTGCACTGTACTGGTTGCTGCAAACGGAAACAAAATGTTATTCTACCTAATTACAAATGGCCAAGATATTACCTCATAGCCCATTAGTCAGTCGTCTACTATGAAAGCAAAGAGTTTAATTTAGGGCTTTTACTTCCTAATGGTAAGTGGATGCCAGCTTGAACTGGACCTGACGTATCCTGATGGTTAGCTCCCACTTTGTTTTCTTATTACAGTTAGGCATAATTTTTGCCAGGCTGTTACCAATGGCATGGTGAACTCTGTTTATTTTGTAAACAGCAGAGCACTCCTATTAATCTGCCAAGTTCTTGAGCCATATTGATGCAATCACCCGACACTCATTTCCTCCCTGCTTTGGCTTTTCCAGTTCAAAGTCACTCAAAAACCTTTAGTCTTCCCACCCTTAGACGACTACCGCTGAACTGGAAGAGAAGCACATCAGGCCCACTGAAGGATGCACTGCTCCTGACGAACTCCTGTCCAATTCAACTGTCGGCAATCTATCAATCTCTTGCCATTCCATCACGGGCTGAACTGCTTTTTTGCTATGATGAAATGGGCATTATATTTTATGTGAATCATTTCCAGCATGGTGTGCTGCAAGAGCATACTCAAATAAGCTAAGCCACCTCAGACCCAAATGGCTGGCAAAGTGCGAAATAGTAACAGAACACAGGACTGGCAATTGAGAACAAGCATCGCAAATTTGGGGCCAACCTGAGAAAGGTTGGCTACCCATCTCAGCGTCTAACTTCCCTTCCTTTATAAGAAGATCAAAGCATCCCACACTTATTTGGTGAAAAAATACTATATTTGGCATGGTCTACAAGCATTCTATATTGCTTTAGAAGGCAAAGGTAGTGACATCTTTCTCCTTTTTCTGTTCCCTCTGACCAGGGGTAAGTTTTATCTACAGGAGCACAAATCTGTGTAGACCAACAGAAATATTTCCCAATGGACCAGGCACCAAACTTCCACTCTTCAAAATATAGATTTTCAGGCTTTGACAGCACAGTTTCCTCCTGAAAATGTTGAAAACTGTTGACCAAGTTTAGGCATAATGTTTTGTATGTTGGAATTTATGGCTTGCTCATTTACCTTTGTTGTCCCATATAGATGCACCTCTTCATGTACATTAAAACACACATTCAGTTAAAAATATTGTTCTTTTGGCTGGGAGTAGTTTCTATACCTTTTCCAAAAAGGAAAGGTAGACTACAACTGAATAAGAAACTGCTTATTTCAGCAGACATGGGAGTGCCCGGGGTGTTCAGAGTCCAGTGCTTTTTGTTTATTTTAAATGGAGCAAACCAAGTCACACACGGCAAACAAATGCCTTATTTTCCTTGTTTGCAGTACTGTTGAAGCCATGTTGGTCTCAGGATATTAGACACAAGGTGGATGACACATTATCTTTTATTGGACCAACTTATGTTGGTGAAAGAGACAACTTTTCAAACTACAATACATACAGCTCTTCTTCAGGTCCTGAAGAAGACAAACTTGAAAACTTCTCTTTCATCAATATATGTTGGGCCAATACAAGATATTACCTCACCCACTCTGTCTTTTTATTATTTTCCTTGGTCATCTTGATTTAGGGAGCCAGATCAAATTAACACATTTCACCCGTGTTTGTTATCAGCACCAGCTGAAACTAGGGCTTCCACCTTTCTGCTGTGCAAACCTGCCTTATCTCCTCCTCACCAAACCACACCCCCGTATGCAAAGCCAAGTCCCTTCCATCCCAATGAAATTGTATTGGAATTTGCCTCCAGGCCACTGGCTAGATGACAGCTTCTCTCTCTGTCCTCTTTGCTCTACTTAATCCCCCCTAGAGATGCTTTTGAATCTCTCACCCACTTTCTGGTTCCTTGGTCATGCACCTTCCTCCTGACTAGTGCACTGCATTTCAAAGCTCCAGAACCTCTCTCTCATTATATTGGGGAGATTATTATGATATCTGAATGTGGACACATTATTAACTTAGCCTTGCAAAAGTCCTGGGAAGTAGGAAATTATCATCATCATCATCATCCTTTTTTACAGATCAAAAAATGGTGACACAAAGAAATGATGTGACGTTAATCCTGAAAAACTGTATAAATAAATTAACTTTATGCATGCGAATTGTCCTGGGACTACTTATACACATAAATAGCTGCATGATCCATGGCTAAGTGACATGCTTAGGGTCACAAAGGAAGTCTCACTGTGAGTCTTGTGTCTTTACCACAAGACCCCTTTCCTCCCAGGAAGAAGGCTAAAGAGATTAAAGCCATGTTCACACTAGACACTTTTGCATGTATAATAATGTTGGCTAGGATGTTATTTTTATGACATTTTTATGCTAGCGAAAGCCCTTGTACAAACATAGTTATACTGGAAAAAAATGCTTTTGATGGCATAGCTGATTTTGTTTTGTGAACTAGTGTAAGCTATACTGGTTAAAACAAATTTTTGCCAGTAGCTGTGTCTACACCAGCGATCCTCTCTCTAGTGTAGACTAGATCTTATAAAACAGACTTTTTTTTTTTTTTTTAAATTAAAGAGTCTGGAATAAAGTTACAAGGACTTTCAAAAGAACTTCTGATTTTCTCCCGACCAGGGAATCAGTTCTGCTTTAGAAGAAAAGTACTTTAAAAAAAAAGCTTTTATTTTCAGAGCAAACTTCAGAGTCATTTTATAATAACTATTTTTAAAGCTTCCTTCTTGTGATGCACTGGCCTTTCAGCTGATTATTTTCAGTAAATGCTTGGTGCCATTGAGAACCTTATGATTTGTGTGTTCATTTTACTCATGAGTCACTGCTGCTCAAGACAGGAATTTCTGAACCATTGAAAAATACATATTTATAATTTGACGGAACCCTGGGGAGCTAGAACTTCCACAGTGGGAAATAAATCAAAAACATAAATTAAGAGTGCCCAGGAATCTAGAGGTGCAGAAGGAGAACGGATGGTGTAGGAATGCTTAATGAGCAAGACTAAAGAGATTCTTCTTGTATAACAGCATCTTAAAACATTGCATGCAAAAAAGCACTTGCCCAAGCTCCCGTAATTCTTGTGGTAAACAATTCCCCCATTATACATGATGTACTGAATTATTTAGGGTCATGGATCCATTCAGCCATTTTACCTGCTCTGTCTCAACAAAATTAGACACGTGTCCGTCATCACTGACCCCTCGTATGTGAAACCTGGCCCCAGCTCGTTCACAGCTGATCCGGGAGATGAGGCAGACTTTTGCCTTCTTGTGAGAGGCATAGACAGTGCGGATGTCCACTATGCCACAGATCACTTTTAGCAGCCAGTCAGAGCAGTTCACCTGATTGTGTTTAAAGGGCACATGCAGCAGGTGGTTCCTGCAAGATTCAATAGAGCATAGATTTACTCAAAAAATGAGAGAGAAACAAGTTGCACACCACACTGTTCACTAATTAAAGCTTATAATAGGAGGTTATTCCTTTTTTTATTTTACCTCACTTAATCTGAAACCAATAATTCATAGACAGTAATTCTTGTGAAGGCCATAATTCCCCAAAACAGGGAGATTTTAATAGTGTGACAGCCCCCCCAGGACCAGTGCAAGAGTATTAGGCACCCTAGGCAAACCTTCAGCTTTTTTTTTTTTTTTGGGGGGGGGGAGGTCGGAGGCATTAATGTTTGAAAATGAATATTGTGCATTAGTATGAAAAAATATGTATTTATAATTCCAGATTTATTTTACAGGCAAAAGCAGATTATGATACCGGTTGTTCATTCTCATTGTTCTACACTTTTCACAGGATATGTACTAGAAGAAATGAACAGTATATTGGGTAATATAATATTACATCATGTGAGCCCTATGTTCCGGCAACAAAATTGATCATTAGAATTTAACTTTTCATGCTTTCAGTTTAGCAAATGTAGAAACAAGTTCCTTCAGGTCAATGTTTTGTGCAATTTCATGTTCTATTGACAAGATGGACAGTCCAACAAGTCTTTGTTGCATCATTGAGGAACGAATGTATGTTTTGATCAAGTTTAGCTTGGAAAAGCTTTGCTCACCACTGGTCACAGAAACAGGGAGGGTCAAGAGGATGTAAAGAGCAATACATTGATTGGGGAAACTCTCTCTTAGCTTATTTTTGCATATGAAGTTCAATACATTTTGTGGTGATGCAAACTTTGGAACTTGTCTTGCAATTCACTGCACAAATCTGAAATAACAGTACCACAGAATCATGGAAGATAAGGATTGGAAAGGACCTCAGGAGGTCATGTAATCCAACCCCCATCTCAAATCAGGACAAACCCCAACTAAATCATCCCAGCTAGGGCTTAATATCTTTGGAGTCTCCATGTTTTAAAGCTTGCTCTAGCTTCAAGCAACGTGCCATAATTTGCTCTGATGTTCTATTCTGCAAACTGTGAACATCATAGAGGAAGCCAAACACAGAATTAATTTGATCCATCTGTGTGAATCTTTCTTCAACTGATTATATTGCTGTATCAAGGACTGCAAAATAAAAGATCACTGATTTTTCCTTTGGGCTCTTAATGGGCTCATTGTCTGCTTCATATGTGAACTGCTTCCTCTTTTTCCTAATATGGACCAGATCTGGTTCAAAGTGTGACGGTATCTCCAAATCCTCAGTAAGTTCACATGCATCTACCAGTGTTTTCTCAAACCCTTCATCACTCCTGCAGTCCACAAGAAACTTTTTGGTTTCTGTCAGCTGATTAATGGCATCATTTATGTAAAATTCCTTCTCCTGAAGTTGTTCGCTAGTCATATTGATGTCAAAGGGTACATCATGTCACACAACAAGAGAAACCACAAACTTGAAACTAGAAATTTCTTTTGCAAGAGCTTGTGTATCTACTTGTGAGATACTGTGCCCCAGACAATGTTTTTCTATCTGCCATGATGTCACGTCAACTGAACCAGAACCAGGAATATCATATGAAATTTAGGGAAAGACAGCAATGTAAATACATGGAAATCTATAGGTATGTCGGTATATGTGGATGTATATGAGTAGACCTTTCATTCCCATTGCTGAAGCTTGTTTGTTTACTTATGTAGTTCATGGATAATTGATTCAGTTTTTTGGTGGTCCCCCCAAAATTTTGCCACTCTAGGCAACCACCTAGTTTGCCTAGTGGTTGCACCGGCCCTGCAAGTGCCCAGAAGACTGTGCCCTGGCCTATACAAGTTCAGATGCAAATCTCCCCTTTCCCAATTTTCTAATCTCTGGAAACATGCTGGTCTTTAATAGGCACAGCACAGACCAGGCCTAAAAGTGAAAGGAAATGTTACAAACTGAGCTCTGCACTGGCTACTGTGGAACTATCACAACATCTTTTTGTTTTAAGCAAGCCAGCCTGTGACCAGGTCTGAGAGGCATTCATAGTGTCTCCAATGTACTTCCATCAGTTTCTGCAGCAACTCCCTATTACAGTTACTACACCAGTGTAACCCTACTAAAGATTTGCTTTTCATAGAGCAGAACATTTAGTAGAACAACTTTTCAGCTTTTTCAAATATTTTTATATAATATAGCTAAAAACCAGCTTCCGCATAAACTAAGTCTGGTCTAGCAAGACACAACAAATTGATACAGAAGGCAGATGTATTATTAAATTCAAATATGTAACTTCTGAGAGGAAACTATCAAGAGACAGCCTTTAGCAACTGAACATATTTTAGTATTTTTATCTTAAAAACAGGTCTCTATTTTTGCAGTTTAATTCTGTTGAAACACAGCTGGTTTGCTGTGTCAGCTGCACAGTTCCATGAGGAAGGCACACATAGTACAGTTGAAACTGGGTTTTATATTCCACTACTCTGACCTAAACACCCATTTATCAGTGAAATCACATCCTAGCTGAAGAGATTATTTACCAAATTGAATTGCTCACCCTTATTTATTAATTATCTATTACAACCCTGTTCACCTATTGACATTTACCTACTGCAGGCCACAAGAAATATTTCATGCTAGCAGCATCTTCAGGTGTAATTCTGCCAAAGTATTACTTTTCACGTGCATTATGTCACTTCTTATTTATTTCCATGCAACTGCCTATCGTTAAAAAAAGGAGCAGGGTGAGGTGGAAGATTGGAGTAACCTATCAAAACTGGTAGGATAAACAAACTGAACTCCCTCTGCGGCAGGCCCACATAGGAAGGATCTTTGTTTCTATGTATTTTTTTTTCTGTTCAACCAATCTTCGCTGCAGAGACATATTTTTGACTTTGCTTTTTAAATGCAATGTATTGTGTTAGTCAGTAAATACAGTAAGTGCACATCAACACATCAGAGGAGTTATCATACGTGCAATGGTTTGATTACAGTAAATTGCAAACTAAATGATAATATAGATATTTTCATTGTATAACTAGGGTACATTTTTTAAATGTTAATTGAGATACTTTAACCCCACAAAAGTTAGGAATATAAAATAACCCAGCTGAAATTATGTATGAGCAGCCCACAGACTCTTGGGCAAGTACAGGCTTTTACCATGTTAGGAACGTTTGTTACAAATAATTTTTACAAAACCTTGGGAAAGAAACCATTTATTTCATATAAAGAAATGTATTTATATGGTATGCAGTAAACATAGCAAAAAAAAATTCTTTCTAGAAAATCAGAAGTTCCAATTATTAAATTTGCTTTTTGCAGGTACATTACATAAATAATCTAGAATAAATAAATAATCTAGTGGTTCTCAACCTATTTACCAGTGTGGACCGCATATGCACCTCTCTGTGTGTTACATGGGCCGAACCCACACAATAAATATATATACTTCCTGTATGGCCCTGAGGATGTCACACGGGTTGCAGCTGTGTGCTGATTGGGCCACGGGTGGAGAACCATTGATCTAGATATTATGTGCTCAGCCCTGATTTATAATGAATCTGCCATGGCAGATGGCACATACTCTGTAAAGTAAAAGGTTAATTAAGCAAAGCACATCTAGCTTTATTTTTCCTCAGGGTTATGGGAGATTGAGAGGGAAGCAGGGGTTTACTAAAGACTTGAAGATAACATGAAGTACTAACCAGAAGAAAGAGTTACCAGATTCATAGCTGTTAACACCCTGCTTCTGGGCCCGCACTGTCAGGTCAAAGTTTGAGCCTGTATTTGGCCAGGAGAAATAGAACATTCCAGAGTTCAGAATTTTCTTAAGGGCATTAACACGATCCTCTTCCTTGGTTTCTTCCTGGAGGGGACAGAAATCTGTTGCGGTGATTTTGTAAACTTCAGCATCCAGGATTTTTCCCACCGATGTACAGCCTGTCACCAGGACCAGAAAATGCAGCCGAGTGTTACCTAGAAGGTGACAGTTATATAAAAATTATATAGGAACGTAGGCTATGCCATTTCGAATCAACCCTGTGATCAGTCACATCTGCTGTCCCACCTCCAGCAGAGACCTAAACCTCCTGCTTCAGTGGCTAACATGGGATCACAATAGCTACAGGGATCAGTTAAAGGTGAAAGTAAAAAAGGCAATGTAGTTATGACACACATCAGAAGTAGCAACATTTCACAGAGCATAAACTTTTCTACTCTTCCCACTGCTATGGAGAAAGTTGGCCCTGTGCAAAGGCCCAGGACAAAGCCTAGGATCCCATAAGCCTTACAGAGCGTGCAGTTTTCTTACTGTGCAAGTGGGTTTGTTTCAGGTGAAATCCTGGTCAATTACATTGCAGTTCTCAGCTCAAACAGAGTAATAAAATGCAAACATCACCCCTGCTGGCAGAACACAGTCCTGTTTACTCACATAAGGAGGTTCCTGAAGGCTTTTGTTCCAATTAGCATGAATGCAATAGGTTAATGTATGCAGAGGTTGATTCCCTACTGCCTTGCTACTGGTTGGAATGAAGAATGAGGACTGAAATCTGGAGTGTCTTCAGCCAGGAGTGATTGTCTTGAATGAGTTATCAAGCTAACACCATTTCCACCCAGGTGGCCAGAAAGGATAGACAATTTCTCTCACAGTACACTGCAGAAGAATTCACAGAGGGGCTCATCTTACTGCTGAGCTAAGAACAATGGAATATGCCCCCGGAAACCCAGGTGCCAGTGTGGATGCAGGACATTACAGCAACTCAAATGTTATTTCATGATGTGGCATCTCTCACTGATGATTAAGCTATCATAAGAGAAAGAGCTTGTGGATAGATCACTCGAGTTACCTCTGCAGCATGGGGCATGGGTCGCTTGCTGGTGGATTCCCTGCAGCTTGAGGTCTTCAAATCTCATTTTTGAGGATTTCAATAACTCAGTCATGGGTTCGGGGTTGTTATAAATGTGTATGGGTAGGGTTTTGTGGCCTGCCTTGTGCGGGAGGTCAGACTAGATGATCATATTGGTCCCTTCTGACCTATGAGTCTGAGTGTGATGGGGTGTCAACTCCACACTGACAAGGGGAGAGTTAGGGAGCATCTCTGGACACATGAAGCCACGGCCCCTTGCCTTTGCTGGGTATGCGGTCAGTGGCAGGAGCATTCAAAAGACAGCAGTGCGGCTCAGTTGGGGCTAACTCCTGAGGCAAACAGTCAGGTGCAGCAGCCTCTTGCCAGGAAGCCCCTAGGACTCCAAACTGCTCAGATCGAGTCTCATAGCCAAGCTCCTGGAAGCCTGCCAACTACAGGAAGTGAAGGTGACAACTCGTTGCCAGCGGAGGAGACCCAGGAGACAGATCAGAGGGGAACACAGGAAGGTCCCCAAGTCCAGTCCAAGATGACACTGGGAGGGTGTCTGGCCCTACGCCCTATACAAGGGCTACTGCTCTGAAGGGTTTTGAAGGTTGGAAGCCAATGGAATAGGATAGGCCCAGGTTCCCTAGCCACACACCCATCCTGCCAGTGGGCGATATGCTCGAGTTATAGCTACCAGGCAAGGCGGCCACCGGACTCTCGCCATGGGGTGTAACAGAGTCTCACCACTAGGCAGTACTTGCTAGTCAGGAGCTTACAGCCAACCCCCTGACAGCAAGACATATCCTAGGAAAAAGGTAGAGAGTCCCACCCTACTGAAACACCACCAGAGGAGATCTTACTTTCAGACCAGGTGAGAAAACCTGCCTTAAGGAGGATTTCTGGGGAGTCCAGAACATTTGTGTAGACACACAGGAGCGGGACTCAGCGTGAAGCATGAGATTATTTGAATCTGTGCACGCTGTTTTGGAGAGTTTAGTTCGCATAAAGGCCAGTGCAGGTGGTTATTTATCCAAAATTATTCTCCTAGCCTTTCCCTCTGTAAGATGGGTACACCATGCTCCCATTCTTCAGGAGGGGCTAAGCACATCTGCTGTGTTTCCTTAGCTAGCATTATAGCTTTGAGTATTATTTGATTCCCACTTACTTTGCAATGGACTATGCATATACAAAGGACTAAAATCAGGAGATTACATCATTAGCTTAATGGTGAACCACACTTGATCACACACTATTTTGTGGCATCTAGAGAGAATCCAGAAAAATATCCCTTGTTCTGGGCAGCTTACAGGCTCTAAGCCACATCCTCAGCTGGTGTAAATCAGTGTCGCGCCACCAAAATCAACAGAGCTATGCTAATTTACATCAGCTGAGGATGTGGCCCGCAGCAAGGTGTTTGGGAGCAGCCTTAAGTAATCCCGTAAAGAAACACAAATACTTGGTATGGTCAGTTTCAGCAAGAGGGAGGTGTGACAAACCCATGGCTATGTAGTGGGTGTGATTTCCTGCAAGCTTTGGAGCTTATACACAGCTCTTCTTCAGGTCTGGGAAACGTATGCATAAGCTCTGTGTAAGCTCAAAAGCTTCTCTCTCTCACCAACAGAAGTTGGTCCAATAAAAGATATTACCTTCCTAATAAAGTTAACAGATAAACCTTACAGCAGAGAATTCTTAAACTGCATGTAAAGGACCTGTTCTAGCTCCTATTACAGTCAGTGGCAAAGTTATTAGGTCATGTCTAGACTAGGAACGCCACTTCAGGCACCTTCCCATTTCAAAAAAATAGACTCTGGCAAAGAAATAGTGAAACCTCTTAGGTGAGATTCTGTGATATGCATCTAAAACTCACAGCTAGGGGGCTCTTATCATGGCTTTACGTCACCTTTACACACTTACAGTCCTGGCGGCTCCATGGGCTGGACCACTGACTGGTGTAACTTTGGGAATGTCTATTCAGCCTGTGGCAGTAAGCCTCCCAGCCCGAGTCAACGGACTTGGGCTCACCGGGCTCGTGCTACTGCACTAAAAATAGCGGTGTGGACATTGCAGCTCGGGCTCTGAAGCTCAACCCCCTCCCTAGGCCGCAGAGCCTGAGCTGCAACTCAGAACTGCTGTCTACACAGCTAGTTTTAGAGTGCTAGGCCTGCAGCCCAAATCTGTCGACTCGGGCTGGTAGGGTCGCCGCCACAGGCTCTGTAGACAACATACCCTCTTAGGCAGCCCTGAAGCCTCCTCTAATTTACAGCAGCCTGCCAGGGTTACATGGGCCACAGCACCTCCCAGAATCTCCAGGGCTGTGGCCCCTGCCCTCCAACACACCATCTCCACACGAGCGTGCCAAGAGGTCCATGGGAGGCAGCCTTCAGGGTGTCTGTCTCACAATGCCTGCCCTGGGGGACTCCTCACCTGATGGATACGGAGCTTTGATAGTCCCAGGCCACTCTGACCCTTTAATGTGACATATAGGGGCCATAGTGGAGAAGATCTCACCTCTCAAGCTTTCAGAAACACACACAATAATACAAATATTATCACCATCATACCATTCTCAATCTATAAATCATGTCTCTTTAAAGCCTAGAGTTAGGCATGGCCTCAAAACCATCAGATAGCCTCCATTCACAGAAGACCATGCCCTGAGAGAGAGATTTACTGTACTCTCCACCTTAAAAAAAATAAACATTCAGCTCTCCTTTTCAGGGTTCAGATGGTTGGTGGGTCACCAGCTAGTTTCCCACAGTCATTACATTTTGCCTGTGTGTATATATGTTATATATAAGTGCATGTACTGTTTAGCACCTGGGCACACAGTGTTTGATGCACCTTCCCTCATACTCCCACCACTCTGTTATTTGTCAACACTTTCAGCTTAGTCTTGGAAATGCTCTTTTCTCAGTTCTAAGAAATCCTGATCCCTATGTTCTCACTCCTGGGCCTTTCCCCATGCACAGGCTGCCAATTTTCCCTCCAAAGTGGTCTCTAGCAACATCTGCTGCATTTGGACTAGACTGAATTATGTCCATTAGTCATTTCACTTAGACATTTTGTTGGATTGAAAAACACAGTCCCAGGGAGTAAAACAAAAGCTTTACTTACCCAAGCATGCTGTTTGAAATACCATTTTGTGTGGCAATATCCTAGCATTACCAGCTGCAGGGCCAACTACTGTACTTACCAGGAGCAGTTAGGTTGTAGGAGTCTGATTATAACAACTACTAGTACACCTCATTCTAAAGCCAGCAACAAATCAAAACCCAACTTCATTTATTTCCAGGCTGTTTTTAAAAAAGTGTGATTCCTTTTTTGGTATATATCACTTCAACCAACCATTATATACAACAGCTGCTTTAATGTGAGAATAGCTACACGGTTTTTGGGCTCTGATCTGGCAAAGACTTATGCATCTGGTAAACTCTGAGGAGAGAAGTAGTTCCATTAAAACCAAATGGGACTACCCACACACTTAAAATCAAGCACACACGTAAGTCTTGTTAGGGTTTGGACCTTCCTTTGCATTGTTAAATCTATTTCAACAGATATATCTTCTGCTTTACATTCTTCTTCTTCTTCTTCTTGTGAATATGCAAGCTACTTCTGTTTTAAACAAATTAAAAGCAGAATTTCTCGATTCCTGAAATTTGCAACTGCTAATGTCCTGGGTAATTACTGATTGATGGGGTGGAATTAAAGTATTTTGCTAACAAGATTTTACATTTTCTGGGATCTAAACAATTTCACTTGTATTATGCAGTAAGTCTCCACAAAACAAAAGGCAACAGAAAGTTTCCTGTTTTGTTTTATTTATTCTGGGGGCAGGGGAGTGGGGGGGGGAGGAGGAAAGAGGAAATAAGTTTGTCAAATGGCAGACTATTTCCTACACCCATGAGTCTCACAGGATCATGGTTTAAAAATTTTTTTCCTGAGCCACAGACTGGCATTAATTCTGTGATATTTTGCCAACAGATAAAGAATAGCTTCAAGCCACTGAACTTACACTGAGAAAATGATACACAGCAGTAACTGTAATCATGAGGAGAGAGAAATGAAAACCAGACACACACTGACATCCCCATAGGTCCACATGGTACTTCCCCCCCAAATTTTTATTTTCAAAATAGAGGAATACAGTAAGCTCCACTAGTCTTAACTTTTCACATTTGTAGCTCCTTATCCATTTTACTTCTGTCATACTATTTCAAATACTGCATCTCTTGGGATTCCAAAAAAAAACTTTAATTTAAAAATGCAAATACTGTGAACTACCTTATTAATATAAATCAGATTGTCACATGATCATTTTTGATCCATCATTGCTGCACCATCACTGTGCACATTTGCAAGGATCCAACTCTTAGGAGAAGCTGAACAGCAGTCAGGAGGTTTATGCATGATTTACTGAATATACAAGCAGCAAAATTCAAAACCTACTGTAGATGTGACAGACATTTGTTGCTTTACCAATTGTAACTGGCTTCAAGGTTAAAAGAAAAAAATCTGCAAGGCAGAAGTATTCCTTTTTGATGAGAAGAAAAATTAACCCTGAATCAACTCCCTGCAGTTTTCATTTGCTAGCAGTGCTCCTCAGAAGCAATGTTTGTACTCAGGGGGACTGCATGTACTCTAATTTTGGACAGCCTTCATTCGTGGCCATGAGATTCCTTGGCACACCTGTGGAGGAATAGGCCAAAATCCCGCCTTATTTCTCAAAACAAAAATCTTAGATGAGAAAAGAATGCAAATAAGCTAGAAGAGAGGGAAAATATGGTAAAAAGTTTCCTTTATATCAACATCCATCTCAGGGCAGTAGCAGAAAGCATATTATATGCAGCTTCAGCAGCTTGCAGAGTGCGTGATACACAAAGCCAGAAGAAAAGAAACAAGTTAAAGCGACCCGGAAAAGGAAACCTTGAAGAGTAATCAAACTGCCTAAGTCTTCAGACACACTTGCACAAGCAACAACCCTAGCAGTGGATCTTTTACAGCAGTTCTCACCTTAGAAACTGTGAATCGTCACTTAAATTGCTTTTTAAACAATAATTAGAATTTACTTTACAAGTGAGTGGGTAAAATCTAATTCCTTCTTCACTGCAGTGTTTACAATGTACATGTGGAATGAGCTCTTCATCACCACTACACTGCTAGAAGATGCTTAAGAACATAGAACCAGCCACACTGGATCAGACCCTGGCCCATCTACTCAGATATCTTGTCTCCCACAATGACCAGCACCTAGATGCGTCAGAGTAAAGTACAGAAAGTCAGAATACTTGAGAAAGATGGAGGAGTCCTCCTCTGCTCTCCATTTTATTAGAGCAAACACAACCTACAAAAAACTACCCTTTCAGGGACAATAGGCTAAATTCTGAACACTGTTATCCCGGTGTAAATTTGGTGTGTAGTAACTGAGATCATTATCTAGCGCAGTGGTGAACAATAGTAATCATAGCTGGCTTGAAAGAGGACCTTTTAAAGCAAATCAGAAAACTCAGCTATTCACAGAAATATGTGCTGAATGCCCCACTTACTAGGCCGTGTGTGGGATGGTGAGGCTGGGAGGATATTCAGCAAGACAATAAGACAAAATTAGCTTTCACACTTTTTGTTCAGCTCCTATGAAATCAGCTGCGTTGACCTAAGTTCAGTGAGGATACTCCAGGAAACATAATTCTGGAATAGCACCGATAACAATAAAGGTGGCTGCTGTATTAAACCTGCGTGTACGACCCTTGTTAATCATTTTCTCCCACCTTGTGTGGGATAAGTTTCAAAGCTTTCAATTATGAGACACAGTAAAAAGGAAAAACTAGTTAATTCTCATTCTCAATTCAAAGCACTCTAAATACCTCAATCTATTCTTCTCTCTTTCCTTTTGCAAGTGAAATCACCCACGGATTTTCACTCTCTTGTTATATGAAAATCCCACAAATTCAAACATCTCCTCTAGGCCTATTCAGTCTCTCCTTAATTTCAAGGAAAGGTGGCCAAAACTGGACACCATACACCTAATGAAAACATAGATCTCTGCTTCATACAATACAGTATTTTTCAGATTTTTTTTCTAGCCATATGTTATTTATTGCATAAGTATCCTATTTTCTTTTGTGAATTATAGTTGTGCACTAGGCTTCATCAAGCCATTTTCACTGACAATTTACACAGTTACTCTCCGTATTCGGGGTTCTATTAATCTCCATTTTATGGGTGTTTAAATAAAAACCCTTCTCACTGACTTACAGATTTTAAGGCCAGAAGGGACCATCATGATCAAATAGTCTGACCTCCTGCACATTGCAGATCACAGAACCTCGCCCATCCATTCCTATAATAGACCCATAATCTGTTCATATGGCTCCCATCCCCATGGTAGCCAAGAGCTTCACTGTCATCAGCATACATATCCTCATCCTCTCCCTGTGAAGTACTATTATCCCCATTTTACAGACTGTGAATTGAGGCTCAGAGAATAAGCGAAGTCTGTGGCAGTCATGAATAAAATTCAGTCTCCCAAATCCTAATTCCGTGTTTTAACCACAAAAATCTTTCTTCATCCCCCTAAACACTGACACTAGAATTTAAGGAGGTGATTTTTAAAGGTACAAATGGAAGCTGGACATCTACCTACCCTTTGTGCCTGTGAAAATCTCTCACTTACATTATAACCTATGTATGCATACCCATATACACAGAAAATGTTCCTCAGAAAAGAAATCTTATTTCATCAAATAAAGCAACCACCACAATTGATGGTGTCCAGAATTTACCTTACACACACGCACATATCTTTTACTGGCACTATTGCATCTGAACAGTGTGCTGCACAATAACATAACAGACAATGCTCTAGCCTATTGCTTAAAACAAACATCACTGCTAAAACTGTCTTGACAAGCAAAAATCTTGGCTAAAGCACAGCACAGAAACATTCAGCTGTTAATGCAACTGCAGCCTCTCCCAAACAAAAAGAAAACGGGGGGAAATCTAGTGAGTCATCCTGACGTAAGCGCACACAAATGAATGCTGTCACTTCTGGGAAACATTAACTTTGTGAGCAGCTTCACAGAGTCCATCAGCATTCTTGTACAAAGGCAAGGCAATGTAAAAAGCAGCCTCTATTCTCCTCTCCTTGGCAGGAGGAAATTAAGTATGGTAAAATCTCAGTAGACAAGGAGTCTTAAGACATATACTGATCCCTAGCACTGGTATTTACAGGTTATTCGCTGCCCAGAGAGCTCTCAGACATGTTTTGTATTTCTTGCAAGAGACTTTTCTCCCAGCTTGACAACTAAGCGTTTTTGTGTATGCCTCTGAAGAGTATTTTCAAAATATGCATGCAATTCTCGGCGGAGACCCCACCACTATGCCACCACTCAGTGTTGATGCCCCTGGGGAATCCGAGTCCAGGATGAATGAAGATGAGCCTGTGGATGAGGAGGATGATGAGAACAGGGGGCAGGTGAGTGGGGTATCCTTTCTTCCTGAAATCCAGGAGCTGTTTACAACACAGGAGCAGGCCACCTGGGTGCAGAAAACTGGGGCTGACCGAGATGCTGGGGAAGACACACCTGGTGAGTATGTACTGTAAATTGCATGTCTTTGGTTATATCCCCAGTCCAGAATCTTGCACCAGCGGAAAAATTTGGTGTGTGTGGCAGTGGGGCTTTGCTTCCTTGTACTTGGTGTGCTTAAACATTGGCTTCACCCCAGAAAAGATTATTTATGTGCACAGGGATGCTCTGAGAATCCTCCATGCACATCTCCAGGAAGCTTTAATGCAGGTACTCTGATAGGACACTTTCCCCCGCCATTCTGTTATTAATTGTGCAGGTATCATCACGGAACACAGCGTAAAGGCCAGGCCTGTAGCCAGATGCTTGCAGCAAATCTTCCCTTTTGCCTGTGTGACCTTCAGCAGGCTGGTATCACCCATGGTTACCTAAGGAAGATGGCACACTTTTACAGTACCCACCCAAGAAAGTTTTTTTTAAGTGTGTTATTGCACAGCTGGGAATGGTTTCTTGGTTCAGCACACTGCAAGTCCCTAAGCAGGATGTTGTTGCTAAGGGCCTTGGGCAATGGCAAACGGGTTCTCATTTTTTTCCCTTCAGAGACGGTTAACCCGTACCCACCCCGCACCCTTTCTACTGCCTGTTAAAAGCCTGATCAATGGGAGCCCGACAGCCATGCCGCTCTAGGGAGCATGGACTTGTGCAGCATGGGCACCAAGGATTTCCTTAACATAGATGCACTAGCCCCTTACTTACTATGGCTGGAACAGCACTCCGACCCCTGCAATAGTTAGGCAATGGTATGCGGTTCAAGCCTGCCTTTGGGAAGGCTAAGGGGAGTTACTTATAAATTGTAACATTGCTTTTCATCCATGGGACGAGTTAATAATGGGTACCTTGTGCTTTGCTTCCCATACAATGGGCAACGTGGCCTTCAATACATCCGTTTCATGCTTCTGCAGAGCGTCTCACAGATACGAAGGTGGGGGAGGGGGAACTTGGGACGACATGTTTAATGAGATAATGAACACCTCCATGGCTGCTGACACAGATCTAAGAGCATGGAGGATTTCATTATCTGACTGGCTGAACATGGTCATGGACAGCAACAACAGAAAGGCAGCACGGGAGTATGAGCATTCAACACAAGACGAGATGCTGCATATAATGCATGATCAGTCAGACATATTGAGGTATCTGGTTGAGCTTCAGGAAGCTCAGCAGAAAGACAGATTCCCTCTGCAGCACCTGCAAAACTCTGAGCTAACACACTCTTTCCTAGCCCGCACTCCCAAGTGGTCTAGGAGGAGGTTGATCAGGGTGCAGTACATGCTTCACTCCTTGCCGGTTGAGGGGAGCAGAAAGAGGCGACAGCCCCTTTAAGGAGTGGAAATGTGTGATTCTTGCATGTGTGCACAGCCAAACTAGGCTCTGTAACCCCCTGGACCCCATACAATGCATGCAGAATGTTCAGTTATCTTTTCCCCGGCAAAGGATCACCAATAAAAAAAGTACTGCCTTACAATTAACTACTGTTCATTTATTGATAACTAAGGAATACAGGGAGAGGGAAATGGATTAGTGAGGGAGGAGCAAGGTTGGAGTGGGAAAACAATGTTCACACTTCATTACTATTTATTGATAAAAAGGGAATAAAGGGAGGTGGGAAGGAACTGGGACAGTGGGTGAGGGGGAAAGTGGGAAACTAGACTGGTAGGGGATGTGAAGTGAAAACACAGCACAAATAAGCAACGCACATTACTGTTTTGTCTAGTTGCAAAAGCGGTTTTTCAATGCTTCCCTGAGGCGCAACACTCCACAATTGGCTCTCAGCGTTGCAGTGGCATCTGGCTGCTCAAAATTTGCAGCCAGCCTATCTGCCTCCACAACCCAACCCAACGGGAACTTCTCCCCCTTTGTCTCTCAGACATTACGGAGTACACAGCAGGCAGAGATAATTATTGGGATGCTTTTTTCACTGTCTAACCTAGTGAGCAGACTGCGCCAGCGTTCCTTTAAACATCCAAATGCACATTCCAACACCATTCTGCACTTGCTGAGCCTATTATTAAAACACTCCTTTTCGCTGTCCAGGTGCCTGGTGTACGGCTTCTTTAGCCAGCGGACCAAGGGGTAGACAGGATCACCCAAGATCACTATTGGCATTTCAACATCACCAATAGTTATTTTTTGATCAGGAAAGAAAGTGCCCACCTGCATCTTTTTGAACAGTCCTGAGTTCCTTAAGATGCACACGTCATGCACCTTTCCAGACCACCCCAGGCTGATGTCAGTGAAGCATCCCCTGTAATGCCCCCAGCTCCCCGGGGTTGGAAACCCCATTGCGGAAAAGCCTTCCACTGTGTCCCCCATGTTTCCAAAAGTCACTACCATTCTTAGCAGAAGTCTATTAATGGCATGGGACACTTGTAACACAGCTACTCCCATGGTGGATTTACCGACTCCGAATTGATTCCGAACTGATCGGTGGCAGTCTGGTGTTGCCAGCTTCCACAGAGTGATGGCCACTCTTCTTCGTTGTCTGAGCTGGTCTCAAGCGAGTGTTCATGCATTTCAGGGCTGGGAAGAGCCTCCGCAAAGTTGAAAGAAAGCGGCCTTTCGCATTCAGAAATTCTGCAGCTACTGCTCATCATCCCACCACTCACTGCTTGTTTCCCGGGACCAGAAGCGGCACTCCACCAACTGCAGATGGTGCATGACAGCCTACAGCAAACAGGAATTGTTCGTTCTATGGCTTGTAGCAAGGCGGACACTGTAACATCACAGTTTTCAGTGCTGCAGCTCCTGTCTTGCCCCTGAAAATACTGCAGAATAAGTCGTGAGGTGTTTGTGGTGCTCACAATAATAGTGCAGAGCTGAGCTGGTTCCATTCCTCTCAGGCGTGTGCACAGCAGGGAGTGAAGGGTTTGAAAAAAATGGCGCAAAACGGAGATCGTCTATTTGTTTGGACTGGGACAAGAAGAGAGGAGAGGAGGGGGGATGTCGTATCATGGCAGGATGACAACCTCCCAAATGCCCCTGCAGGTAGCTGCACCATGGGATAGCTACCCACGGTGCACTGCTTTGATTGTCGACAGAAGCACAGATGGTGGTACACAATCCCACGACACAATGAGCATAGTGTGATCACACTCCTCTGAATTCTGCAGCTCAGTGGGTGAAGGTCGATTTAAATCAACGACTTAACTCTGCAGTGTAGACATACCGTGAGATGGCACCAGTGCTTGATTTAGTTCCCCTCCACAAACAGGGAACGAGCCTGTGGTTTGAACTGCTTGTATTAATTTGCCACATCCCTTAGCTATCACAACAGGTTTAATTGAACTCCTCAAGAAATTTCTGTGTGTGAAAAAAAAAATGGACCACACAATCTCTTTTATTTTCAGTTGCATGAATAAAACTGACATTCAATTTAACAGAATTGCTCAATTATCCCCACACAAGAAACCAAACAAACCAAACAAACAGACAAAAAAACCCTCCCTGTTTCAAGTAGTGAGATGGGTCTGCAGATTTTCACTGGAATACAGAGCTTTCATCGCTAAGTAACTACTTCAAATCCATCCCAAAGTGTAGTAGATGCAAGTCATTACCATCTAACAGCTGTTCAGTGTCCTATATGAAGTGAGTTAGTATATTGAATAGATGTGGAATGAACATGAAGTAGTCTCACAACTCCAAGTCAAGGTTAAGGCTCATTGTCAGGGCAATGTGGGGAAGTTTGTACAGCTATTAACGTGCATTATACTTAAAGGATTTCAGTCTCTGAAGCTGTAAATGAAACATTTTACAAGCACTAAAATTTACTTAAATTTTTAGTTTTAAACCACCTTAAATACTGAACTTGAATTTATTTTGGGGGGGGGACCAATTCTGCAGGGTACTGAGTGCCTTCAAATCAGTGAAATAAGGCTCTGTTTCTATAGCACAACAAAAACTCATTTTATGTTCTTGCTGTAGATAGCAGCAGCATCTTTGCTAATTCAAGATTCCTGAAAGCATATGAAAATGAACAGCAATGTTGATGCATAGTGATATTCTGTGGTGAATTAGCTGAAGTTATGGGGCTGATTCAGCAAACAAGTATTCATGCATGCAGGTCAATCTGGCTTTTCATGTGTGTGAAGTCATTCATGTACATTGGCATTTGTGCAGCTGGGACCTTAGCTAATCATAAGAGCCATTATTATAACTAGCTCAATTCAAAACAAAAGGGGAGGGGGAAAAAAAATCAATGTTTGTATTATACCAGAGTGGTAGGAAAAACAAGTGTTCTCAAGCTGATAAGAGGGCCTTATGAAACAAATACTTAACCTAACAACTCTTAAGATATTACTTGACAGTGTGCTTTTAACCAAATGCACAGCATATAAAAATTACAATTTTTGCATCAATAAAATGGTTATATTTAGCAAGAGCTAAATGTCTTTCAAAACTGACAGAAATCAGACAACTCTCTGGTCATTGGAAGTAAACCATATTTGTCTGGGCATCTAACAACTGTCTTCATTCCAAAGGCTACTTACCACATTTTAGCCGGAGCTCTCCCAAGCAGCCATAGGCATCAATGACCTTTTCATATTGCTCTTTAATTGCATCCTTTTCTTCAGGAGCTGAGAAAGAAACACAATAAAAAGGCACCAAGCTTTAGTTTTCCAATTCATATTCAGTTTTCAGATTGGTATAGTCCTATACCAAATCCCACCCAGGAAATCTCACTCAACAAACAAGACATGAATAAACATGGCGGATTTACAGTGTTAAACTAGAAAATTTTAAAAGTGATGGAACATCCCCATAAAAGACTAAGTATTATAAAGTGCAAACAAGCCTGTTCAAACACCACACAAAGGAAAAAAAGAGGAGCCAGTTGTAAATCTACAAACAGATTATTAATTAACTGTTGCATCTAGTAACACATGGTGCAGACACCAGGAAATGCTCTATCACTATCAGAACACACACACACTTCATATACCCTTAAGACCAGAGCTGTTTTTTTAAAAAACAGAATTATTTGTTTGAGTAGCACCCACATGTGCCAGGAATTTTCTAGACATACAAGAAAGGACTGTCCCTGCCCCAACAATCTCACAGTCGAAGTGAAGACAGACAGAGGTCATGGAAGGGAAACAAGAAAGTGATTTTTTTTTTTTCAAATAAAAGGCAACAAGATTCAGTATAGACAGAAGTGAGTTTTGGAGAGATAAAAATGTGTTTTATTGAATTCAAAAATATTTGTCAAAATAGCAGATCAATGTAAATTTACATCAGCGTACACAAGAGGCCAGATTCTGATCTCAGTTACTCCAGCATAAAACTGTAGTAAATCCACAGAAGTTAGTGGAGTTATTCCAGATTCACAGCATTGTAACAGAATCAGATGTAAATTTAGTGCCTGGCCCAAAACTGGAGCTGGCCTATCTAAGGTCACAATAAATTCTGAACATGTATTTTTATGTTAATTGTTGTTGAGTTTACTAGTTTTAATATTTTCCATAATATAATATCTATTTTGTATAGATTTCCATATTTCATACATTTAGCTTTTCACACATTTTGTTTTGCAAGAGGCATAAACAGCAGGTAACAGAAATATGACTTTCTAGAGTTTAGAAAATGCTTTGGCTCTTGTTCTCCTTGTAAACTTTTACAGGTAAAAAATAAAGTTGGAACCTATTGGTAAAAATGGAGGCAAACTGAACTGTCTGTGACTGATGATAAAACAGAAACTGACAAAAGGAGCAGCCCAATGCAGCTCAATGAGAAGCACGGAAAAAGAATTAAAAATCATAATCACTATCCGTCACTAACATTCTGAAATGAAAGGATGGAGACCTTCTCCTGCAGAATTTCCCTAAAACTCTTACAGATGATCTGCAAAGGAAATAAAGAAAGGCTTGTCTTGAGGTTTGCCTCTATGGTGGATAAAGGAGGCCTGATTCCCCCCCAGTTAGACCTTTAGGTCTTGTCTACTTTGTTTTTTTCCAGGAAGACTCAGTGGATGTGTAGGAACTAGTAAGATGATGACATCAAAAATACTAAGGAAGTGAAATCCAAACAATTGAGAGAGGAGAAAGGCATCTTTTTTCCAACAGTTTAAAACTCTTTGTTCATTTCAACGCCAACCCCTAACAAACAACTGGAAAAAAAGACACCATTTAAAGGTTCAGCACCAGTGTCCCTTCTATTAAGGGCTAAGAAAGCTGCCACCTCACTTCTCTAGACCTTCCTGGAACACCAGCAAAAATGAGACAAGACATGATACTTATGAAGTTAAAAAAAGAATTAAAAAAATCTCAGGCCTTATTTATAGACCATAAAGAAACAAAGAAGGGGCAAAACTCATTTACTCCTTTTCTATGTTACCTTTACTAATGGCAGCAGAATCACACTTTTATTTTCTTCCTATTCATAAAATATTAGAGTTGGAAGGGACCCCAGATGTCATCTAGTCCAACCCCCTGCTCAAAGCAGGACTAGCCTCAGCTAAGTCATCCCGGCGAGGGTTTTGTCAAGCCGCAGCTTAAAAACCATTAAAGATGGAGATGCCACCACCTCCCTAGGTAACCCATTCCCACTCTCCTAGTGAAAAACTTTTTCCTAATGTCCAACCTAGACCTCCCCCACTGCAACTTGAGACCGTTGCTCCTTGTTCTGTCATCTGCCACCACTGAAAACAGCCTGGCTCCATCCTCCCTGGAACGCCTTTTCAGGTAGTTAAAGGCTGCTATCAAATCCCCCCCTCATTCTTCTCTTCTGCAGACTAAACAGGCCTAGTTCCTTCAGCCTCTCCTCATAAGTCTTGTGCTCCAGCCCCCTAATCATTTTCCTCTCTTTTAAGTGCCTTCCTCTCTTTTAAGTGCCTTAAAATGGATTCCTTGAGGACCTGCTCCATGATTTTTCCATGGATTGAGGTGAGGCTGACCAGTCTGTAGTTCTCTGGATCCTTTTTCTTCCTGTTCTTAAAGATGGGCACTACATTTGCTTTTTTTCCAGTCATCAGGGACCTCCCCGTTGCCACGAGCTTTCAAAGATAATAGCCAACGGCTCTGAAATCACATCAGCTAACTCCCTCAGCACCCTTGGGTGCATTGCATCTGGACTCATGAACTGGTATATGTCCAATTTTTCTAAATAGTCTTGGATCTGTTCCTTCAGCACTGCGGGATGTTCACCTCCTCCCCATTCTGTGCCACCCAGTGCAGTAGTCTGGCATTGAGTACCTCAGCTTTCTCCACATCTTCTGTCACCAGGTTGCCTCCCCCATTCTGTAAGGGGCCCACACTTTCCCTAAACTTCCTCTTGTTGCTAACATACCTGTCAAAACCCTTCTTGTTCCCCTTCACATCCCTTGCTAACTGCAACTCCAATTGCACTTTGGCCTTCCTGATTTCATTCTTGCATGTTCAAGCAGTATTTTTGTAATCCTCCCTAGTCATCTGACCAAGCACTTCTTGTATGCTTCTTTTTTGTGTTTAAACTCACCAATGACTTCTTTGTTAAGCCAAGATGGTCGCCTACCACATTAGCTATTCTTTCTGCACATCGAGATGGTTTGTTCCTTTGCCCTCAATAAGGTTTCTTTAAAATACAGCCAGCCCTTTTGGATTCCTTTCCCCGTCATATTAGCCTCCCAGGGGATCCTGCCCATCAGCTCCCTGAGGGAGTCAAAGTCTGCTTTTCTGAAGTCCATGGTTCATATCCTGCTGTTCTCCTTTCTTCCTTTTGTCAGGATTCTGAACTCAACCATCTCATGGTCACTGCTGCCTAGGTTGTCACCCACTTCTACTTCCCCTACCAAATCTTCCCTGTTTGTGAGCAGCAGGTCAAGGGCAGCACGGTCCCTAGTTGGTTGCTCCAACACTTGCACCAGAAAGTTATCCGCAACACAGTCCAAAAACTTTCTGGATTGTTTGTGCTCTGCTGTATTGCTCTTCCAGCAGATGTCAGGGTGATTGAAGTCCCCCATGAGAATCAGGTCCTGTGAACTGGAAACTTTCCCTAGTTGACTGAAGAAAGCCTCATCTATCTCATCCTCCAGGTCTGGTGGTCTATAACAGACACCCACCACAACATCATCCTTATTGTTCTTGCTTCTAAGTTTAACGCAGAGACTCTCAACTGGTACATCTCCAGTTTCACACTGAAGCTCAGAGTAATCATACTGCTCTTGTAGCAAGATCTCAGGAACAAGCTACGAGACGGACACCGAAGTGAGGAAACAGCAGTTTATTGATTGGTGCCAATCGGCTCAGCGGAATCGCTTCCAAAGGCTAAGCCCCAATTATAATGGGGCGAAGCCTTATATACCTTACAAGATTACATGAATATTCATACATAGCATCATTACACATAACATAATATTATTGGCTCATGATTTCTTAACAGCGTTCACACCTCCCTGAGGGAGTGGGCCTTATCTTGTTTTTCATTAGTCTATTGGCAATTTAGACAAAATTGCTGAATTGTTGTTACTAGGGGGAAGTTGGTGAGGGGGTTTCCAGACATTGTCTGAACCTTGGGCCAACATAGACTTCCAAGAAGTCACTGACCTGGGGTCAGAAGGGCAGTTGTGAAAGTGCTGAATGAGTATTACTGGGAGGAGATGGGGAAACCGCTGAATCTCGGGGAAGTTAAGGGATTTTGGCAGTGCTTTTAACTTGTTAGTAATAATAGTGTCATATTAAGGTCAGAAAAGCAAATACAGGCTAATCACTTATAAAGCACAAAGGTACCTATAGATAATTTTATGGGGGCTGGGTCCTGCCTCACTCTCTTACATACAGTGCAACTCCTCCACCCTTTCGCCCCTGCCTGTCCTTCCTGAATAGCTTATACTCATCCATGACAGTGCTCCAGTCGTGTGAGTTATTCCACCAAGCCTCAGTTATTCCAATCATGGCATAGTTTCTTGACTGTGCCAGGACTTCCAATTCCTCCTGCTTTTTTCCCAGGTTTCTTGCGTTTGTGTACAGGCACTTGAGATAACTAGTCAATTGCCCTACTTTCTTAGTAGGGATCAGGAGGTCTCCCCTGTTGCACCCTCCTCTTTCTGCTTCCTCGTGGTGTCCCACTTCCACAGTTACCTTCGGGCTTAGGTCTCCATACCCCATCGAACCTAGTTTAAAGCCCTCCTCACTAGGTTAGCCAGCCTGTCTGCAAAAATACTCTTCCCTCTCTTCGTTAGGTGAATCCTGTCTCTTCCTGGAACAATAGCCCATGATTGAAGAATCCAAAGCCCTCTCTCCGACACCACCTGAGAAACCATGCATTTAATTCTACAATGCGATGGTCCCTACCTGGGCCTTTTCCTTCAACCGGGAGGATGGACGAGAACCCCACTTGCGCCTCAAACTCCTTTATCCTTCTTCCCAGAGCCACATAATCCACAGTGATCCGCTCAAGGTCGTTCTTTGCAGTGTCCTTGGTGCCCACATGGAAAAGTAGGAAGGGGTAGCGGTCTGAGGGCGTGATGAGTCTCGACAGTCTCCGTCACATACTGAATCCTAGCTCCAGGCAAGCAGCACACTTCTCTAGTTTCCCGGTCTGGACGGCAATGGATGATTCCGTCCCCTTTAGGAGGGAGCTCCCGACCACCATTACCCTTCTCTTCCTCTTGGGAGTGGTGGTTGTGGAACTCTCATCTCTAGGACAAGGCATCCCTTGCCCTCTGATCAACAGGGTCTCCTTCTGATCCATTCCCTCAGATGATCTTGCAAATCGTTTGCTGCTGTAGTACCTGTGCAGAGAGCCTGAAAACGATTGCGTACCTCTATCTGCATGGTGGGCATATGGGTTCTCTTTCTTCAGGAGGTCACATGCTGATGGTTACATGTTCCCTCCTGTAAAAGCTTCCCCTCTCACCTTTAAGACAGAAGGAAAAATCTTTGCCCCAAACACCACAACCATCAGGACCTTCCACTAGAAGAGAAGATGACAGAAATAGCAAAACAGATTGAGATAGCAAATAGGTTGGGGTAGGAGGGTGAGACATTAACAAACTGGCAGGCAAGACACAACAAGAAAGAATTTAAAAGGCAGGAGGGAAAGGGGAGATATTTCCACAAGAACTAGGGACTGAAATGTGGGTCATTAACATGTATGTTAATGCATGATCTAAATTGAAGTCCAAAGCGTACAGAATGTGAATCAATGTGAGATTAAGTAATACAAAAATATGACACCACGTGCAGCTCATGGCAAGCAGCAGCTGATGCTGCTGTGTGTACAAAAGCCACAGGAAGTTGCCAAGTCAAGCTAACACACTGCATGTATATCAGTGGCGCTTGGGATACAGAAGGAAGTTTCAGCAAGAACAAGACACTAAGCCTGGGCTAGCTTGGTTTTGCCCACAGTGCTGCATTTATAGCCTTTTATCTATGTCAGATCTACACTAGAAACTTTTCTCGGTATTATAATGTTGGTATGGGGTGTGATTTTTCAGGACATTTCTATATTGACAAAAGCCTTAGTGTAGATAGCAAATACTCACCAGGAACTGTACATCATACAAGAACAGTAACCCAGGAACCAATCCCTGCAACAAACCCCGTTGCCAGCTCTGCCCACACATCAACTCTAGTGACACCATCACAGGTCCTAACCACATCAGCCACACCATAAGGAGCTCGTTCTCCGGCACATTTACTAACATAATATATGCCATCATGTGCCAGCAATGCCCCTCTGCCGTGTACATTGGCCAAACCGGACTGTCACTACGCAAAAGAATAAATGGACACAAATCAGACATAAGAAATGGAAACATCCATAAACCAGTCAGAGAGCACTTCAATCTCCCAGGACATTGTGCAGCTGACTTGAAAGTTGCCATACTTCTACAAAAAAAACTTCAAAAACAAACTTCAAAGAGAAACTGCAGAGCTGGAACACATCTGCAAACTTGACGCTATCAGACTGGGTCAGAATAGGGACGTGGAATGGTTCTCTCATTGCAAGAAGTAATTGTCACTGTTCACACATTCTCACCTTCTAATCACTGGTTGTGAATAAGCCTCAGCTACTCTAACTGTATGGACTTTGCTATTACCTACCCTCCCCCACATTGTTGTTCATTCCCCTTGGCCACATCAGACGAAGTGGGTTACAGCCCATGAAAGCTTATGCCTGCAGAAATTAAATATGTTAGTCTTTAAAGTGCTACAGGACTCTTGTTGTTTTTGCTGTATACAGACTAACACAGCTACCCCTTTGGAACTCAGTGTACATAGTTATAGCAGTGAAAAGTGCATTTGGCAGTTCGGCTTGTTTTGTTCAGAGAACCAGTGTAAACCATACTAGCAACCCCTACCTCCCCCCCTTTTTGTGCTGTTGTAAGCTACATCTACACTGGGGAGAAGGAAGTAGTATATCAGCCAGTGTATCAGTATAGTTATACTAACAGACCTCTTCTAGTGTAGCTAGGCCTCAGCTGAGGCCTACCAGGACAATGAACAGGAACAGGAGATGGAAAGCTGAAGGTAAATTGTGTATTGCCATCTCCCAATTAGCTACATATGAACAGCTTTGGCTTGCTTCTCATTGAGAGAAGACTCAAGATGCAGACATGAGCAACTCTCAGCCACAGTATGGCACAGACCTACTGGTGGCAGAGCTTTGTTAATAAAGTGTTATCATTTACCGTACCCACGGTGTTACTAGCGATTCTTCTCAATGTGCTGAGCTGCAGAGACAGATTTTCTCCCCAGCTCTGGTTCCTAGAGGCTGCTCTAGCAGCCTACAGTGGTCCTTAGTGTGCCATTGGGGTCTGGAGGAGAACCCACTCTATAGAAGAACAGCTTAGGAGTGGTTCCCAACTTTTCTGGCTCAAAGGCCACAAATATTTTTACAACCCTGAAGGGCCACCAGTCTATCAACTCTTAAAAATGTATTGACATATACACTATTAAGCACTACATATTTTAAGTAAACATTTTGGTGCTTCCGTGCTTATATTTACATTCACTATTTTACACCTACAGATTACTCACGGAATGTCACTCACAGATAAAGCACCAGTGTAGATGAGTGACAGTCACTACACACTGAAGCACATGGCCTGGCATCTAAATCACGGTGAGTGACCTACTAAGTGCAGGTCAAACTGTAAGGCACTGATTTTTAGAGTCCTGCCCCTCCTCAAGCATGGTAAGTCCTGGCTGCTCCACCAGCAGTGCCTCCACCCCTCTACAGCCAGATGGAAGGAGTTCAGCAAGGAGGCATCCTGTAGCCCTGTGCACGCCAACTGGGTCCCCAGGCAGTGGCTCCTTCTGCAGCCAGGGGGTCAGGAGATCAGTGCTCCCGTCTCTCTGCGGGGACCCAGGAGGAGCACTCTGCCATGCTGTCTGCAACAGCCAAGGGGAGGGGCACGCTGATCTCCCATCCGCTGGGCTGCAGCAAGGAGCTCGCACGGGTCTTGCAGCCCTGCAGCAATGCGCTCTGCCTGGGTCCTGGGCTGCAGCCAATGGGAGGGGAGAGGTGGGCCACTTTGAAAGACCCTGTGGGCCACTTTTGGTCCATGGGCCAGAGGTTGGGAACCACTGGCTTAGGGGCTGCGAAAAGGGCCCTACGCTGCTCTCCTCAGAAGACTTGGCACAGGGAGTGTGCCTGGGGCAGGGCTGGGCACAGGACAGGATGGGTCCATAATGCATGGCACTATGAGGATTCTCACCTGTGCTGCAGCCCATAGGCAGCCCGGGGTGGGTTGGCATAAGTTACATAAGATGGGAGCTGTTTTAACTTTTGGTGGATGTCATTTTGTCCCCTGAAGCCACTCCGAATCCAAAGGGCACAAACATAGCACAAAGCCACGTTTGCCCACCCCCTCCACCCTCAGGGGGTTTCTTCTGTGCTGCATAGCCCCAGAGATGTAGCACAGAATTGAACCGGGCATGTTTATAGTAGCCTCTGAACACAGTAACTAGCAACATTCTAAACACAGGTATCGGTGGTGACATGGGGACAATACAAATCTGGATGGCGGGAAGACTACAGATCTGTGGAGACGGGGTCTTCGTGCCAATTTACTTTATGCATTATGTGGTAGTTTCTAGAAGCCTCTGGCCACCGTGCTGGGCATTGTACAAACTCATGATAAAAAGACAGCTGCTGCCCTAAATACATTACAGTCTCAGGCCCAGTCTACACTTACCTTTGCGATTCAGCGGCAGTCGATGGGAGATATGCAAGTGACATAAATCACTTGCGTATCTCCCGTCGACTTTGCAGCGTCTCCTCTGCGCAGCGTCCATACTGCGCTGCGTCGAAAGGAACAGCGCTCCCTTCGATGCAGCGCTACTCCACTTACGGGGGTGGTTTTCCTGCATCGCTTCCTGGATCGACTGAGTGCATCTATACAGACCACTCAGTCAATCCAGAGCAATCGATGTGACGGTGGCGAATTTGCTACTATTTGCCTAAGGCTGGGTCTACACTACCAACTTATGGAAAATCCACACCCCATAGCAACCTAGTTATACCGACCTAACCCCCAGCGTAGACAGCGCTATGTCGATGGAAGGGCTTTTCCCATAAACACAGCTACCACCTCTCTGGGAGGTGGAGTACCTACGCTGACGGGAGAAGCTTTCCCATCGGCGTAGGTAGTGTCTTCACTAAACGCTGCAGCTGAAGCACTGTAACTGTAGACAAGCCCTAAAAAGTGGGTGGGCCCAAAAAAAAAACCTTTTGTGGTTTGCAATTTTTTGGGTGGGGGGAAAAAAAAAAAAAAAAAAAGGACTTAAATTAAAAGGCACTTTGGATGGAATTTGAATTGAGCCAGAAGGTATCAAATTGAACAGCAAATTAGAGTCACTGGGCCTAATTCACTGGGCACTAAAGGTACATCTATACCGCAAAAGAAGGCTTGGGGCAGTGAGTCTCAGAGCCCAGGTCAACTGACTTGGGCTGGCACCACAGCTCTAAATATAGCAGTGTGGATGTTCAGCTCAGGCTGCAGCCTAGGCTCTGAGACCCACCCCCCATGCCAGCTCTCAGAACCCAGGCTCCAGCCCAAATGTCTGTACTGCTATTTTTAGTTTGAGTCAGCTGAGCCATCTCTGAGATTCACTGTGACAGGGTTTTGGTTTTTCTGCAGTGCAGACGTACCCTGATATACATAGGCTCTGCTCTGCTGATTGCAGCTAAGCTGTGCCCACTTACACTAGCAGTACATTTGGATCAGTGGGTTCAACAAGTGCTATTCCAAAACAGGGTTCTGTCACTGGGCCAGGCTGTGACTGGCCTTTATGTAGTGCAGGGGTAGGGCACTAGGAGTCCTTCCCCTCTGCAGGTATAAAGGCCAGTCACAACTGCAATTCCTGTGTTCAGGGGAGAGGAGAGACTGCCCAGTCTGTGTGTTTGGAGGCATGGCTTAACCTTTGTCTATTTCGAGCCAGCCTGCGGAGCCAGACCAGCATGCAAGAGACAGCATGCAGCAGCCCTAAAGGGATGCAGTATTGATGTGCTCCCTCTGTGCAATGGAAAGCTCTAGGAAGAATTTGGTCTGAGCTGGACTCAGACATGTTTCTGTTACCACGGCACCTCAGGACGCCTGCCCATCCTCCCACCCCCAATCAACTGAGGTCAGCAACATCATGCTATTGACCTGCACGGATACCCGGAACAGGTACCGAACACCAAACCGGTAACAGGACACAATCAGGTAGTTTAGGCCCAACATTTAGATTCTTTTATTTTAAAAAAAGCATTTATGAAATCTAAATTAATAGGAACGTTTTAATGAAATGTAAAATTAATGTAAACAAAACCAAGAGTTTGGATTGAAACATTCCCCTGTAGTGTTTGCAACTCATGCGAGGGTGTGATATTAATGCAACTATGATTGCCCAAGATAGATGAAGCGCAAAGAGCAAACAGTCCAAGCAGTGAAAAGGAAACTACTGTAGAACTTTAAATCCTTTTAGTTGAAAAACTCTAAGGCAGGGGTGGGCAAACTTTTTTACTCACGGGCCACAATGGGTTCTAAAATTTGACAGAGGGGCCGGGCCATAAACAAACACATTTATGCACACAGCACCCAACACACTGCACCCCAGCAGCCAGCACTTCAGACCACCCTCCGCCGTGAAATTGACTGTCCCTTGTCAATTTCGGCAGCAGAGCTGGAGAGTGGAACTCACAGCGGAGAATTTCCGCCCTGAAACTCACTCTCTGCTGTCAAATTCCGCGGCGGAGCTGCAGACTGGCGGGCACGATACCATTTTAAGAACCGGTTCGCGCGAACCGCTGCAAACCGGTTGGATATGCACACTGGCGGGCCCGATTTTAAGAACACTGGGACCTGTTCGGTGGGCCGGATTAAAAAGCATAAAGGGCCGTATATGGCCCGGGGGCCGGACTTTGGACATGCCTGCTCTAAGGTGTTATTGAGCAGCACAGAGGACGTTTGTTCTTTACATCTGTTATTTTCAACCAGACAGTAACCGTTCCAGCACCGTATTTTTCCTTTCACTAGCTCACATAACATCCTAAACATTCTAGCTTCAATTCCTTCCTTTAGTAAGAGTTTGTGAGAATGATCAATTCATAAGATGGCGCTACCAGTTCTGCTTATAATATAAAGTTACATTTAAATGAACCTTTTTGAAACCCCAAACCATACCCGCTGCAATTTAAGGGAATAAAAACAACAATATACTGTATTTAATTATAAAATCAATCAACTTTTTATTTAATAATTTTTTAAAAGTAATTTTCTACAAGACTGGACTAATAGCAAAAATAGTTGACTGTATATTTTGACAAATGTTTGTCATACGTTGAATAATATATTTGCCATTGCATCTCTGTAGCTGGTCCAATGCTAAATACTCAGAGCTTTTCTGACTAGCGACAAACTAACTTGATCCACGCTGGTTTCCCTGTTGCACTCACGGGGTACCCAGGAGTCCATTTCACGCTACTGCAGCTTGCAAAATCTCTGACCCACAGAGATACCGGGAGCTATCTGGTTGCAAACGTCGGAAGACAGCACAGCACTGGTTACACTCAGTTCAGGTTTGCAAACCTCTCTTTGCAACCAAGACACCTAGAGACTTTAAAAATGAAAAAACTTAGCTTCGGACGAGATGGATGAGCAAGTGTAGTTTTCAAATACCTACTGTATTCATTTGTTTTTAAACAACCGGAATCGGACAATGCTTCTAGTAACTACCAAGCGTCAATGACGCTACCCACTAGTGTTTATACAAGATATCTTTCCTATCTGTTTGTACTTACACTACAGTATCCCCTTCTGTTTCAGTCAGTACAATTTTGTTCTGTGATCCTAATAGTCTGAGAAGAGGCAAGTAACCTTTCTTAGCATCAAATATACAGATACTGTTGATCTATTCTATACCAAGTTTGTCCCTTCTAAAAAATGTAACCCCAGCCAAGGCATAAGCAGATGTACTGACAGTGCAATTATAGCCTTTAATAAATCCAATAAAAAGTTATGACTTTTCCCTATAAAACATAGAAATATTATTTCAGAACCTAATGAAAAGCACCGCTCAAGCGCCTACACCTCAAAATACAAAAAGGCGTTATTAAGCATGACCTTTCTCTGTGAATTATGCCTTTCAAGTAACAGTGGCCCATTCAAGTGGCAGAGCACAAAATCCTTTATAGAGTTTCCTTTGTATTCCTTAAGGGTCAGATCTTACTCCCACTGACTTCAGTGGGAGCAGAATTGGGGCTGAAATGTATGAAACCACAATAACTGGTACTTTATAAATGCCTCAACAGAAAGAGGGCAGAGCAGGACTACAGTCACTGCAGCTAAATTAGGGAGAGAGCTGGGGACACCTAAAAACATTGGCTGACAGAGGCAAGTGACTTTACAAGAGAACAGGAGGAAGAGAGCCAGGCTTCTGTGGCAGGAGTTAGCTCAGTGGTTCCTGACCTTTTTGGCTTGAGGGCCACAAATATAATTTCTACAACCCTGAAAGGCCACCAGTCTCTGCCAGCTGCACCCCCTGCAGCTGGAGGGCAAGAGTTCAGCAAGGAGGATCTCTCCTCAGCAGGGAAACTGTGTGATCCACCTGTGTCCCTAGGCAGTGGCTCCCTTCTACAGCCAGGGGGACAGGAGATCAGTGCTCCCCTCCCTCTGGCAGAGACCCCACTGCCCAGGGACCCAGGTGGAGTGCTTTACAGTGCTCCCTGCTACAGCCAGGGGGAGGGGTGCCTTGGGCCACTCTGAAAGACCCCGCAGACCACAGGTTGGGATCCACTGATCTAGCTCCTTCCTCTGCTTTTTTAGATCCTTCCTCATCCTGCAAACTCTTGCATTCCTGCTTAACTGTATGTATTTGTGTATGTAAAGTTTATAATGTGTAAGCACTTGCAGGATCAAAGCTGTGAAATGGTGGTGGCAGCAACAGCTTACCTTCCTCACCTGTGTTTCTCCTGTTAACCAGAGAAACATGAGAACTTTTCCAAAAGAAGCGCAAACAAAACAAAAAGAAACCTGATCACATGTGTTGCTCACATCACATTGTGAAAAACATTATAGTCAGCATATTATCTAGGATTGTGCCTAGGGGTGTCCTATAAATTATAGATTTAGATGGACTAATCTCATTTTGACTTCTTCCTGCCATCCTCATCAAACAGGCCAAAGACATTACACATACTCACCTTCTACCAGTTCCAACAAAATTATGATTTTTTTACTAAAAAATTCTTATCCCGCATTTAGTCTTGCTAAGTCAGCTCTGACCTTCCACATAGGCTTTCAGCAATCAGGAACTATTCTTTAATATCATATAGGACTATGTTACCACTTTACAAAATGAGTTTTCGGCCAAGATTACTGTCAGTGTGGTAGGACATTAAATTAATAAAGTCAGATGATATAACAATTTCCTAGAAAACAAAACATTTCTAAAAAGAAGCCCTAGGAATAACACTGAAGAGAGATTAGTTCCTAGGGCTTCTGTATTAGATTGGAAATATTCAGATTCTAGCAAGCTGATTTACTTCTCCCTCCCACCCCCCACACACAAGTATATACTTCTAAATTTAACATCCCAACAAAAGCCTAGTAATAGAAAAATGAAAAACACCCTGTAAAGTGTAGCATGGGTTGGTCTATATGTAAACATGGCAGCACACACAACAAAGGCCTGCTTTGAAACTCCTCTGATGAACTTAGGACCAGCATTGTGTAATATACAAGTCATAAAACACTTGTGAGTGTGTTGGCTTAGTTATCTTGATATGGCAATATATTCATATCTAACTTGCTTTCATCATCTATAACATGTACTAGCCCAGCCGGAACAACTTATTAATAGTTAGCATAAACTGATTTCTAATGTAGAACAAATAGGAATCCAATAGTCTATAATCATCACTAATACAGGTTCACCCTTCAGTGCACAAAATACATATTCAACAATTTGCCCTCACAATGTAATGCATCAATGCTTATATAGAACATGTTCCAACAGATTCCAAAAAGATTCCAAAAATAAAAGGATAATTTGAGGTTTAAAAATGTAAAAGCAGTTTTGAACTCTCTCATATAATAATCTCAGCAAGAGAGAAAAGTGGGTCATACTGTGGGTTCTTTTCTGTATTTCAGTAAATAGAAACATGTTCAATGAGTATGTTAACCCATGTATTGTAGTCAAATAGTTTGTGCAATATTTGTTTGATTACTAAGATCTGCTGAAAGAGTATGCTAAGGAGCAGCCAGGGAAAGGTCTATGTATGTGTAATTACAAAGCTAAAACTAATTTTAAAATAGCAAATATATATAAAATGTATAATTATTATGAATATTAAACATTTATGTTGTAGTAGCATCTATAGGCCACAACCAGATTGGACTCCATTGTGCTAGGCACTGTACAAACATAAGGGTCAGTCTCTGCCCCCAAAGAGCTTACAAACTGAACTGTATCCTTGTCCCACACCCTTTGGCTTCAAGCCTGCAAACACTTATGCATTTGCTTAATTTTACTCCCACAGACAGTCCTCTTGACATTATTTTACTGGGACAGAATAAAGTTAAGTGCATGCGTAAGTGTTTGCAGCAATGAGACTTTAGCACGTTGCTCATTTTCATATATTGTATAGTTCTCAAAAGCAGGGACTCTGTCTACCTCTATGTTCCCCATTCTGCAATCTTTGAGAGACTTTTTTAATAAATGGTATTTTCCCCTCTACCCCCAATTATTCTTCATGAGTGAAAGTTTATTCTTCAGCAGCAGCTACCGGCTAATGCTCTTCTACACTAAATTCCATGAAAAACTGGTCTCTTGTATAAAATGAGACTGAAGCTTAGCTAGGGTTGCCTCTGGCAAAACGCTCTCTTTTAAAATGCACCGCCAGTGCACCCAAACAAACTTAATTTCACTCCACAGTGACACCATTAAAAAAAATTCAAATGTATCTTTAAATATCAATTTAATCTAATCTGGAACTACAAGCACTATTTTTATGCACTAATCATAATTATCTGGTTATTACATGGCATCACTAGAGGGAGGAGTTAAGGTTATTTGGATGCCATAGATGCATTTCTGTATCTTAACATAACTTTTAAGTTTAAATTTAAAGTTAAAACTGAATGTCCTGGGTTTGTAATGCTGGTTTTGGGGAGAATTATAATATCCTTGTAGTCTCTTTACCATTGTGGATATGTGCTCCCAACCTTAACTCTAGTTTAAGGAATTTTTTAACTGGGAATATGATAAGGACATTGTATGCAATACAACACACTAGAAATACAGGCAGACACAAGAATAACTGAAATTGTAATTGTGAATCATTTAGAGGCTTGCGTGAAGGGAAAAAGGTGTTCAATCTTTTGCTTTGAACGTGATTTTAAATTTCTCTTTGTACAAAACTAAAAGATTTTCTAAGTTATGAGGTAGCCAAAGATTTACAGATTGAAACATCAGTTTCTAGTTTTGTTTTAAATTTCTTGCTTGTAAAATCTCCTTGTCCATACTTGCTTTCATTCTATTCTGACATTTTAACTAGTGGTGGTGGGGAAGGGAAAACATTTATGCTTTTCCCATTTTAAAAGAAAGTTCTTGTGAATTTTGGGGGCACAAAGGAACAACTGAACCCACAAAAACTTCAAATGTCCTCTGTGCCTAGCCCTCAATGACTGACAGCTGCCTGGTAACTATGAAAACAGTATTTTTAAAATAAAGTTATTAGGGTTTGATGTTTGTTTTCTCCATGTTCAGCAAAGAATTTCTCACATTTGTATTTATATAAGAGACTACTGCTCTATAGAGCTGCACAACTTCAGTGCTGCAAGTGTATGTTTTTGTCTCTAAAGAGCATAGAAGTTTAAACACATATGAAGCTGCACAAAAGCACAATTTCACAACTCCACAGTGTGACAGATATTTTTCTTTTTCATTTTAATCTTCCTTTAGGGATGGGTAAAATTAGATAAGGTTACATTATCTTTGGCTTGGTTAAGACTGTAAATGTGAAACACACAAAAAAAGTCAGCAGGGAACACCACAAGAAACAATGTGTCCTTTGATGTAAATATTCCAGTAGGCAACAACAAATGAGCAGCAGGACTAGTCAAAAATTCTCCATTAAACAAACACATTTTTTCTGACGTGTCTGCGTTCCACAGAAAATTTAGTTACTTCATGAAAAAAAGAATGCACAATAATCTACTGAAAACTAATATTTCAATTTGGATGTCCTTCCACAGTGCATCATGGAAGCTGTAGTTTGATTTCCCTGTGCCCCATCCTCCTCCGTGGGCCAGGCTCCCAGCAGGCATTCATCTCCCATGATGCACCCCAGTCCTGGGACTCCCATGATGCATCACCCCAACTCATCACAAGGGAAGACTATGCATTCTGGGAGATACAGTCCAACCAGGAAGCCCATCTTATGTAGAAGAATGGGAACATAAGGCACCTGAACTGCAACTCTCATGTGACACCACAGCAGCATTTCAGAATCAAAGTATTTTGTTTTTTGACTGAAATATTTCAATTTTTTGCCAAAAAGTCCAAATTTTCCACAGAAAAGACTTTTTTCCAACAGCTCTAATGATCAAACAATAAAAAAAATCTTAACTTTTATAACATGATCTCAGTCGTGTCACACACACTGTATGGTAATATACATTATTTGTTAAGTGCCGACAATATGCTTAGCGCTGTATAAAGCATAAAATACACAGTTCTCATCCCAGAGAGTTTACAGTCTAAGGCTCCAATCCTTTAAGATGCTCTGTGTATGTGAACTTCTATGTCTGGGCAAAGACATAGAAAATAGAGGGGACTCCACAAGGACAATTTCACACAGATCCCATTGCAGGAACAGGACCTAATGGTTATATATTTAACAGTCTAATAACAAAAATACTATATATGAGCAACAAGGTCAAAGCTAACATTGCTACTGAATTGTGACTCCCAATTGCCTAACTTTTTTGTGACTTTGTTGCAACCTTAATGGTTCATTAACATAGGTTTTGACAGTTAATCTATGCTGGATGTATAGCACACAGATACAGAAATGTTTGTTGCTGGACATCTGGGCCATCGGCAAGGTTTGAACCTAAGACCTTTAGTTCTAAAATGAGCCTCTACCACTCCACTTAGATAGCATTTGGGCT
>ML675604.1:21864118-21879711 GCA_007922155.1 Mesoclemmys tuberculata
TTAATGGCTTGCAACAGATGTAGCTCCATTGATTTAGTTGCACCAGTGTACATTTTCTTAATGTACACAGAGCCTCTGTTCCTTTACTCCACACTTCCTCCCCTTAACACTTCCCATCAGTAGAAAGCAGTGCAGCTCCATTGCTCGTAGCAACAGTGGGAGCACTAGCATACATAGGCCATCTACAATTTACCAATGCACTGTCTAGAAGGCACAATGTTTAATATGCAGGTGGCCACTGGTACCTAAGGATCCAGGCCCAAGGAGTCAACCTGCCTCTTTAGACAGCTAAATTCTCCACTTAGATGCCAGGGATATTCCAAAAGCTCTCTCTCAGTTGCCACCTTACCCCACATGTGCCTACTGCCATAGGTACTTAAGTTTCCAAAGGTCAGCATTTGCAGAGTCCCCTAAGAGTTGAGCTGTCCCACTACTAACAAGCTGCTCAGATCTTAACTCAAGCCACCGCCCCATAGGTGGCATTCTCAAACTAGGCAGGGGAATGTTTATCTTGGCAGTGAGGCCCAATCCTGCAGGTGTGCTCTGATCTGGATCCTTTCCAATACCATATGCCCATCAGAACCTGCTGCAGGAGAGTTAGAAGACGACTACTGAAAGGTGGAAGGATAATACAAGAGCTACACAAAAGACAGCTGCAGCACAAGGACGTGTAGGCTGAGTGTGAGAAAGGTGTCAAGCATGAGCAGGAGACAGAGACACACAAATGTTTTTGCCTACTAAGGCACAGACTACCTAAGCAGGAGATCTGGCTTTTGTGCCTAACCCCAAAAGGCGTGGTGGCTAAGGATTTTAAGTGGCAGGAGGTGTCTATCTCATAGACTCATAGGTCAGAAGGGACCAATATGATCATCTAGTCTGACCTCCCGCACAAGGCAGGCCACAAAACCCTACCCATACACATTTATAACAACCCCGAACCCATGACTGAGTTATTGAAATCCTCAAAAATGAGATTTGAAGACCTCAAGCTGCAGGGAATCCATCAGCAAGCGACCCATGCCCCATGCTGCAGAGGAAGGCGAAAAACCTCCGTGGCCCCTGCCAATCCGCCCCGGAGGAAAATTCCTTCCCGACCCCAAATATGGCGATCAGCTAAACCCTGAGCACGTGGGCAAGACTCACCAGCCAGCACCCAAAAAAGATTTCTCTGCAGTAACTCAGTTCCCATCCCATCCAGCATTCCCACAGACCATTGAGCAGACTTATCTGCCGATAATCCAAAATCAATTGCTCAAATTAAACTATCCCATCATAACATCTCTGGCATGTCAACCAGATGCATGAGATTAGCCACTTAGGCACCTAAGATCCTCCTCCCCTTTCCTCTGCAGTTGACTCCTGATTAACTTCAGGTGGCTCCCTGTGTAGTTGGCTGGCTTCTGAAAATCCCTTCTATGCTCTCCCCATGCACTAGTGTGTGGGGAGCCTAAGCACCTAACTTGGGTGGCAAAGGTGCCATGGGGTTAGGCATTGCAATGCTGATCAGTATGTATATTTAAGGGTCCAGGGCCTCATCTACACTAGTGTCCCCCTTGCTACTGAGGTGAGGCTGGGCCAATGGGGGGGGGGCGGGGAGTCTAGCGTAGTCCAGGTCTTGGTGCCTGCAGTGGGGTGGAAGCTGTGAGCCCTCTGACAGGTGTAATTGCTACAGCCCTCGCCTGCCACGGAGCCCCCCACACTTTCAGAGCTGTAGGAGATGCTGAGAAGAACATTCCCCGCGGGGAGCGGTCCGGGCTCCGCGCAAGAGGCACCTAGTACTTTGGAAAATCGGCCCTGTCAGTTTGGTGCCTGGCCGGGAGCTGAGCTCTGAAAACCTGGCCCTCGGCGCTTGGCCCTTCGCCCGGTCCCTACCCGTGCGGGGAGCTGAGAGCCCTCGCGCCAAACCCTGGTGCGGTGTGCGCCGCTTCAAGCCGGGAGGGGCTGCGGGTGCAGGCCCGGCCCCCCGCTCCAGCGCCTCTGACCCCTCCCCCACAGCAAACCCGCGCCCCCGGCGCCAGGTGCGCGCCAAGCTCCGCGCGGCCACGCCCGGCCCGGCACTTACTGAGGGCGGCCACGGTGCCGGCTTCCAGCAGGAGACAGTCGCGGCGGCTGCGCGCCTCCAGCAGCGCGCTCGGAGCCGGCTCCCGCTTCCAGAGCAGCCGCAGCCCCTTGCTGAGCGCCATGGGGGCGGCCGGCCATGGGGGGCTCGGCTCCAGACCAGGGCACCAGGCGCTGGCGGGGAAGCGCCGCAGCGTCCCGCCCCGGCGGGCACCCGGGGCCAGCCCCCGGCCGGGCTCAGAGCCGCCCCCGCGCCAGGGAGCCGCGCGTCTCCGGCCCAGAAAGAGCGACCAGCGCGGCGGCGGGGAAGCGGGGACGGCAGCCGGCTCCGCTCCGCTCTTGGCCCGGCCCGCCCCGGGCTCCGAGCCCGTGCGAGTTGCAGCCGTTCGAGGCGCCTTGGTCCCGCCCTTCTCTGCTGGCGGCTCCTCCTCCCGCGCCGGGCCAGGTAGGAGCCATTGTCCGCCGCCCCGCCCCCTGCGGGAAGGGGGCTCGCACTGTCTCGGCCCCGCTGCCTGGGCCCGCTTCCAGGCTACCACAGCAGGGCGAGAGGGCGTGGACTCAGCCAGCCACCGCCGCCCGACTCGGGGGAGGAAAGTGAAGGGGCGGATCCAGGGCAAACGGGCGCCTTTTGTATCCGTGGGGAGCGAGGCAAAAGCCCGACAGCCAGACGCTCCTGAACTTCGGCACAGGTCAGATGTGGATCCCAGCAAGCTGTACTTCTCCCCGCTGCACCGCAGGATGCAGCGCCGGCGGACAGCCGCCAATAGCGCCCTCGGATCTAGTGCCTTGCAAATGAGGAGCGCCAGGTGGTTTTTTTTTATAAACAGAACTAACAACAAGCGGGAATAAAGTAATGTACAAGGTAAGCTAAGTAGTAATTAAAAATGCTAACAGCATCTAACATGAAAGTATGCCAATGGATCACATTGGTACTGCAGACAGACTATCCCAGCCAGCCTTGTCTAAATTAAACACAGCTTTACCACTGAGAACCTGAGATAGTCCTGTCTGCATGCCTACATCTCTCGAGAGACAGGTGGGTGAGGTCTTACTAAAATCTGGTCCAACTAAAAATAAAAATATTTTACTCGGGCCAATAAGAGATGACCTCACCCACCTTGTCTCTCTAATATCCTGGGACCAACACTGCAGTAACATTGCAAACAATGGTAAATTTCCCCATGCCCTTTTGTTGTATTATTTCTCACTCCTGATCTAAACAGCTGTGTTATTAAACTACCACATTCCTCTCCAGAAGTGGCTGAAGTTCAATATGTACATAAACATAAGTTACCTTGCTAGTCAGATACTGGAGTTCTTGGCACACTCAAAAGTTCCCACTGACTTCACTGAGTGATAGAAAGGAAATACCACATCTGGCCCCAGTTGGTGAAGTGCTTTCAGATGAAAGATGCTATATGCACGTATGTTACCTCATAATTAATAATTCTCTTGTTTCCTCTAACAATGCCCAGGAATAGAGCTTGATAAATTTTTTTCAACTGAAACTTTTTTAGAGAAAAATGCAGATTCTATGACAGTGGACTGTTTTGCAAGTATGTTGATTTTGCCAAATTGTTCATTTAGGAAAACAAATTCAGGGGAAAAAAATCAAATTGTAATTTTTTTGGTTTAAAACATTTTTTGTTTAAAAGATTCCTTTGATTTTTTTCATTTAAAAATGGTTAAAATCTAGTTTTGTTAAACCCAAAATGAATTTTGACTCTTCAATTTGTTCAAAATTTTGATTGTCAGTCTGCTTCAAAATTACTTTTTTAAAACTTTTTGAAATTGCGAGTGAATTAAAAAAAAAATCCACTATTTGCCCAGCTTTTTCCAGGAACCTCCTTCTCTTGCTAGTAGTGCAGGGTTCCTCCTACGTTTCCTTGCTGAGGCATTAGGAGAGAGCTGCCAGATTTTCCCAGAATACAGTAATACAAACACAGTAAGATATGTTTGTGTGGAGATGCAAACACAGCTTTGCTGGCTGTGTGGAAACAAGCAGAACTCTGTTACACTCAGTTAAGGTGACCATGCTCTAAACCATTACAAAAGCACAGCTGTGGCTGTAGTTATCATGTGGAGGAACCTGAACTTAAGTGTTCCAGGAAACAATGAAACAAAATGCAGCCTATTATTGCACTGTATCAGTGTCTGGAGGCATCAGTCAAGGCTCCGCTGGGCTAGTCCCTGTATGGACTCACAATATAAACAAAACCCCAGTGGAGTTCAAAGCAAACAGATTTAAAAAACAGACTTGTTATAGTACTTACCTGAGCAACTGGTAGTTATATCGAGACAGGTCTGTAGTGTAGATCAGATTTTTTTAACGACTTAAATTTAAAAATCACATTTGTCTTTTTCTTTTATGGGGCCCCTTCAAGAGAGAAAATTGTAATGGGATCTGGTAGAAACAATAGGTTTCAGTGTTAGATTTGGCATTGTCTGGATTAGGATTCTTGGGACAATATGTAAACTTAGGTGAATTGGTGTAAGAACTAATTTAGAGGAAGTCACCCCCAAAAAGCATTTAATTTGAGTGTCAGTGACCAGCATGAGAGGATATACAGCTCAATGTTTGTTTTCATTAGGTGTAAGAAAAACACAGAATACTGTGAACATTTCACATCCTAAACAGAACAAGGTCATTTTTCTTACTCTGGGTTTCTTGTAGGGAGAGAGGCAGGCCAAGAAAAGAATATATTTCCATCTTTGTCATCTTTCCCCATGACCTTTTTCCCTAGAGGACAGGGCCTAGTTAAGATTAAGTGGCAACAGTCTCACTTGTGGAATCAGAGTTGTCTAATACAGCCATATCACAGATAAGGGAAGGTTGATTTATAGGTAACATTCTCTTTTGTAAATCTGGTGCTTTCATTCACTTATGTATAAGTGTGTCTGTTGCTTTTGAGGAATGATTGCTAAAGCAGCCTGTTCTTATGATAAACTATTCCCATACGTCGTTAGGAGCGTACTGTCACTTGGAGGACAATGGCATATCAGAGATTCAGTAATACCTGTGCTTGTAATTCATTTGTACTTGTAATTTGCAGTAGAAAAGAGTGATGTGCTCACATCAGTCAGGATTATTAATAGAGAGCTCAGTGTCTGAATTGTTAAAGAAAAATTGCCTAGGCATAGAATAAACTTTATTTTAAGCACAGCAAATCAGGTTGAGGGAGCAAGATATAAAATCAGAGGCAGGTGACGATGGAATATTGGAAACATTTAGCAGTGCAATACAATTGAGCACTGTGTAAATTTATTTTATGGGAGTCTTTTACTTTGTTTTGGCAAGGCATGAAACTCTTTAAGGGAGCTCACCTGAGCAGTTCTTCATTAACACATTCTCTCACTTGATGGATACTTTGTGGGTGTGATGGCATGATTTTTTGATAATTGAAAAAGTGATCTGTCCATAAAACAGACTGTGTTCAGAGGCGACTACAGTGAAATCTTATAATGGTGAGAGAACAACCAACAGAAGCTGTTTAACAGAGAAGTGCTGAAGAAGGCTGGACAATTTGCTAAAATGGGGGATCTGGTGTGTCTCTAAGTATATTGGAACCATTTGCAAAGGTTTTCATTTCTTTATAGGGAACAAAATAAGAATATCTGAACAACAAACCTTGTCTTATGCACTGCATGTAAATCCATTTTTCATGTAATGTAAATGAAACACTGTAGTATGAAGTTTGTCCTCTAATTGATATGCTGACAACAGCAGTCTTTGACATGGACCAGTTTGTATACCATTATACATTACTGGGTTCCATATTCCAGGGAAATGTCTCATCTTAGAAATGTTCCCTTTCCCTCATTCATGAGTGCCCATTCTCATCCAGGCCACACCATCTCTGCTTCTCAATGCTTCCTTCTCCTCAGCTCATCCTCCAGTCTTGGTGGCCTTCTTGTCTTCAACCTTCCCTTCTTGATAGAGCCCTTCCTTCCTCCTCAATTCACTCATATTGGCTTTTCCTCAGCCCCCCTATATAGTGTTCTATTATTCTTTCATCCCCTGGCAGTTACTCCCCACCCACCATCATTTTCCAGCCCCATTACTAGCTACAAGGAAGCAGATGCAGGGAGAATCACCAGCTAGGTAGATTCAAAAAGAGGCATGTGGCTGCCTGTCTGCGCCAGCTACACTTGGGGTATCTCAGACTGAGAGAGCGAGAACAGGTGAGCAATTTTACAGACGCCGTGTGTGTGGATACATGTGGGAGTGAGCTTTCTTTGGCTCCTTTAACAAAGAGTGTTAAACCCATGTTTTAAAAAAACCTTTGCACGTTTTTAAAAACATAGTTCACCCTGTCCCACCCTCATTTACTTACCTATGTTAATAAACCAGTTTTGCTGCAGACAGGTTTGGACTGTATCAAAAAGTTCTTAAACATAGTCCTTTGGCTACTGTAGGCAACGCCGCTGTTATTTCTGCTGAAAAAGCAATGGGTATTTAAAGCAAAGCTGCCCAATGGAAGCTATAATTTGCACTTTGTGTTCTGCTGGGTCATTCTTCACTTTGGTTCAGATTTCCATACCCCTTTACTGTGCACATCTGAGTCACACTGTGTGTTATAATGACTCCCACCCTGTAGCTGCAGAGGTTCAACAGGATCTGTTGCAGAGCTACTAGAGGAAGAAATGGCCTTGATCAAAACAGTCAAGCTTGCTGATCTTCACATGTATGTTGCTTTGTAGGTATATCAGGAAGCTTATGCAAGGCCAGAAATGGAACAGCAGGAGTGCTGCAGAGCAGGATTCAGCAGAGCTAGAAAGAGCGGGGGGTTCACGCTGGAATAGTAGGGTGCTTTGATTGGCGGAGCTAAGTGGACTAACATGAGTAATACTGGCTCAGGGCCCTACAGCATTACTTGACAATCTGCATATACTATTAAATAGCCTTTGCTAACACAGACTACCACAAAAAGATACTTTCACTGCATAAAACTTCATTTAGTAAAGAATAGTGACAATTCTTTTAAACTTTGAAATTAAACACCAGTGATCAAGTGCCAGGGCATTTCCTAGAAAGGGTTTATGGCCACATGATGATGGCCACATAATCAAGAATTACACCAGAAACCCTACGTGCCCTTCTCACTGAAATGTTTTCCTTTTCCCAGAACTTTTGCCTTTAGTCAGCTGGGGAGGAAATGAGGCAGAACAGCTGTTCCTGAACAGGCCATTGCAAAAAAATTAATACCTGGTGCCAATACAAAAAAAATTCTTAATTTTCACATATTGTTTCCAAGATTACATTAATATATATTGAAAGTTGAAGCAATCACAGAGTTAAGTTTTTTGCAGCTTTTCTAGGCTAAAGAAACTGTCCAAAATTTTACTCTGAAAGTAGCTGAATTAAAAAAACGAAACCTTCTGAAATATAGGAATGTGCACTGAAAGTGAGAAAAGCCATTTCTTTTCCATTGGGTTACAATTGTTTTATCTGTGCAGAGGACTCTGCAGAAAATATCTGTTACTTTATTATAGTTTCAGTCAAATACAGTTTGACCTAGGTCACTATTTCTCAAATTTGTCAGGTTGATAATTCCTGAAGTCAATGTTAATGATCACCTTATGCTTACTTTTATAGTAAGAGTAAAAAATGTCTCTAACATGCAAAACCTATATAGCATGTGTGCACCTTACAGGAAACTGACAGAGCATACTAGATCTTTCGGGGTCAAGGTGGGCTGGCTGGGCGGGAGCAAGATTTTCTTTGCTTTTGTTGTGTTTTGTTTGTTCAATGACCACCCCACATCCCGCCTTTTGTGAACTCCTTAGGGATCACAATCCACTGGTTAAGAAACACTGATCTAGGTAATTAATATTACACTTTGATGAAATAACTTTTGTGGTAATAAAACAGCGTGAGGCCCCAGTTCAGTAAGGTAATTGAGTACATGCCTAATTTCAAGCACATGAGTAGTCCTACTGACTACATTGCTGGATCAGAACCTAAAGGCCCAATCCTGCAGGTAGTTCACTTAAATGGGCCTACTAATGTGAATAGACACTGCAGATTCAGCTGCTAATGATGGTTGAATTGGAAGCCATTTGGCTCCAGATTCAAGCTCTGGATCTGTGACTTATGTGTTTTTGGATTCAAGCCTGGTGCTTTTACCAGAAATGACTATGATATTCTCTGGTGGAATGTTAACTATTTTATACTATTACTAATGAGCAAAAGTGCCATTAAATGTTGTTGTTTTTCTCTTTCACCTCTTTGTCCATATATTTTTAACTCTGTGCAGAGGACTTGAGAGGGATCTGTCAGGAAAAGTAAACTCAAACCCCCTGCCCCCACACAGCTGCAACCCTTTTCCTGATAAAGGACTATTTTCTGTAGCAGCAGCTGGTTTAAAACTTGCCTTTCTTCATCCCAAAACTATGTGCAGATGAGCTGGCATTAGCCAGACTGTATTTATTTAGGCAGTAATAGTGACTGGACAACCAGATTTATTATTTTTACTACCCGGACTGGCATATTTATAATTAGCTGTTCTTTGAACATAACAGGCACATGGACTTGGAAGCCATAAGGGGTAGAGAATGAGGACAGTTTTTTCCACCACTTCTTGCCTAGTTTTCCAGAGCCCTGTAAAGAAAAAACAAAACACTTAGTTACAAGTGAAGTAGAATCACCAGCTTTAAAATGAATTGCTTGACCTGCACACACAGAGACAGCATTTAAATTGGCCGTTTTTACTGAAAGGGGACCTTTTTTGATAGACTGAATCCCTCTAGTACAAAAAGACAGATACAGGAGTCTCTAATGGATTGTCCCAGTGGTGGTGGTTGAAGCAGAAACGTGGCCATTTTTTCTCCGTGAACCAGTCAATCAGAAGAAAATGCTAAGAACATGTTGTGCTAGAATTCTCCATTACGGGTCTTGCACTTTCCTCGGTAGCATCTGTTACTATTGTCAGAGATGGCATACTGGACTAGATGGACCATTGGCCTGATGCATTATAGCAGTTCCTCTTTTCCTGTGTTAAACTACTGAATTTCCTTATTTGTTCTGGGAAGTAGAGACACATTTACTGACTGTTCAGAATCTGCACATTGCCCTGTAAATAAAGATACTTTGCTAAGCAGCCAGTGACAGATGCAGACCAGTCTGGAAAATGTCAAGAGTACTAGAAGAAGCAGATTATGATGCAGAAGATTAATAAAAAGTAGTTATCTTTCTCTCTGTTTTTTAAACTATTTTTGAGACTTGACAATTCATAGATATATTTAAAAAAATCTTTTTTAAAGGAAAAATTTGTGGTGAGGGTGTAGTGGCAATAAAGTCACAGCATGACATCCTACCTACATAGGTAGAAATTTTATGGTTTCGTTCTTGAGAAAATGTTTGCCTCAGATTCTTCAAGATATGCTTTGGAAATAAATTCTAATTACTAGGGTAGTCAATTAGTGACAGGTAATGCATGCGATTAATGCAAAACAAATTAACTCAATTAAAACATTGTTGATTACTCAGGTTTAATCACACAGTTAAATAATAGAATACCAATTTAAATTTATTATAAATAGTATTTTTCAATTAATCTCATTCAAGGCCAGTCAGTCCTACTTGTTCAGCCAATCACTAAAACAAGTGTTTACATTTAAGGGAGATGATGTCTGCTTCTTATTTAAATAGCACCTTAAAGTGAGAACAGGCATTCGCATGGCACTGTTGTAGCCAGCGCTGCAAGATATTTACGTGCCAGATATGCTAAATATTTGTATGTCCCTTCATGCTTTGACTTGTAGGCTCTAAAGTTTTACATTGTTTTGTTTTTGAGTGCAGTTATGTATAAAATTTATCTACATTTATAAAGATTGCACCCCAGTACTTGTTTAAGGTGAATTTAAAATGCTATCTTTTTACAGTGCAAATATTTGTAATCAAAATAATCAAAAGTGAGGCCTGTACACTTTATATCCTGTGTTGTACTGAAATCAATAGTTTTGAAAATGTAGAAAAAAATCCACAAATATTTATAATATATTTACATTGGTATTCTTGTTTAACAGTGCAATTAAAACTGTGATTAATCAAGGCTACTTTTTTAATCTCATGATTTAATTGATTTTTTTTAATCATTTGGCAACCCTAGGATATCCAACTCTCTTGCCCTAATAGATAATGCAGAATTCACATCACAGAGGAGGAGTAGATGAATTCTAAAAAGACATTTAAAATTGAGGGGGGTGGGAGTAAAGCTCTTGATCTCCACATAAATAGCTCCCATTCATGTTAATTTATTTAAAGCCCATTGAGTTATAGTCCCCTCTTCCAGTGAGTGTGCATTCAGACTCTCCCACTGAGCTTCAGTGAATCAACATTAGTGGAAGTGATTCAAGCAAATCAAGAGGAAAATAAACCCTTTTAAGCAAGAGACATTTTCAGTGATGGCTTTCTACTTTTGTAATATTTGGGTTGGGTTTTCTTCAGTTAGCTGGTCATATATCCTCTGTGCTGAAATACACATGTATGATTATGGGGCCTGAATTTTAAAAAGTAGAGTCTCACTTTGCATGCATACTTTTTCTTGCACACTTGTGGCACACCTGTGGCACACCTGCAGTAAATTTGAGAATTTTTGTGGACACATGGCTAGCTGGATACCTATCGAGCCATGTGCATATGCAAAAATCCCTTCTAGATGCATGCAGAAGGTGTGTGCACAGAATAATAGCTGCTGACCTGCGCTATTAAAATCAACCATTATATCAGTAGATTCATAGAGAGAAGGACTAAACTTCAAAAGGACCATGACTCCTCCAGGAACTAAAAACAGTTGGGGTTGTGTGATTTATGGTGAATCGTGTAGGTTGTAAACCCCACCAGAGAGGTACTCCCGAGGAGGCTTGCACATACTGGTTCAAACTGAGTTTTCCAGTGACCAAAGAAAGGGCTTTTGGCAGAAAAAGGCTAAACTAACTCAGGGCCTCCTTTCTGATCCAGCAAAAAGCCAAGATCTTTTGGCCTAGGGTCCAGGGGGGCACGTATTGTGCAAGGGTTGAAAAGACTTTGGTTCCATAACACTGATGGTTGACTCCTGGCATGTGTAATGTGTTTAAATCTATCTGTTTTTGTTTTTTCTGGAATGCTTTTACCTTAAGAATTAATGTGCTTTCTTAAAAGAAGCTGTGTGTTATCTGCTGGTCACAGCCCTCAGAGAAAGCAAGGCACAGGTGCTGGCCTTCAGGCAGACTGGCTTGCTGAGGATATCACAGTGTAAGGCAGGGAGCGGTGCTGCCTTAAAACCCCTGGTCAGAAGTGACTGGGATAAGGGGCCCTGCCCAGAGACAGGTGACGTCTCAGGTCTCCAGCTCTGCCTGGGCATTCCTAGAGTGGATCCACGGGGCAGGAAGAGATACAGGTTCTGTTACCTTAAAACTATGATATCAACCCAGAGGGAAGAATGCTTTGGCCTAGGGACTCATTATGTAGCAATCAGTGCTAACAAAAGAAAGTCTGTGGGTGGTTTTAAATGTCAATATTTATTTTTCCATTTTACCTGGGGCCAGTACAACATACACATTCAAGTTGAACCTGTTTTTCTGGTTTCCTTCTGCCTCCTCCCAACTTAGAGCCCTCATTCTGGTCTTGGACATGGGGATTTCTAGGAACCCAAAGAGGCAGGGAGAGCATAGGGTAGAGCAGGGCTCGACAAATTTGCTTCGGAGCTAGGAACCAGCCCAAAAATTAAGGAGTCAGACAACGTGGGCCCAATGGTGCGGGGCCCTGGCCGTAGCGCACTCTCCCTTCCCTGCCCTGCCCATTCCCCTGCTCCTCTCCCACAACATGGGCCCAGTGGCAGGGGCCCCTGGCGAGAGCACATCAGCTGCTCCCCCTGGAAAAAAACTAGGCACCAGACTTAAATTTCTTGGCAGAATGTCAGCTTGGCACCTGGGTTTTGTTGTGCCCTGGCATAGAGTTAGAGGTCTTAATTTACATTAGTTGATGGGGGAGCAGAAGAAGAGAGTACATCAGCTTAACAAATGCTGTTTAAATACTGACTGTATTGACTAATTGCTTTTTCTGTACATTTGGAAAAAGCTTATAAAATGGATATTGGCCTATAAAAAGGGAGATCTGAGGTGATCCCATCTCTGAACAATGATATAACAAGCTGACTTGTTCTACTCAGTAGAGTGAAGTGACGCAGGGGGCTGATGTAACTCAGTGTAGTCATTCAAACTACCCCAAGTTATAGCAGCCGATGACTGTTGTATTAATTTAGATGGAATAAAGGGGCCAAAGGTGTTACTGTCCAGCATTAAAAAAGGTTCAGGACTTGGTCTACAAGCCTGCTTAGTACCTGGCAAACTCACCATTTAAAATCATTTTAACCTTTTATTAAAGATAAAGAAAAGTGAATAAGGCTTTTGTTTTAACAGCATCCCTTGTTCCCTTTGCCTCGAGCTGAAGAGTTTTTAGAGGGGAGAATACCCTTTGTTTGAGACTTAGTTCCGTCTTTGAAACCATCTAAGTTTCCTTTTGCAGGGGGTGGGGGGAACTAATTGAAATTGTCTGGAGCTGTTATTGCTGCTGGGTTTTTTTGTTAGTCTGGTCCCATTTCATCCCAGGTGGTGGCTGGGATTCAGCTGGAGCGGTAGAGGTGGTGGTATTATTTGGGTCCCTCTCTCTGGCCCAGTCTGGTCAGGATTAGGACAGAGAGCCTGGGGTCCCAGAAATAGTGGGGGTGGCAGCCCCGATGGTGAATCTCACTCCAGTAGCCAATTTTTCTCCCCAAAATCTTTCTTTATGGAGCCACTAAGGGAATTGTTGGTAGGATATCCCATCCCTTCATTAATTTGTCCACCCATTAGATCTAGTATCCCACATACTAATTTTGGCTCACTGATTTCCGGTTCTACGTTTCTCTTGTTACCAAGCATGGTCTTAACAGTCCTTGAGTTAATCAGTCAGCCTTTTTGTTTGGACTAGTTCTCTGCCTCTCTTTTGTAGCTTTTCCCATCCACATTTGTTACTGTGACCCCTTATGAGCTTTCAGATACCTTTTTATAGTTGAACTCACAATTAGTCAATTTGCAGGCCTGGTTATCACAGCAGGACTTGGCCTGTAAATCAGAATGAAGGGACTGAAGTAGCCATATAAAAGGAAAGAGGGCGTCAAATTATATCATAGCCATATGACTTAATTGAATCTATAGGGAGATGTACAGGATGAAATCAGTGTCAGGTGGTAGAGTGAATGACATAAATGAACAAAAGCAAGTTAAAACTCCAAAGCTATAAAAACCAATGTTAGCTACATGCTTGTTTTAAAGAGCTACCTACTAATCCTCAGTGCAGAAGAAGGGGGAGGAGGAGTAGATGAGAACAGAAGATGGGAGGACAACAGAGGAAATACTATATTTTTATATTATTTGTACAACTAGTTTTGAACCAGCTACACAGACTCTTCTCCCCACCTCCTATGTACTCCCGGCTGGAGCCACCGTGGTCAGATATGCCGGTGTGCTCTCCAAGCTGACCAAACAGGAAATGGGAATTCAAAATTGCCTGGGGCTTTAAAGGGGAGGGGCTGATTTCAGTGTTCCTGGCTGCTGTTCAATCTTCAGAAAACAATCTTCAGAGTGGTTACAGTGGGGCATTATGGGATACCTCCTGGAGGCCAATTCAGTCAATTTACACTGCGCTGTGTCTTTGCTGTCTCTCTATCAATCCATCAACACTGATTCAAGCGCTATGACTCTCAAGGGATGGGGGGGAGTAATTAAGTCAGTGTTACAGGTGAGTTAGGTCAGCAGAAGGGACCAGGTAGTGTAGACACACATTATTAGATCACTGTAAGGTGCCTTCTGTTGACAGATGTTATGGTGTAGACCAGGCCCAAAGAACACAGGGTGGGTGAAGAATGCGCAGCTGGGAAGAAGCAAGAGAGGAGAGAAAAGACAACAGGAAAAAGGTGCCTGGTTTTAAAATGTAGTGCTGATGTTTCTTAGCATTGTGAGAGGTGCATTAAAATGGCTTAGGCGGACAAAGATAATAGACTATGAAGTAGGTTCAGCAACTCCTCCCTCCCCGCCTCAGTGAAAGAAAAGTCAGGGTGGGTGGGGTGTTAGCTAGAAAAAATGGTCTTGCAGCAATAGACTGGCAAACACGCAGAGAAGAGGATGGGACATCAACATTTTTATGGACAGTACAGGAACAGGGCTACCCCTCCCTTGCTGTGCCATCCTTCCTCATACTGTGTACCACCTAATGCTATGAGTAGAACCACTGACATCAGCGAGAATTACACTTCCTCGCTGCGTAGTATGTTAGAGTGTGTGTGTGAGAGCAGCTGAGGGGGCAGTGAGGGCTTTAGAGTCAGATCATCTACAGACTAAAAAGTCTCAACTAACACCCCAGTCTGGATTGCTCGCTTCAAGGGCTGCCATGTTTTCATGGAATGTCAGCATTTCTCTCTGGCAGTACACAAACCTAGTGAAGAAGGTCCTTTCTTTATTCTTATATTTTTATTTAAAAATTGTAAACAAAACCTCACCTATCATGGCATCCTAACACTCCATATTATAACATAGCCCCATCAGCATCAATAAATCAGGCAGGAATTTGGCTGCCCAGCCACCTGGAACAAAGGCTCCTTTCTACCCTTTCATTGTGCTGGATGCAGAACTGCAACCCTTCCCAATAGCTCTTTTTTGTCTCAATGGACGGCCCTGCTCATGTGCTGTCGGCACCACCTTTCTAACCCAACAATCTGATTACAACTGTCTAATCTCTTTAGCCACAGTGGAATTACCCCTGGTTTACACCAGATTAAACTCAGATCTAAAGCGTTTATATTTGTATTGGACATTTACTTTCAAGTACAGCAGCCCTTGATCACTCAAACTGCAAGATGGTCTCTCATGTGATTGTGACTGTATCTTACTAATTGGGGAACTTGTTTACATTTTTGAAGAGCTACATAAACAGTCGTGGTGTTTTCTCTGCCAGAGCTAAGAATAAATTTATAATCAGCATCTAGAATGGAGATAGCAATAGCTGTCTTCCTGTGTAAAGTTTATCTACAGCTAAATAAGCAAACATTCTTATTTATCATGGAAGCAGTTCTTCATTTCCATCTCCTCTTTAGACACGGAAACGGGGGCTGAGATCAGCCACAAGGTTCCCTGAGCTATTTGCTAGTGCCCTCTTTAAAGGCCAGCCCTGCGCTCCTGTGACCATGATAGCCTCAAATACAGTGAAACCAGTCCACGTCTTTCATGGGCCAGTCAAATGCCAGCAATTCCCTTTCACTATTTCAAACCCAACGTACCCCACAAAACAGTGTTTTGTTACATGCAAACTTTTGGGGGCAGGGACTGTCTTAGTTCAGTGTTTGTAGAGCACAATGGGTCCTGGTCACAACAGTAATACAAATGATGATAATATGCACCTCTAGCTTGGTATAAATCCTGCCACAACCCTGAGTCTAAAAAGCAGCCTGTATCACATTTCACTAATATGGGTGTTAAAAAAGCAAATGCGGTTTTAGGATGCATCAGGCGAGGTATTT
>ML675604.1:21880111-21915098 GCA_007922155.1 Mesoclemmys tuberculata
TGAGTCTGAGTCTATAAGCAAAGGTGTTGAGTTTAGCATCTCGCTTTTCTCACAGCTGCTGTTTGTTTACAAAATCTCTAATTTTCTACAAGGAATTCTATTAGAGCTGGTCAAAACAAAATACCAATACAACAGTTTTTTCTGTTGGAGGATGCTCATTTGACAGAACACACCCCGGGGCTCTCAGGCTCCACATGCTACAGCTGCCCATCTTACCTACAGTATTTTATTTTGTGGTTTTCTAACTGGTCATGTGTAGCTGGTATTGTAATAACTGGTTTAGTAATAGGTAATTTCCTATTAACCTTTGTTTGCTATGATAAATATTTTATGTTTAATTAAACAAATTACAGTAGAAAATTATCCATTAGCATACCACTTACAAATGACCAGCTAGAATAGCCAGGAGCCTAAGTATCCATTGCTAAGCCACTTAGAATACCACTTTCAAAAGCAAATTAAACCAATGTATAAAATAAAATATAAATGGTAATAGACAAAACATTTTGACTATTATATTGTCATGGCATAATGTGACATGACAAAAATAGAGTTCTTAAGGCCTAAACAAAGTGTCATTTTAATTATTTTCCTAAATGAAATTCTGGAATTTTGTTCCAAGCCAAAAAAAAAAAAATCAAAATTGTGGAACTTCCTTTGGAACAAGAATTTCTAGTTCTCACCACCTCTAAATTCTATGTGGGTTAAAACTTTAGGAGACTTTGCTCTTGAATTTTATTATTAGTACTATTATTTTGCAAACTCATACAAAATAGAACTTTATTTTACAAGGGGTATGTCTATACTGCAATGAGGTCAGCCCCCTCAGGCCCGGTCTATGCTTACCTTTGCGATTCGGCGGCAGTCGACTTCACGGTGTCTCCTCTGCGCAGCGTCCACACTGCACTGTGTCGAAGGGAACAGCGTTCTCTTCGTCGCAGCACTACGCCACTTACCAGGGTGGTTTTCCTGTGTCACTTCCTGGATCGATTAGGCAGGTCTACACAGACCGCTCAGTCGATCCAGAGCAATCGATGTGATGGCGGCAAATTTGCCACCATCAGTGTGGACCTAGCCTCAGGAAATAGACTATATGGGGAACTTGAAGGTGTCAAGTAGATGCCCAGAGTTCCCACTATGCTTTAAAGATGTAACTGCTTCCAAACTGCTCTACCACTGCCTCCCTGGTTTTGGGGCAGTTAAGCATTCTTTTCAGCTTTGAAATGCCTCCCCCAGTGCATTCATACTCTTTTCCATCACCGTTTCTTCTCAGTTACTTCATTTTAATACAGGACCATATGAATACCAAGAGCATTCAGGCCACATCCTGAACAGGTGCTTCTCAGCTATCCCCGCAACACTTTCGAAAGCTCTTCGCCAGTCCCCAAAGCTGCCCAGAAACAAGATGGAACGGGAGAGATTGGAACTTAGTGGTGGTCAGGAATTTTCATCACAAAATGCTGGTTTATTGACTCCAAAATGTTTCATGGAAACATGTTGGGTTCAGTGAACTTTCAGCAAAAAGCCACAGCCAGGGTTCCAATGGACATCAACCTGGAGTACTGCAAGGGAGCCTAGGCTTCCGGGAAGCCCTGTCATCATGACTGTGCTGGAGTGTGACCCCCTCAGGGCTTCCAGGCTCCCTGACACGGAACCAGAGACCTGGAAGTACCAGCTCGAACCTGAGCTTGGCTGCCAGCTCTGCAGCAAGGAGCCTGGAAGCGCTGAAAACCCCACCCCAAGGCGCTTGGGATTTGTAGCCTCCCCACTCTGCAGCAGGTGACTCTCTCAACTCTTAGGGTCCCCCCCCCCCCCCCCCGGAACTGCCAGAGTTGGAAGGAGCCCATGGAGGCCCTGCACTTCAGGGCAGCCAGTGTCTGTTTTGTTTGGAAAAAAATCAAAGCAGAACCATTCAGATTTTCCATAATCATCAGAGTTTTCTTTTGGTGGCTAATTTGGACATTTCTTTGTTTTTTAAAGGTCAAAATTTTCCATGGAATGAAAATTCCAAGTTTTGTCCAGCACCAACGGAAACAAGCATTTTTAAATTAAAAAGAATTAAAAAGGACACTTTGGAAGTTTTTGCCAAATTTCCCTCCCCTTTTTTTGGCTCAGCTCTGATTACATTTTTAATTTTCAGTAGCTCGGTATTAATAGTAGCCACATATATTGGCTAGACAGAATATAGTCTGAGCCAAGATCTTAATAAATATCAAAATTAGTTCACTTGTGATCAGTGTGAAAACGTAGTCCGTCGCAGAGCTGGCTAGAGGATTGGAGGGTGGGGTCCTTCCCACTGAAGGACACACTTGCTTATTTCACCTGCTGGTCCTGATTACACGACGGATCATAGAACTGCAGTGAAGAGGCAGGTTTACAAAGGAGCAATTTCAAAACGGTCTCAGCCATTTATAACAGCTGTACAACATGTTCCCCTTCTACCCACTGAGAGCCTGTTATACCACCCTTCTGCTGCTATGCAGCCCCTTTTCCCTTTCTTTGGTCTGTCAGGCATGGCTGAAAAGCTCCCCACAAAAAGATAAGACAAACGTACTGGGGTCTGAGTAGTCAGGACAGTCATCCCACCCTCATGGGCTTGCACATGTCTCTCTCAATGCCAATAGTTAGAGCCCTGTCAATTTCACAGCTGTGACAAATGCCTCACAGACCCTGAAATAGGCCCTTCCCTGCGAAATCTGATTTCTCCCGTGCTGCTGGGAGTGCCTCAGCCAGGGGCCCCTAGCTGCTAGGCCCAGCCAGGCTGGGGGTCTCCGAGCAGCAAGGGGGAAGAGCAGACTTTCCTCCCCGCTGCCTTTACAGCACGGAAGTGAGGGTGTCCCCTCCCCACCCCATTTTGGGTCAAGATCCCCACAGTTACAACCCTGAACTTTCAGAGGAACCCATCTGAAATGGTGAAATTGACCAATTTTCAAATCCTATGGCCGTGAAATCAACTCGAATGGCCTGTACATTTGGTAGGACCCTACCACTAGTTGTAGGGGTGAGGCAAAAAGTAACAGGCATTAATGATGAACCAGTCTCAGTTCTGAATTCTCCCCCCGCCTTTACAAGGCTGCTGGAGTATATAAAACTAATTTGGTTAACTGGCAAGTAACTTGTACTATGATTCTATCAGGTTGTGCCCATGGAAGGTCAGATGTGGTCAGTGCTCACATGAGATGACTCTTTGGCCCTGCAAAAAGCAGTGATGATGTAGCAGTGGCACGCCTTTGCCTGGGTCAGTGCTGAACCAAGACCCTGGACTGGTGTTAGGAGGTTCTCTGTATTACATCGTACCCAAAAAACAGCACTTGCAGCTGATGTCCTTTTGGATGAGATGTAGTAGAGGTGTCCTAGCCTGTTCCAGTTCTGGTAACTATGGAAGCCTAGAGTCCTTGCTCTTCTCATTTACTGCTGTGGAGCATGAAAGGAGTTTCTCCTTAACTCACTTGAACAGTCAGCGTAGTTGAAGGGAGTCAACCCTGGAAGATGCTGTGGCACAAGGATTTTAAATGGCATCTAGGACTGTAATTCTGCTGTTGTTTTAATGGCTTATGGTTAAGTTCTTCACTTCCTGTAGGAAGTTGTTGTGCACTGTTAAATAGTGGCATCTTTTACTCCCTACATCACTGCATTATGATGGTAAGAGAAGTGGTCCCTGTCTCGTCCTTCTTGCCCTTCCAAGTGTTAATAGGCTTACTTATGACTTCCAAGTCCTGAGTTGCTCTATGAACAGGTGGGGTAGAAGTTCACATCACTATATTTTTTCCCTTTAGAACTGTGATATGTCACAGATGAAGAATGAAGATGCAGATGAAGAAATGCAGCTACTGTTCTTCAAGGAACCACTTCTGTATTTGTTGTATCTTTGTATTTATTTTTTATAATAGCACTCTGGGAAAGAGGTGATTACTCAATCACTACCCAGGATAGGTTTAATGCCAAGTTGGTTAACAAATGTAAACTCCAAAATTCAACAAATGGAGCTTGTCATTGTTTGGATAGGCTGCATATTTAATCATGGGAAAACAAACGTGCCAAAAAACGCATTTCTAGAGCATTCTGATACTTCTGTGGATACTTGTTCAGCCTCATCCTGCTACATAAAATGTGCAAAGACTGCACAGAAATGCACTCTTGATCACCTTTTATTGCTTAGAGGTGGGAGTGTTGTTAGTGCCAGAGATGTGAAAATCTTAGTTTTTCACTGTTGTGCTCTCAAACTTCCTGAAGCTAACTGAATGATTCCCTCATTTCTCATTTAACTAATTGAGCCAAAAGCCTGCCAAACATTCTCATTCTGTAGACCACTTCCATCTCATGGACCCAGCTCCCTCTAGCAGTACTGAGGTACTGCTTGGTGGGATGTTTGTTTTTTAACATCACAAGCTGTATGGTATTTGCCTTCTCTCCTATCTTTATGGAAGAAGTGGATGCTTTTTCATTCCTATGCTGGCCAGGTTGCATACCCTTAGGAAGCAAAGCAATGTTTGCACCTCACACTGTATCTTCAAGTTAAGAAGCCATATGATCTTCTCCCAGAACATAAATATTTATGTATATCCATCAGATTATATATCAGTTTAAGGAATTTATTTTCTAGAATTTAAATAGATTTGCTTGTTTCAAATAGTTTTGTCTGACAGAGTTGCTACAGACGTAGCTTCCCCACACTGGGAATGGATACCCTATGCTTAGATTCCAAAATCATCTGCCTAGTAAAAGATGCAGCACCTGCAACTTAGTGCAACAGGGTCAACTCAAAGCTTGGTGAAAAGAAATCCCCCAACTAAAAACCAGTTACAAAGAACTTTCATCACAGAAAAATGAATATAAGAAGGCTGAAAAAATATTAGCTTGAGAAAGTGCATTCAGAATTTACTGTACACTTCATAATGATTTATTTTATAAGTTGCTTCTGCATGCAGGCAAGATCTTACATTTGGTGTAAAACATTTATACATATTCTTTACAATTTGTACATATATTTAAATGGCTGTATCAAACACTGCTTTATGGAATTTGGAAGGAGACAACTAAATTAAGAGAAAACAAAAAATATTTATAAAATATGAACAAAACCCGTGACACTAAAGAGCATCTGGTCTCAGGCTTAGAGATTTTTGTGTTTTTAAGTTATTCAGGCAGATCCAGATTTCTCTTTTATTGTAAAAATATTAGGACACAAAAATGACAGCAATGCACAACAGTGTAAGGCAACCATAGAACCAACAGAATGTACCCGTTGCTTAGAAAGGCTCTGTGAGTAAAATAAATTATTCCTTAAATTGCTTATATTTTAGGGAAGATTTTAGCAAATGCTGCAGTTTGGCATTACATGAAATACTGGATGGTAACCAAACACTAAGTTTTCCTGAAGTCTAGGCATTTAGTAGCACTTTGCTAGTAAAGACAATGACTGTGCCATTCATGTCCTGTGAACACCATGTATCATTTCTAACTACAATCTTATTTTTAATAACTTATTTGCCACACATGCAGGATTTTATTCAACACCTCAGAGTCATATGTTAATTTTCACTAGAAAACATTTTTTTCCTTTTTGTGCTATGATTTTTTTTTTTTTAAAGCGTAGCATGTTGTGCTACTATGTGAAGACCTGAGTTGGGCAGTAATCTTGGGATTTCTACCACCTTGGGTCAAAAGTGACTGGAAATGTCATCTCTGTGGATACTCTGACTCCTATGAGGCAAAAGGAAGGATGAGGGCCAGTACACAGCACTGAGTACCCCATCAGAGGTAGCCCATGGCTGCATAATATTTAATAGGGTCAGACTGCTGGTGTGAAAGAATATTTTTCCAGTTTCCTGGAATGGCTCTTTCCTCGGTTAACATCTTTTCTTTGCACAGTGCATGGCCAGGAAGGTAGGGAGAGCCCAACACACTCAAGCTGCAAGGCTTTGTTCCACAAGAACAGACTATTAAGCAATTATGGGAAAAAGTGAACAATTTGCCAGCCATCATGTTATGGAGACTGTGTGCTTTGGCTACATATCAGAGAGCACAACCGTGTAGAGTAAAATGGTCACTGGACAAAACAATCTCAAGAGTTTATCTTGAATATGCAACTGAAACATACATGAATTTTTATAGCTGCTGAAAAGAATTCAAACAAAAGGCTGAATGGGATATAAGGAAAATTAAAAAATATATATATAAAACCCCCACCTTTCTGGTTTATTCACTTTTTTTTTTTTTAAATGAAAAGAAAAAAAACCTAGTTATCTGACACTGGTTAAGAGTAAACTGGAAGAATTTATGACAAACCATGAATGTTTGTAATCCATGGCAACACAGACTAGTTTGACCATTTCAATCTGTACAATTAACAGCACTTACCAGCAAGACAGAGCTTTTGTTTAAAAAATAGATATGGCGAGATGGCATTCAAGATAAATATTAACCTAAGTAACCGATACATTTAGGCTGAAGAAGTAAACATGAAATTATTTTCACTCTTTTTTGCAATTCATATTATTTTTGTTTTGTTTTTTGGATGGCAAAATCTAAGGCTGATGACAGTAAACGTCTTAAATTATTTTCACTGTTTTTTTAAACTTGGTTTTTTTTTTTCATTTTGGTTTTTCCTTTTGTTTTTTTGGTTTCTTGGATGGCAAAGACGAACAAGCTTTTATTTGCATTGCCCCCAAATCAGAAAAGCACTTCGGAGTTGTTCTTCTTTATCCATCCCCGTTTATTCCTACATCACCGGAAAGCGGCCAAGTGCCTGTCTCAGCTTTTGTGCAATCTGGAATAAACAGAGTACATGAACAGCATGACCATCTTACATATTTAAATTACATCACTTTCATGCTTATTTTAGAGTTCTCTGCAGAGAGAATTTCAGTTAGTTCATTCCTTAACTACTGAACTTTCATCTTAGGAAAACAGTATTGGTGGATGCAGTGCTTTCCCACCCCCCCCTTAACAAATCTGTGCATTTAGTGCTCATGAAAGATATCTGACTGACAGCTCTACACTCAGTTTCTCTAGTTATTGACAGAACAGGTACAACATGGGCAGTGGGAGTGCAAGGTTCCTTCTCTGTTGTACCAACGTGCCTCAATCCTGACCTGGAGGGACACGTTAGTGGTGAAAGATCAGATAATTCTCAAGGCCCATTCTGTGCTTTTCTACTGAGACCCAAGCTTGCCAAATAATGCAAACCGAAGTGATGCTTTTGGTGACATGTCCAGAAGCAACTGCACTGAGACAAACAATGCTTTAGACTGAAGATCCACCTACTAGCAACCATTTCTGCTCATCCAGGGGCAAAAGGATTACCAATCCTTTGAGCTGTTCAGTTCCTCTCTTTCTCATGATTCTCCTATAATTAAAATTAATTTCTTAGACTCTAAGTGGCTTTAACCATAAATATTCTGGTACAAATTCAGAGGGGCTTCTGAGTCTTAGTTCATAACTTAACAATTCTCGAGACACTCCCCCAAAGTATATGTTCTAGCAAATCAAACTCACTCAAGGTCCCATCCACTTATAGTACTAGTAACACTACGAGGGACTGAAGGAGTAGTGGAGTAAGAGCAGCAAGAAAAGGGAGTTAAGAGCATGTAAATTAGAGTAAGTCTACCTATACTTTAGGCTACATCATCTTCTGGCTCCTCAAAATGTAAATTACATCAGTTTAAAACCATTTACCAAGATGCAAGTCTGAAGTAGGTCTAGGAGTCTGAGACTAAGGCAAAAACGCTAGTGGCGACTTAGCATAATAGACTTCGCCCTTTCTGCTTGTTAAAGTTATATAGCTACTGGGAACCCAAGTAAAGAAGTAATATTTCCTCTCTTTTACTTTCCCATGTTGCAGGCCCTAGTTTTCTTTTCCAGTGTAGAAGCCCCCCCCCCCCCCCCACATGAACGAAACAACTCTGCTGGAAAAATCTCCTAATATCTAACAGACAGGAATGGAGACTGTTTCTAATGCTGAACAAAACATTATGGTGGTTCTTTCAAAGTTTACAACTGAACACGGATTTAGTAAAGTTTTAAAACTGTATTATGCAGAAGAAAAATGCTGGTTTCCCTTCATTTTTTTAGTAGTTTGTTTATCACAGTACTTTACTTATTTGCATTTTTTTTTTGCGCCTCTGCTGCTGCCTGATTTTGTACTTCCAGTTCCAAATAAGCTGCGTGAATGATTAGTCAGTGTGTAACTTTAAGGGTCTTCTGTACTGTGGCACTGGTGTTTTCTTCTTACATCCTTTGTATGGGCTAAAATCAAACTTATTCCACACATAATATCCCAGCATACTATCCCTCATTGTTGATTTGTGGGGAGATTAGTCTCTGACCACTTCCTGTTTACAAATATTTGGGTCTGTGCCTTGGCCTCGGTTCCACTTTGAGACACTGATCTAAGATCTTGACTGTTACTTGCAATGCTTTGCACACATTTGTTTTTTAAATTTAAATTGGTGAGAACTTGCATCGTTTTGGTGTGAGAGACAGCGGCAGACCAAGTGCCACATCATGCCAAGGCCTCTAGGCCTCATAGAACAATGGTCTCCAGCTATGCATTTGTCAGTCTCACACTCCTGTGTGTTAGTGTTGTTAAAAGACTTATTAGATTTCTAAGAATGTGTTTAGACTTTATGAAATGCTTGTAGGATGCTGCATATATTAATCTTTAGAATATCTGTACCCCATGTTATAACGTTTTATTAAGTGTTTACGTTGTAATCCTCCATAATTGTGTAAGTCATCAAACAGAATTGTAGAAATGATGGTTTCCAACAGAAGGTATTAGGTCCTGCCTGCCAAAAAGGCCTATTGAAATCAAATAAGGCATTGTGAAACATGAAAGAACAAAGAATTTGTTGATTGCTCCCCTCCTATATCCATGAAGAGGAAAGGTGCAGATGGACAAGTCCCATCAGTTTGAATTCAGGGGGAAGGGAATAAAAATCTCTGACAGGAAGGAACTCTCTATGCTGCTTGAATTCTGAGGGGTGAAGATTTCTAAGCACAAGCAAGAATTCCCCAGGGCCCTAAAGGACATATGAGCTTGCATATTACAGCAGTTTCTGTTACCTTTCTGGATCATTAAACTAACTCTCATATATACTTACCTGCTTGAACCTTGTAAAAAAAAAACCCACCTACCTAATTTCTTTTCTTAGTTAATAAATCTTGAGTTAGTTTATTATAGGACTGGTTACAAACATCTTTAATGAGAAATGTAGGCTGCAACTGACCTGGAGTAGGCAACTGGTCGTTTGGGACTGGAAGCAACCTGAATATTGTTGTGATTTTTGGTGTAAGGGACCATCTATCACAAAGGCAAGCTTGCTTGGGTGGCAAGATAGACTGAAGTACCCAAGGGAACAGACTGTAACTTCATGTTAAGGGTGCTATAGTGCTTGAGGCATGCACGCTTAATAGTTGGTTGGTGAAATCTAAATATAGAACTCTCAGCCAGTTTGGGGTTTGTGCCCTGCTTCTTAACAATCTGCACTGAGGCTGGTACTCATGCTTCTGAGTCCCTCCAGGCAGCCTGAGAGTGGGAATATCAGAGCATGCAAGATACACACTAGTGATAGATTACTGAAAGAAAATCTAATGGCCTTGAATTAATTTCTGGTTTCAGAAGTTCAGGTTGATCATCTAAAAGAAACTTGTAGGGCAGTTATATGAACTGACAGCCAATTAATACCCTGCTAAAGTTGAATAATAAAAGCATTTAAATTTAACACTAATAGATAGAGCTCCAAACCGTAACAGTGCATTGCTTCTTCAGTATTTGGACAATTGTCATTTGCCAAGGCAGTGATGCAACTTTGTTTAAATAATAAATAAATAAACCCCAAAAAAACCTACCCATTTAAGCTTAGCTCTTTGGGCTAAGTAGGTCTTGAGCTCCTGCCAGCAAATGTGAATGCAATTTACAGTACTTGGTGGATGAGGATTCTTGAATTAATATCCAGGAGTTAACATGTGGGCATACACATAAACCCCATGCATGCTTTGAATGCATCTGGATTTAACGAACTGACTAGGTGTGATCTGTCATTCACATTGAGTGGTTTTCCCAGACACTCACAACCCTAATATCTGGGCAATAATTTTAATCACTTAAGCGTTTTTGAGTACAGTAAACCTACATACAGCATCAGGTGGGTCAATTAGTTGCCAATCACTATTTTACTCAATCACATACTGTATGTTCTCTTGTGTTATTCATAGTATTAATAACTGGGCTGGCCACTTGCCCTTAAATTCACAGGACCCAATTCTCATTTATGCTAAAGCTATTTTACACCAGTCTGGCAGTGCAAGGGGGCCTTAAAGTGAGAGTAAATAATACCCCCACTTTAAGACCTCCTTACACTGCCAGAGAGATGTAAAAAGACAGTGTAAATGAGAATCAGAGCCTTAAAACTATAAATGAATTTCTGTGCTTAGAAGCAGTGTGGGAGAAAGATAAGCCCATTGTTGTGGTTGAACTTATACATCCCTTCCTCCCCCCTTTGAAATATGCCACATTTATTTACTTTCATTATTTTTTCTGTTGGTTTGAATCTGCAGTTTTGGCCACATTCAACTTTGAAAAAGTAGGAATTATGCTAATTGCATATACCCCTGGGCTTGTTGGACCAGCTGCACCAGAGGGTGAAATCACCCTGCTGGCAAATGGGAGGTCATATTATCACCACCCTTCTCTGGGTGGTTCCGTCAAAAGACAGCTGTAAAATCTGCTCATGGCAGAGGCTCATTCAGCACATCTCATGGCCAGGCCAGCTCCATCCACTTCATAAGGCAACACAACCAGTTCTGGGCATTCTTGTAGAGCAGAGGCTGCAGTAAATTTGCATTATGTTCTTATTCATTGATAAACTTTCCACTACTTACTTTCCACTACTTACTTACTTACTTCTACAGCCAAAGTTCTGGCAATAGAACCCAATCAGTGTGTTTGGTACTTTATCTTGCAGTTCTAGTTAAATTCATTAGGATATTTATTTATATTATTCTTCTATCCAGACTTCTGTTTGTACATACATATACATTTCTGCTTTTTTCTCTTTATGCTCTCAACTTTCATTTCTTTTTTACAGTATGAAATTGTTTGGTCTTTTCTATAATGTTCTGGTACCACCACCTATTAAAGTTGCCCTACACTATGAGGCTGTTTTTAGTTGTATGCCAAACTTTAACCACTTGGATTGAAATTTTCCAAGCTGGTTTTCTGTCAACGGCTGAATCTTTTTGAAAATGTCAATGAAAAAAATGGTTTAGCCATTTCTGAGCACAAGCCTACAGAAAAATACATTGTTTTGCACATGTTAAAAAATTCTAGCAACTTTTTCTTTGTAGAGTTCATGCTTTGGAGCATGAAATTAGGTAGTGCTTGGTCTTTTGTGTCAGGAATGCCCACTAGAGATGTAAAAGTTTTAACAGCTAAACTCTGAAGAGTCATTCCTCAATGAGAAGGCTCAACCCGTCATTATCTCTTGACTGTGCATGCACCATCCTCACAGGGCAACTGAGCATGCTACAGCCATGGGGGCAAAGCCAGACTTTCCCTGTAATACCTGCTCCAGCCCAGGCACCAAACAGAGCAGAGAGTCTCTCTCTCGTGTGTTCCCAATGACATCCTTTCTGGCACCCAGGCAGCACGGTGGAGGAAGCTGCCTGATCTGAATGCAGAGGGGACAAAAGCTGGACTCGGGGAGGGAAAGTAGCACAGGAATATCTTAGGACAAGGAGTCTAGCAAGACTGGGATGAAGGGGAGAAAAGAAACTGACTGGGTGATGGGGAGAGATGGGATGAAAATGGGAGATGGAGTGGAAAACATGGGGGGCAAAGCCAGGAACCAGTTTGTGGTGGGTGGGGGAGGGGTCACTAGGCTCAGATAAGGAGACTGGGGAGATTGGTACTGGCTGGACACGGGGACTGGAAACCAAGGGGTAGCAGAAAAGGAAGGCAGACTGGACCAGCAGATGGGTGCAGATGGGATTTGCTGGGCAAAGAGGCTCAGCTGAGGGAAATGGGCAGTGGAGAGAAGACAGATTAAATGAGGAGCCCAGGGGGGAGGCTGAGTGGGCCTGGGAGGACCATGACTGGATGAGGGAGTTGGGGTAGGAGAAGGGAACTGGGACTGGCTGGTCAAGAAGACTGGGACTAGGCCCACAATGAGAATAGGACTAGACTGAGGAATGGAGACTGGGACTGGATCAATGAGCCAGAGGTGTGAAACAGGCAGAAGAGTGTGCCCACTAAAGCACACTCCCCTCCAGAGCCTGAAATGGAATCCAGCTTTCTTGAGTCTCACGATTCTTCTGCTGTCAGCAAAGATCCATGAAACCCACTGGCAAAGCATCTCTCTCATTAATCACCCTTTAGTGCTGGTCCCCACAGATTAATAGCAAATAAATTACTCCATTAGCTCAAGTGGCAAAGATCTATGCTATGAAGATAAAAGGCATCAATCTACTGATGGCCCATGTGGGTGTCAGTAGGATGCCATATGATGAAATTTGTTTTTCAGTTTGCATTTTGAAAAACTCTAGTAAATTACACATAAAAACTACTACATTAAAGAGAACATTAAGTTTGCTAAGTCAGGCATTCAAAAGTTAGGAAAGGACAGAATTAAGGTTGCCTATGCAAACTTAGCTGAGACCCTTTATGCATATGTGTGATTCAATCTTTGATTACATGATCACATACTAGTTTTTCCACAGGAGTGCTGCCTCATTCGGTGCACTGGATGGTGCTCACTGAATAAGCAACATTCAATATTTTTTTGGTTTTTTCCCCTCATGGTCAGTGTGTGGTTCTAAGTCTTATTTATAGCACACAGGTCGAACACAGCTCAGAATATAGAATTATTAATTTCCTATGGTGAGCATCTGAGTACTTCACAAACTACATAATCTCTCTTCACAATGTCCCTGTGTGACGAGCGAGGAGTATGATTCCCATTTACAGGTGGAAAGATGAGGTACAGAGAGACGAAGGTCAAAAGTAGCCACTAATTTTAGATGCCCCATTTGAGAAGCCTTGGACTTGATTTTTCAGAGTACTTAGCATTGTATAGCAATTTATACATTCAAAGCAAAGCTCCCAACATCTTCAGCTGAGCACCATAGAAAGGCCCATGAGGAAAGTAATAAGTCTGTCTTTAGAGCAGGGTTTGAACAGTGTGCAGTAAAAAAGGCATGTGGCCCCATACTGCACAATGAAGTGAAAACAAAATATCAGAGGCTCATTAAGTGAGCACAACCATTTCCTCAATGCTTGACTTAACTGTTCTTTGAAAGAAGTTTATTTGAATGCAGTATATTATATAGTAAAGTTCCATGTGCTGCAAAGTTTTGGTTTTGAAAGTCTCTGTAGAAAATGTTCTTTCAGTTCATCTTTTGTTCCTGTATTTATTTTAAACTAAATGTGAAATTGCTTTCAAACAACGGCTTTTAAAGATGTGTGCATACAAAGAATGACTAATACACAGCTAGCGTTTCTGACAAAATAAGTGGCAGTACAGCATGCACTAAAAATCAGCAATGAAATGCTGCCGCTTACCGTTTCATAAAACTCTGCCTGCTGTTCCAGATACAGACGGATCACGTTATTATAGTCGTAAATCCGGTTACTGTGGAAATGATTCATCTCAGCTGTAATCAAACAGGATACAATTATTTAGAAAAATGCTCACTAACAAGGGCAGTTTCATGAGTTTGGATGAGTTATTGTGTGTCTAGAAGTGCAGTCTTGTTTTTATACCAAGTTCAGCACCAAACCCAGTTAGTACAATTACTTTGGGACTACTTTGCTACTACTTTGCACTTTTATAGTGATTTTCTCCATGGAGCTTACATTACTTTACAAACAAATTCAGACACAATAGGGATTGACTCATCAGTTTACTAAATTAAGTAAAAAGGATATAGTATCTACCTAAAACCGGTAGGCAAAATGGCAATTACCTAAACTGGAATCTGGCAAGGACACCAGGGTTAACATCCACACACTTATGAAAAGCAGCAATTTTTATTAATTAGCGCAAAGATAGCATTGTCAGCAGAAGTCCCCAATACTGCATTAAGACGTTGGTTCAGTACTGACTCTGAAGGAAGAGCATCCCTTACTGAATCTGCAACAACTTCCATGGCAGCGTCATGGTCTCCCGTTCTAATGCTGACCCAGCCTGCCTATTTACCTTGCAAGATCTGACAGACACACAGAACTAAGCAGTTGGGCTCGTGGCTAGGTATGGAAGTAATCAGACAGAATACATCATCTGCGGGGTGCTGGAAGAAAGAGTCTGCATCCCAATACATGTCCTGAAGCCCCTGCCTTGCTCACCATTTTCACCTGTCCTCACAGAGGTCCGTGTTCCATCACCACCTAATTGGCCAGAAAGGCTGCAATAGGTTCTCTTTGCTAACATTCAATAACGGATTCTAAGGGTTTGCTCCTGCAGGTACTCAGCATTCTGGCCTTGAGGCACCAAAGCACATACTTGAACCTAAGCACATGAAGAGTCAAAGGGACTGTGCTTGAGTGCTTGGTGCACCTTGCAAGAGCAAGCCCCGACTGGAGAGTTTAACGCCTTTTTAAGAAACTCCCTCCCGCTGCCGGAGATCCGCATGCTGATCTCACATTTCCAATATCCATCAACCTAGTACGAAGAGATGAATGTGGCATTCAAACACCACAATGCCCAGCAGATAAGATCTACCCGCAAGAAACAGTCAACAGCCTTCATTAGTTTTAAAGCCTGATTCAAGAAAGCACTTGTGCACGTGTTTAGTGTTAGGCACATACTTAAATGCTTGGCTGAATCATGGCCTTACCGTATCTCATTCAAAGGATAAATGCCTTTATTTTTCAAGTTCAAGAAAATACGTTTTCAATATCCCTTTGTCTGCTGCAAGGAAACAGCATTTTTCAAGGCGAATAAAAGCCAGAAATAATTGTGGGCAAAAATAGCCAAGTTTCTGAAGAAAGGAACAATACAGTCACAAAAAAACCTAAAACAACATCTTTACTGTCTTAGAAAATAGTGATCGCTTTTGCTGAACAAATACAAAAATTGGCTTGTGTGTAACACCAGCAAAAGGAGGTTGATAACAGTTCTTGTAATAGTGCCAGTTAGGGCCATAATATCGACATTTAGGGATTAAAAAGGAATTGCTTGAATCTCGGGGGGAAAGAGAAGTCGGTAATTAGTTGGGGTTAGTCCTGCTTTGAGCATGGGGTTGGACTAGATGACCTCCTGAGGTCCCTTCCAACCTAATTTTCTATGATGAGCAAGTGTCTGATTCTAAGCTCCCATCAAGAATCAACATGTCCAGTTCACAAATTAATTAAAATGGTTGCATCAAGTCTCCTTCAGATCAGGGATGCTGAAACAATTTTACAGTGGTGGTGCTGAGAGCAACTAAACCAAATTGTAAACCCTATATATGATGGAAACCACTTGAAGCCAGGCAGCACCCTCGCCTTGCCGCCCTGCTCCCCCCCCCCTTGCGCCGCACCTCTACTTCCAGCACCTGCTTCAGATTCCATATTCAATTACAGAAGTAGAATATTAAACAAACACCTTAGAACATTTTGTTTGGGGTAGAAAGTTTTCTGAGTACAGCTTTCTCCCATAAAGGGCTTCCGATACTCCTGTTCTCTGAAACTAAAATTTCGGCTGTAAAAACTAGTATTTTGGTATAAACTAAAATACCATTTGCTTTTTATCAGACCCAAATTCTCAACAGCAGATGCAGATTGGGACATTACCTAGAAGCCAATTCTGCTAGCAAGCCTCGAGAGGCAGTATTGCCTAGTGGCTAGGACTTGGGAGACCTGGATTCTATGCCTGGCTCTGCCACTGGCCTGCTGGTGACTGTGGGCAAGTCACTGTCCCTTTGTGCATCAGTTTGCCCATCTGTAAAATGGGATGATACTGACCTCCTTTGTAAATCTCTTTGGATGAGATCTATGGATGAAAAGCGCTATATAAGAGCTAAGTATAACAGAGCACACAGTTTCCCTTTAAAATTTTCCTCTTAACCAGTATTTCAAAGTCTGTAACATTTGCTATTTAACTTTGTTTGTTTTACCTTGTAATGCATAAGCCATAGTGCTCACACGCTTCAGCATGTTCTGCTTGTCCTGTGGTGTTATTTTACTGGTTGCAACTAATTTATCACTTTCCTTCACTTTTTCTATTGCTCCCTGTTAAGACCAAAATGCAGTATGATTAAAACAGCAATCAAATGAAAAATCATCACATGAGCTTAAAACAACAACTAGACACACAAATCCATAGCATGATGTGTGCAACCACAGATTCTTTCTGCCTTTCAATATTTCCCTCCATAATATGTTGTTTAATTTAGGTATCTTTTGATTATGACAGTGGGGTGTGGCCGAACCGGCAGAAGACATGTGCACTGACTGATTTTGAAGCAGACAGCACAAGCACACAAACAGGGTTTGATACACGAAACATACATACTTATAGGAGGGCACAATAGGCCAAACTTCCAAAACATAGTGGAATCCTAGATGGAACATGTCTGAATACTTTCATCTTCCAAATGCTTCTTGGACCTATTGCCTACGTATTACAGTGTTCATCCAAGATTTGTGCAACGTAAACTGCTTCAAAAGAACTTATTTCCCAAAAGGACCCATTTACCATCTGTGACCTAATGACATTTATGTAGCCTAAGAAGAATAGAGGCTGAGTTTCACAGAACTCAACAATGCAAAAAAGAATAAACCTGCGGGGAATGTGTTTCAAATACACTCTTCATACTAACTGTTCAGCTGGCATGAAAGAGTATGTTTTCTCAAAGGATATTCTATTAGTGAAGGTTCAGGTTCTTGTTTTAGGCCTTAACCAATAAAATTTCCCCAAAGCCATTTTTCAAAGATCAATTATTTACAAATTTTTAAATATATTTTGTGTTCTTTATAAAACTGAGAGATGTTTAGGGCTGATTTTGGGGGCCTTTTTTTTAAAGCCACATACACAAATATTCTGGTAGACTCCTCAAATTGTTTTGAGAAGTTAAATATATTTATCAAGACACATTAAGCCATCAAATGCAGTTTTGCTTATAGCTTGTCCTGTATTAACATGAGAAAGCATTCTCTGAATTAAAAATTTAAACGGCAGAAAAATTTTTAAATACTTGGGGATTTTTTTTTTAAATGTCTTGATAAAAATCAAGATATTGTGTTAGAAAACAAGTAAATTTTCATAAATGTCAGGGGGAAAAAACTAACATCCAAAACTAGAAAAACTATTTATTACATATATTAATATATTGTACCACTGATATCCCTTTACAAACTGGGTTTATTAAAATATCTTTTAGTAGGAATATATAGTCAATTGTGCTTTATTTGTGGGAGAATTAAAGATGTGCCTGGCAAGTCAGTTACTTAAAATGAGTCTTTTTTTGTATTCATATAATTCTGAATAATGTGATTTTTTTTGCATTAATATTGGTCTATTCTTATATCTGATAGTCACATTAGCTTCATTAGTTGTAAAAAGATAAAGGATATTACTAACCTCCACCATCATAAATTATTATTAAGGTTGAATAATTGCTGAAGAAAAGTTAGTTTTCATGAACATTATTGCTAATAAAAATAGTTTTGAAAAATGCCTTACAAAAATCCCCTCCCCCAAGAATTTCTCATTTACAATGATTCTGCTGCTGTCTTCATACAGGTTTCCTGCAATATTGACATTAGGGGTATGGGCAAATTGAATATCTGAGTGCCGGACAAGCAAATCATTGACTTTACAAATGTACACCCCTCCCTTTTGCTCCCCACCATGCTCTGAGGTTCATCTATCCTGTGAACTCCACTTCCCCCCACTTTCTCCAACCACACACAAAAAATTACCTTGTGAGCTCCTATAATGTCAGGGAAGCAACCAAGAAATCCCTTGTATTCGTGATTAGTTTCCATCAGAAAATGGAGATCTTTCCTTGGCTAAATAAAGGGAATTCAGCATTTATTAACAAATAAATAAATATTCATGCCACATTAATGTCAGAATTTAATAGACAATTACATGTATTGAACAAGAGGTGTCTGTAGGGAGACAAAAATGCCATAAGGCCAAAAAAAATCCAGACGCAAAAGGAAAAAAAAGTAATAATTAAACATGCACAAAAGATTATTTATTTACAATCTGCTGCCTCCCAATGTAAAGATTGTTAGTGTTAGATAAAAGAAAGAATTTATGGATTCTGAAAACACTAATATCCAATGTTTAGCCAGAATACATGTATGATAATGAAGATCTTCCCATTATTTTAAATATTTTAGGCTATATAAGGGAACAGATGTTCTAGGGCCTCAGTGAACGTGTATATGTGCGCGCGCGAACGCACGCACGCACCCCCTCCCCAATCAATAGAGTAAGCACACTGAGTGCCACTTTTGGAAGCTTGCGTTCCATATTGTGCTTAATATTTGTTTATCATCATAGCTGTTAATCTCAAAGTTCACCTGAAGTTTTTCCAACCACAGTAGTGACAAAACAAATCATTATGCACACAGATACACACCATGCAAATAAATACACTATTACCTTAAAAAAGTTAACATGTTTTAAAAACACAAAGCACTTCCTAGGGAAACAATGGATTTGAAAACAACCTTGAACTCTGGAGATTAAGCATTACATCAATAGTCAATGGGTCTAAACGGAGCCAAATTTAAGGTCTGAACACTGATGCAGATTCAGGATCTATTTTTTTAAAATGAGATAATTACAGGTTAAACCCAATGAGGTGCTGAGACAAACCGATACATACGGGGCGACTGCAAGATCTAGAGCTATGGTCATTATCCATACGAAGGATGTTTTTGAAAATTTTTCCCATCATTGCTTAAAGGCATTAGGAAATCTAGAGTGGACCACCTGTGCTGCCTACTGACACCAAAGTCAGCATTTAACCAGTTGTGGGGGATGATCAATTTGATCTCTCTGAGGCCAAGATGTCAGCTGTCTGATCCCTTTTAGCATCATGCTTTCAGCAGACATGTAGTAGGGAAGAGAAATAATTTATAATGTAAATTATTTTAAAAAGTAACAAGTTATAATTTAATTTTGAAAAGTGGTTTGTAAAAATATTGATTTTTCTTATGTAAGTAATATATATTAAGTAATTCTGCAAGAAAATCAGAGCAGAAGGAAAAAGTGATCAAATCTCACTGCATGTTGACTTTGACATTGACTTGTGTTAGGAGTTTTTATACCTGTTCTGCCACAAGACTGGCAATTTCTTCATATGTTTTTCCTGCTTCTGTTATTGCTTCATTGAGATCAGATTCTCCTGAAAATATATTTCAAATTAAGGTTGAATAACAAAGTCACAAATACAGTTGCTGAATAACCAAATGTTCTTTAATTCAGGCTGTTCGTGAGTAATGAAAGCCTGTGTGCTGCTGTAGTTATTAATACATTTACCAAAAAAATACAGAAAAGAAAGGGAGAAAACACTGTTCAACTCTGGTATACTGGTACCATTAGAGAGGGGATTTAATTACTAATGTGATAAAAAGCAGTGTTTAAATATTCAGGCATTCAATTTGCAGTATCTGGCATTTTGTATGCAACATTTTTATTAACAGAATATCTATTTAAACATTTTTAATCACTATGCTTATAAGGATGGATAGGGATTGTCAGATGGTAAGGTAAGCCTATTGGAGTATGTGAAGACACTTTTTTTTAAAATCAGGAGATTAACTAGTTTGTTTTTTAAAAAGATGTTTGTGTCTTGTAGTTAATGAATAATGAATTCTCTGATTGGCTACGAGTCAGGCCAACAGGAGCATGCAGAAGGCAGGGGCACAGAACTCCTCTAGCCCTGAGGCAGAATCCAACAGCTCTTCAAGCCACTGGGGGAGAGTGGGAGAGAACCAGCCAGCTCCCCTAGGCTGCAGGAGAGGGGGGAGAGCCAGCCAGCTCCTCTGGCCCTCTTGGGGAAGAGCTAGCTCCACTGGAGCCACAGGGAGGGTGGTGGGAGGGGACAAAGAACTTTCCCCTCCAGAAGTGGCCAAGTTTTTACTCCTCTGTATGCCCACCAAAATCATGAGATTTCAAAAATAATATATTTAGGGTTATTTAGATCGCTGAGATGAAACAGGAAGAGCATAAGAGACATATAGAAGAACTGGCTGCTGAGGAAAGAGCTCATCAAAGACAAATAGAACAGCAAGTTGAGAGAGAAACACCTCAAAAACAGGTGGAAGCTGCCAACCTTCAACTCCAAGTCCTGAAAGAGCAAAAGAATCTGCTACAGTCTGGAAATCCTTCTCATCTTGATAGCAAAAATTGGGAATGGATCTGTCCCAGGTATAAAGATACCAAAGAAAGAAATTTTTGTCTGACTTTGAGTGCCTTCACAGGGTTCCAGATGAACAGTGAATGCCTGTCGTACTAACCAGATTGACTGGAAAAGCTAGAGAGGTATTTAATGAGTTAGGGGATGAGAAGGTTTAGGATCATGTGTTTAAAGATTCTCTCTTAAGGTGATTCAAAGTCATTCCTGTATGTTACAGGTTAAAATTTAGAAATGTTACAATGTCTAATGATAGTACTTTTGTGGAATGTGCTCATAAATGGGTTGTCAATAAAGTAGGTCATGGGAGCAAAATCATATGGAAGTTTTGATATGCTTCCAGACTTCATTATTTTGGAACATTTATTGAACATTGCTCCTGAAAATATTCAAGCAGCAATCTGTGACAGAACATCCCCCCTTTTTAGGGTAAGAGTGCCCTTTTTCCCCAGCAGTTTGTCCTGAATTTGACATTTTCAGTTGTGACCACTGAGGTATGGTGACAGTCACCCTATAGTTTTGTGATGGCAGATGTTTTTACATCCACACATTTCTTCTGTAACGTAACACACAAGTATTAGTCATGAAAGAAATAATACAGCAGACTGTCAGTTACGTCAGTGATCATGTTACAAATTAGTACTAGATCAGACTGCTACTGTAAATATCTCAATTTAAACAAAAACATTGTAAGATATGTTCTGATTTGCATTCTCATTTCCACTTCTCACACAAACAACATGCTATGCCTTTGAAACTCTAATGGATGGATACTCAGGTCAATAAAAACAGACCAAAATGTTACTTATATGGAGATTTTTTAAATTAAAAGGTCCCAAAATAATACAACATTTTGGCAACAAAATAAAAACACGTTAGATATAATATTTCTTCGGATTAAAGAACAGTGCAAATGAAGATATAAAATACCTTGGTAACCACTGGTGCTGAAAACCAGTGCCAGGCTCTGCAAGGCTTTTCCTATTTTCTGATATTCCTTGGGTAATGCTGAAGACAAAAAAAGTAAAAATATAAATACTGTTTTACACTTCCACTGAACAGCATTTCTGGTACCAAACAGCTATTCAATATTAATAATTTATTTTTGTGAAAAAAAATGTTCTAGAAATCACTATAGATCACATGTATGTATTATCTTTTATGAATATTTTTGTAACTGCAACCATTTTAAATAAAAAGATTAAAATATTTTGTCTTAAATTTAGTCCTTCTATATGTTAGCTCAAAGAGTTGCAATAGCATCCGTACAGAGTAGTATTGCATGTCTATACCTGAATAAAGCAGCCATTCTATACTCATACAAATAAAAACCTTCAAACCACAATATCACTTATTTTAAAATATAACTATGTATGAGTAAATATTTTAAAAATCCACACACCAAATGAGGATCGATCTCTCTCTCCTCCGCCCCCCTTGAGAAAATAACTGAAAATGTCAGCATACAGGTCCATACTTGCTTATCAAACCCAACAAATGTGTTTAAAAAGCTTGATTCAGGTGAAATGTCCCCACAATGGAAGCTTAAAAGCATTCCTTCATTTCCTCTATGAAGAAATCAGAATATTTTGTGTTTAAATGAACCCCAAAACTGGGGAAAGTGTCACCTTATTCTTAATTCATATTCATGCAACCTATACAAATGCATCCCAGGAGTACAGTGAGATTCTTTTCAGAAATGAGCCATAGCTGCCTTGACCTGGAGTTAGTAACATGAAGACACTAGATGTTTAGGATAACCTTTTGTACTAAGAAATTGCATTAGCTGCAGGGTTGTAGGTCTTCATAACATTTCTTAATAAAAAGGAAGCTCTTAAAAAGAGCCATCAAGGTTTCCAAATTTATAATTTAAAGTAGGAACTAATAAAATTGTATAAAATTATAAGGCTAACAATGTGTGCTTGTACGTGGATTATGCAATTTGATGTTTTACTATGTCTACAGAGATATGCACACACAAATTATTTATCTGCAACGAGATTAGAAAAGATGTGGTTTATGGCTGAAATTTTAACTGATAAACATCATGCATAATTCATACACTATAGACCCATAAACCTGAAGTAATCTCTGAAATGGAAATAGTTGTTTGCTTGTCTGAGCTGTCCATTATAGAAAAAGAGAAGTTGAGGTATGTTTGCTTTTAATTATCTTATTTGGGAAAATGCATTGTGTGGACAAAGAAGGACTATGTGGTTTCCAATTTCCCTGACACCACACAATGGCATCCCTAGAATACCTTTTTGGTAGAATTCTTGCTAAGAATCATTTAATGATCACATTTTCATTTTTATTTCTTGTGACTAGCATTTCCTATGTGTTGTGTACCTTTCAGAGTACTATGCCTCTGTTATGCCCCATTAGTCCAGCACACTTTCCTCAACTTAATCCAGAGTGTCCGGGCACTGACATTCAGTTTTGAGACATCTGTTTGAATTCATGGCCAAGTGGCCATTTCAACAGAGAAAATTTCTTGTTTCTTCTTTCGCTTGTATTTCCAATATTTCCTTCTACCACCATGTATCATTTAAATATATTATGAAAGTGAAAATAAATTTTAAAAGCTCTAAAGGGATACAAGATCTTTTGGGTAAACTCAGGTTCAGATAATCAGGGATCCCTGAAACTCCAACTCCTGTGGTACTCCAACCCTGAAAGAATAGATCTGCACTGCGCTCAAGCAAAAAAAGGGGAAGACGATGGGGACTAAGACAACAAAAGAGCAGGGCATGGAGACAGAACCAGAAACTTAAGTCCCATGCCTTTTCTCCTACTCCATCCGAGAAACTGAAGGAGGAGAGAAAAAGAGAGGCAAAGGATGTGTTTTAATCCATGCAGTTCCTGAACTCTACAGATATTAAGTTTCTTCTTCAGTATAACTGTTGGAGATATAATGGACTTTTGGATAACTGGCATTTCACTACAATGGCAAAATATTAATTATATTCCACTACTGTTGTGATAACTACTGTTCATAAATATTAAAATATTTTCTCAGCTGGCCTCTTATTAGTTCATTATTGTATTGTATTGCATTGCATTGCATTACAGTAGCAATAACCAGGTCTCCATTGTGCTATGTGCTGTACAAATAGAACAAAAAGATGGTCCTCTATTCCATATTTTTGTAGGAAACAAGGAATGCAGATTAGTTGTCTTTGTGTTGGTATAAGAAGATTAAGAGTAGTAATAATCTTTTTGGAGCTTTAAAATAATGATTATTCCCAGATAAAAATCTATGTTACGATGTAGTTATGGTTGCCAGTGTATCTCAATAATTTAGGGTAAAATACAATACAGAGATGTTGCAATTATACCAAAACCAAGTGTTATAAACTCCAGAAATGTAGTTAAGGTGTAGTTATATTGGGAAGGGGAAGGAGGGAAAAAGGAAAAAACAACTAACGTATCTTTAAGATGATCTCTATGTTTTTTAGCATTGTATGCCTTATGGTTTCATAATAACCGAAAATGTTGTTGAATTCAGTAGATTTAAGTACATTTCAAATTTAAATAATAATAATAATAAATATGCAAAAATATCTAAACAGCAGTAAAAGAGCAAGGCAGAGAGGACTTAAACTAGAAAAGTTTCCAAGTGACACTTACGTCCAGTACAGCGCTTCCAGTGTTCTTGTCCCACTGTCAGCAACTCTTTAACTCCATCATCCATGGATTTCGTGAATCTGCCAACTGCATCACATTTCTGTTCTCTGTGAAGTAAGAACAATCCAATTATGGACAGATAGGGTGTTGTTCCAATTTGCTACTGTTGGCATTTAAACTGATGCAATGGACTTTTGAACAAATATGTAACTATTATTATTAATAATTTTTACAATGCCCAAGAGCGTTATGCATTTCACAGAACTAGTAAAAGACTGGGTTGAAATACAAAACTGCCACTGACTTTAGTGGGGCCTCATGTCACTCCAGTCCTTTGCCTGATGCTTTGTATTGTTTCATTATACTTTCCATCCTTTAAGAAAAGTCTGCAACTAGACTATCATACTTGCTCTGGTTCCTCATCTCGGATAACAAAAGGTTTACGTAGCTAATCCATAACATCATCCTCTATGGCAGTCTCACATATAAGGGATATACTATCACTTCTGTTGTGTATTTTAAATTTTGTGAAGTAAATGCACCCCTAGAGTACTAGCTACACATTATTTAAAAATTTAAGTGTGAAGAAATAAATATTAAAATAACAAGAAAAGCCTGAGTTCTTAAAATGATGGTACACACAAAAACAGCAGCTATATCCTACACTCGCACAAACCAGCATACACAGGGTGAATCTATATGAAAATTAATGTCAAAACTAGCCTACCTCTTCAGGGAGAACATAAATAAAGTCTCATCTAATATGCTATCTTTAACCTGAAGATAGCTAAACTATTTATTTCTTCTAAGTGTACATACATTATGATATTGCTATTATGAACACTTCTCATTCAGTCACATCAGTTCACACGCAAACATTTGGTGTCTTTACAGACGTACAGACGTTATGGAAATCAATGCAAACACCCATGTTCTACTGTAGCTAGTGGCAAGCAAACCATGCATCTCTCCTCGTGCTTCTTTCTAAGATAAGAATATGGGAAATAAAGGGAGGTCCTGCAAAGCAAATCTACTTTATCACCCTAGTGAGCCCTAAGGATTAGCTAAGAGCAATAAGTGTATATGTAGATATTCCTTAACACTTTTATAAAGCTTGCCTGATTTTTTTATATGACCTTTTAAAAAAGGTTTTAAAAAGTTTGATAATTTAAGTCACTCTTCCCTCATTTGTACTAGGTTTGTGCGGGTCTCTCCCATCAGAATGCTTTACTAAATGAATTAAACATGATCTTTTGAATGTTATGCACAAGATTATCTGTCTTGCTTGACAGGACTGTCCACCTCAGATGAATTTTTTTTTAAACCTGTAGTTGCGTTGGAATGATTCAGAACTGACGAAGTGAAGAACAAAATATACCATTTAACTACACTGCTGGCAGGGTTCAGCACCACTATTCTGTCCATGCCCATTAACTCTGATTCAAGTTCGTTGCAAAGAAATACCCTTTTTGGGTCTGCATTCACTCTGGCCTTTGATCTTGTATGTGCAGGTCTCTGTGCAATATCTTTTTATTGTGTCAGAGTTCTAACAGATTTGGAGAGGTCGCCACCAAATCTCAATTAAGATACTTCATGAGAAAGCTACCATTTTTCAGTTTCACCCTCAATGACCTACTGCTAGAAGCCCTTTGATGCCACAATACGTATAGTTATGCAAGCTTAAATTTTTGTTCTATGGATAGTTCAGTAGCTTTCCATCAGGAGATAACATTTTGTAATAAAAGATTGTGGATATGAAATATCAGTGCATGAGAAGGGAATGTCACCTTACATTTCTATCATGTCCAAGTCAGGAGCTTCTGGTTCCATAGTAGAAAAGATCATAACTCCGACAATCTCATCTTTTTCTGCCTTCCTCTTCCCAGTTTTCCATTCCTTGGGATAAGAACAATAGGACAATGCATATTGTACAATGTGATCATCACTATTTACCCATAATTAAGTAACACATATCCTAAGCAATGAATGCAACTTCAAGGGGAGTTTTGTCAACGTCGTCTTTGGGGTCAGAACTTGAACTTTTTAAAAAATGGATTTCATTTTCTAGATCAGCACTGAACTTAAAATGTGAATCATACATTGTGCAATACATAAATATATCCAAAATTGAAACTACTTTTCATATAACCAAATTACAAAAGAAAAGTGACTATGCGCATATCTGAATTGTTACATTTTCAAAATTATGCTCCATTCTGTTTAGTTATATGTGGTATCTTTGGACTATCATCATCCAATAGGTTAAAGGATCAAGCAAAGTTAAATTTTTTACTATTATCTTCCCCAGCTGGTCATACTTGTTTAATTAAAAGCAACAGCAGGAGAAGGAAATATAGCAACTGCCACATTAAATTCTTAGTGGAATTTTTTTTTTAAATCCTAGGTAAGTTACAGCATCAGTTCTCTCTATTTCGAGTCACTAGTCATAAGAATGCCAAGAACCAGCCATTCAGTTTTTAGCATCAGAAACTGCTGACAAGCTAGGATGACAACTGCATGACCCTGTCTTAGCTAACTGAACTGTGTGGATAAACATGCACTCTACATATTTTGCCTTTATTGCTCATGAATACTTCAAACAAAATATTCTCCTTTAAAAATAGGATGCCAGTTATGCAGGCCCAACAGTCAACATATAGCCATATTGGCACTAGTGCTAAAGCTTTGCAAATAGCTCCAGAGAAAATGAAACAAAATGAGGAACAAGAAAACTGAAGAAGCAAGCTTATGGTCTAGGTATACTTTCTAGGTATATTTGGTCCCACCTCAGTGCAAGGAGCTGGACTAGATGACCTCTCAAGCTCCCTTATAGCCCTACATTTCTAGGATTCTATCATCAGGTAAACCTGTAGCATGATCTTGTTATCATCAACTTCAATAAGGGCAAAGGGCAGGATCAACCCCTTTTTCTCTCTTTTTTTAATGCAGGACTAGGACAATACGCCCCTAAGTTTTGTAAAATGAACGGTTTCTGGAAGCAGAACAGTACAGATCAATAGGACTGCAGACTGACTAATAAGTTAGCCAACAATAAATGGGGTCATCAGAGTCTGATCAAGTCTAACAGCCACAGAAATCTTTGGAAGCACACTAGATTTATTCTGTTAAAGAAAGCAAAAAATACCCTTGGGTTGTCTGTTTTTCACCCACTATTACAAAATTGCTATTAGAGATTCTCTCATTCTATTTTCTCTTATTCCATCCAGAAATACAATTAACTGGAGATACGTGTGTGATAAGTGAAAGGAAAGGGGGAATTAGAAATTGTTATTTTGCTAATTCTGAACAAATGTACCTTGCAATACGTATGTATTAGGACAGATGGCAATAAAATTTCATTAGGCAAACCTATTCCTCTTAAATGAATTAAGTCTACCAAACACATGGCAATTTACAGCTCTTGTCTATTGCCCACTGGAGGAGCAGACAGAAATAAAAACATTAATTATCTATAGGATACAAAATGTAATACCTGTTTCCTGTGCAAAATGAACTCATCAGTCTAAATCCCTTTCTTGTCATCTCTCTTTTCTGACTGTAACCAGGCTGAATTTTTTCCTACCTTCTCATCCCGGAAATTGAGGAACTGCTGAAAAACTTCACTTTCTGAAACAACCGGATGACGACACATCCTGGTCATCCAACCCTGCAGCCTCTCCATGCGCATTTTGATAAATTCTTCTTCAAAGCGCCCTGCAATATACTGAGTAATAACTATATATTTCTGTTTTAGCAGCATCCCACAAGTATCTTTAAAATAAAAATAGGTTCTTTTCAACTAAATTTGGTGGACTATGAAATGGCTACCTTTATGTAATTTCTTTGGCTTGGAAAAGTAGAATAACCTGTGAGTAAGATGTTAGTTGTTGGTCAGTAGGATTATTTTTAAATAAAGGCCAGGTAACATTTTAGAGAGTTCCTTTTTTTTGTTTGATTCAGAGGGAAGGGGGGGAGCGGGGAAAAAGGGGGGGAGGGATAATAGCATGCCATTTTTCTGTTTCCAGCAAGTGTAGTTAATTAGTTGACCCAAGACACAATTTATAGGCATGCTCAAATTGCACGATTTGATTTGATTAATGCAATCTATTCAGTTCTTTAATCAAGAACATAACAGGAGCAGGTACCTATTTTTAAAGAAAGTGTAAAAACAAAATGGAGTGCCTTTTATTTGTTAAATATGGTAATATGTCCTATTATAATGCTTTTAAATCTGTTAAATTCATACATGGAAGGCAGATGCACAAAAAACACCACCCACCACCACCAAATAAATACTTTCCCACTTTTTCAAAATTTCTATGTATACATATCGTATCCATCAATGTAACAAGTTTGGGGGGTGTTTTTTGTTTGTTTTTTTTTAAAAAACACATAAGCAAGAAAAGATGAAGCTAAAGGAATACCAAAGTTTGGCATTTATGAAGTGCACAGCTTTTTCTAACTACAGAGATTTAGCATATATCACTGAAACTCTATTACATTTTAAAAGTAGGTAACTGATTAAATGCTATTTATAATTTCCACCAGTGTGTATAGATTATTACCTTGGTTTTGCTAAAATTAAAAAGACTATCATTTTATAGGTAAAAAAAGGGGGGGGGGAATCTCATTCATTTGATGAGTCCAACATACTACACTATGAGTAATGTATGTTTGAAAGGGATAAGGCATTGTTACAGTACACTAACTGCTCTGATCCTACATAGTGATGTAGATGACAGTCCTTGAAGGAGCGCATTATTTATTTATTTTAAAATATAAACATGACATAGTTGCTATGACAGCAGCTTAAAAAGCTCACAGAAAACTAAAGCAGTGAGATACAAACAAGGAAAAGGGCTGGCAATACTAACCAATAAATATGTACACAATTACCGAAAACAATAGGAAACTACATCTATACTTAAATTATCTGTTAATAGACTAGACATCATTAAGACAAAGACACAACATGTTCCATAACTATAGTTTGCCTTATCATTCCGCTTCACTAAACCTTCAGTAGTATCTGAATCAGTGTAAGGAGACATGAATGGTAACATATTTGGAACCTTTGCAAATCATACCTATTTATCCAAAACAGCCAGCAAAAACATGATTCCTGTTACAGTTCTTGTCTAAACAAAGTAACAGCTGGCGCAGTAGCAGGCTTTCCACAGACTAGTGTCTAGATTAGCTTTTTTTCTGTACAGCAGTCCTCTGAAAGAAACCTCCTGAGCATGCCGAAAGATATCAACCATTTTCAAAAAAGGGTTATTTAACCTACTCAAAAGGAAGTAAGCACCTTTCTTGGCACAAATGAACAAAATCTCCCTCCCTCACTCACAGAATACCAAAGACAAAAGGGTAACTGTGATGCCAGATTCTCTTTTGAGTCTTTTATGATCCAATTACAATGAAAGCTAGAGAGACATCATCAGGTCTTCTGGTTTCTTTTTAGTTCATGTGCACGTGTTTAAATAAAAATACTGGTGGGATTCTAAGCATGAGGCTAGCTAAGAGAAAACAAAATCACTTCCTCACTTTTCAATTTCCTTGGCATTTTTCCCAGCATTTGCATCAATGCTCAACTTTCTTCACACACAGAGGGGCTGTTGCATTTTCAGTGGTACAGAGAGAGCCACATTGTTGGCTGCGTGCCTGTTTGTGTGTGTTTCTTTTTGACTTTTTTTTTTAAAGGCAACAAGACCGCATAAATGTCTCACCAAAAAAAGAGAGACCGGAAGACCAATTAAATACAACAGAGATTACAGGTTGTTTTCTGCCAGCGTAGGTCTCCAATTCCCATTAAGTGCCCAATCCACTACACTCGTTTAACAAACACATTACTGTTACTGTGCCACGTAACTCACATAACAGATTTTGAGATTACACATGACTGTGATGACTGAGCTACTGCAAGCACCGAGGGCTCAATCCAATACCCATCGAAATCAACAGAAAGGCTCCCAGAAAAGGCTCCCACGGACTTCAAACCGTGTGTGTCAACCCCTAATTGTTTTAGGAGCACTAATCAGGGGCAGAGGGTTACATAAATAAATAAAATAAACAACAAAAATAAACAACATTTTAAAAATAAACATTGTGTGTGTAACTTTTTTCAGCAAGTGTGAAATCAACTGTCAAGAAACTGATGTAACGTTTTACTTATAAACAGGAAACAACAGTGTGCCCTCTGGGGGTCCTTTCTCTCTCCCCCACAAGTTTCACTTCTATTATTCTGCTCTTCCAAACTTAAAATTTTTTTATGTCATGATAATAGTCTCTCTAACCAAATGAAGGGGAAGTTGTCTCAGAGTCAGCCCCAAAACTACCCAAGGGGTTGTTTCAGAATGATGAGACCTGATCCACTACCAAGACTGATCACACTCCCTCTGTAGTGCTTAGTTTTCCAGCCCAGTGCCAAAAAGATCAAATCTGAGTTTTGAACAGTTCGTGACATATGCCCTAAATCAGACTATCATTAGGCCACCATACCCAAAAGAAGAATTATTCTGAATTCTGAAAATATTACTATGCCACCTTTTCAAAACCATTGAGAAATAAGGAGAAGGTAACTTATGTGAGGTTTTTCCCTTGAGTTCACAGCTGGAATCATTTACCTGTGACTTGCTTGTCTGGAAGAGATGGGATTGGAATGGCAAATCCAAATTTAACCAGGAGACGCTCATATAACCAATCAAAGTGTTTATATCTGTGGTTGACGGATCGATTAGTGTTCTGCAGAACAGGCAAAAGAAAATTCTGACTTTTGATGGATCCTTGAAAAAATTAAGGTAAAGTCATCTACAAGCTGTTTCTGCGACTAACTAGCTATAGAATAAAGCTTTGGCACAGTCTCAAAATATTTACTATTTAAAAACAGTGCCTTGAGGCTACAGGGATGGAAACATTAGATATTCCTAAAATAATAATAATAATAAAAATAAATAAAGTTACCAATTGGTAACCCAATGGGCAGTAACCCATCTGCTATTTACCACAGCCCAACCTTTCCAATTCTATACAGAGTGGAAGTCCTGGGTCATACACACTTACAGTAGATGTTAGCTGATATTCTATATAGCTCTTCAAGCCATACATTTTGGAGCCCTTTTTGGGATCTGCCACCACACAGTCAAATGTAGAGGTAGGATAAACCCACATAGGGCCATAATCTCCAATCTGCAAGAAATTACAAAAAAATATTAATTTTATAAAAGCAAATAGACCATTCTCCACAAGAAAGCAACCGAAACTTACGCTAGACACTCTAAACATCCAAGGATTACACTGATACTTTGAGGGCGCTGAGCAGCTTGCAGGAGGCACTCAGGACCATTCAGAGCATGGCCCTTAGACACATACTGAGGCTGGGTCTACACTGATGGCGGCAAATTCACTGCCATCAGATCGATTGCTCTGGATCAATTGAGTGGTCTGTGTAGACCCGCTCACTCGATCCAGCAATTGAAATAGGAAAACCACCCCAGTAAGTGGGGCCGCGCAGTGTGGTTAGTGCGCAGAGCAGACACAGCAAAGTCGACGGCAGATACGCAAGTGATTTACGTCACCTGTGTATCTCCTGTCGACAGCCGCCGAATCCGGAAGGTAAGAGTAGACCGGGCCTGAGTCCACTACCTCTCATTTATAAATCTAATCAGAGCTGCATAATGTAACTAAAATGGTTTTAGAAATATTGTTCAAAATTTTTGAAGAGCATAAACTGTTTTTCTTATAACAAAACCATTTACCTGTTTTAGAATAGCTGATAATGAACAAAGAGGCTACTACTGGAAGATGCTGCCCTTGATGACTTCTCACCAGAAACTCCCAACTCTCTCCACTGAGTAATCTACAGGTCTTTTGATCCTCTAAACCCTGACGCAAGTATCCCCCTTTATTTGATGGGACTACTTGCATGAGTAAGGGTTTGCAAAGTACGCTTTATTTTACCTAAAAGTTAGGTAAATGTGTCTATCGCACAGCCACGCAGAATACATTGTAAGCAGCATTACAAAAACAATGGAAAAACTAGCAGAGTCAAAAAAAAAAAAAAGGAAAGAACTTAAAGTCTCATCCTGATAAATGCTGCCGAACATTTGCAACTCCCATCAAAATCAAAGGAGTTAATCTGAACATTGCAACCAACGAGGACAAAACGTAAGGATGTATTTTAAGTGACAGTCTGCAATTTTATTAAATTTAACACAGGAGGGGCTTTACCTGTGCTACCCCTCATTCTCACATACCAGGCATTTTAAGTGGTTCCCATATAACCCATTACGCAAGGTAGACTCACCTAAATCTACCCCCAGCGCTCAGCTTGCTCATCAGAATCCTACCCCCCACATCTCAACGAGGACAGAGGATATTAAAAGTGGGGAGGACCTCAGCCTACAATGTCTCCCCTTATTCCACGGGCACAAGACTCAGCAAAATCCCATGTCTTTTCCTTTAGCCTTTGAACTGCACTGGAAACTGGTTGCAACCAACTAACATCCCTACCAAGTACTACCATGAATTAACAAATCCTATTCCTATTTAACCTAATCGTGCCTCCAGGATGCTGTGGGGAAGGTAAAAAACTCCCAACATCTACACCATTTTGGCCCCTACGAGAAGAAAAAATCATTCCTCATCCCAGAGGAGGTGACTGATCAGAACCCCAGAGTCTACAAAATATATCTCCAGAGCTACCTTTAAAGGGTTGGGGGATGGGGCTGCTGAAACAACAAGAAGCTCCGCATGACCCAGGCTAGGGATTAACATAATGAAAGGGGAGGGTGAAGAACCAATCAGCGCCCTTCCTCTCTCAGATGGACAATGAGTAGCTAAAGACAGTGGAGGAGGAGAGGCATCCTCCCAGTGGGTGCTCTTCTCCCCACTCAATTAAGGTTGTCCTAATCACCATCAAGTTTCCCATCAGTTGAAGCAAGTGGGTGACATTTAAGATGCTCGGCACTTGGCAGGAAAAGGCCCTAACTGCACATTTTCCACACACAAAAAAACAACATACAAATAGAGTCCATGATACTAAGCTTTTACTTACAAATTTGTACTAATCTCCCTCCGCAGTTATCTTTTAGCATCGACATGTCTTAAAAATAACTTGGATGAGGAAAAAAAAAAAAAACTTACAATTATGGGAATTTTCTCTTTGGACTTTACTAGCTGCTTTGCCAACAGATACTGTTCCATTCCAGGTTTTGCAAATCCAGGGAATCTAATGAAAGAAATAAAGCGACTGAATTCCTTTTTCATAATGCCTTCTTTGACAGGCTCACAATTTCCTGCCATGTTTTTAAAAACTGATTATTCCTGATGGGCTAAGGAGAGGTGATAACCTAATTGTATTAAATGAAATCTGGCTAATCAGTCACTGAAAAAAAACAGTAAAGCTTCAGCTACTGAGTAATCATCTTTATTAATCAAAGTACAAGATACTAAACTGGCTTCTTATTGGCTGAACTGCACAATAGGTCTGGTACTCAAAGCCAATCAGAAGAAGTATGACAATGGAATAGTTAGCAGCAACTGCCATTTTATTACCTCATCACTCATCAGCTAAAATGATCTGAATTCACACCAGTCATCTGATAAACAGAGAATAAATAACAATTGTGGTTCATAGTCAACGTTATAATTGTATCTAGTAATTCTGAACAAGACCTAAGTGTGATAATCACATAGTTATCCGCTAACCAGAATTAATAAGTGACATTATTGTGTCCCTAAATCAAAATTTACATTAAAAAAAACCCACCAGAGAAGTCTAATTTCAACGAAATGACTGGATCAAAAGGAGCTGGCCCCTGAAGTGCTGCCAAGCAGCTGCTGTTCACATGGAGCAACAATGGGGGTGACGTGTGACTTAATTCACAAATTAATTTGAAATGCTCCTGAATTACAGGTTTTGGTGGTGTTGACTTTTAAATAGGTTGCAGTATAGAACAGTGAAATCTGCATTAACCACTCATAACATCATTGTAAAAGAACACTGTCACAGAACAGGACCAAAGTGTCTCCTGCTTTGAAAAGTCATGGTGTCTTCATCACCTAGTCCTTAGTTTCCCATAAATTCAGGGCTTGTCCTATTATTTACATAGCAGGGATCATTATTCTGTCTCTGTTTTGTATTCCACTAACAATCAATTAGAACTACTTAACTTCTCCAAGCCAATGATAGGTATAAGGCTTCTATTTATTATTCCAGGGTGGGGGCTGGAATGGGGGAAGGTATACTCTATTTGGCCCTAGATGAGATTTCATTCTGTTTTAAGACTTGAACTAACCTTAAATAGGAAAAGTAAATAAAGGTATTACAGGAAGTCTAAACCAGGCCTGATTCTCCAAAGCACATTCATGCAAGTAGAACCATTAAGGTCAGTTAAACTACTTGCTTGAGCAAGGATTAGTCACATGAAGAAAGGTTGTAGATTCAAACTCAGTATTTTCAAAAGGTACAAATATGAAGAATCAGAATAGTTCCTCAACATAAACTATCCCTCTTGCAGTACAGTGATAAAGACCCCAATCCTACCAATGTTTATACACACACAACTTCATGCTCATGAGCAGTCTCACTGAAGACAATGTGTCTTCTTATATGAGTTAATTTTGTATTTGCCAGATTGGGGCCTTTGTCATTGATTGCAGAAGTCTTGTGCTCAACCTGATTTATTTTAAATAACTAGAGCCCTGCAAATCTGTGGATATTTGTGGATCATTTCTGTGGATCAAAGATGGATGTAGATATAAATTTAGTATCTGCACAGGACTCTATAAATAGCCACTCTGGTTATAGCTATAAGGAATAAGATAAACATGATAAAGAAAAACATGAACAATTCTTAGTCCAAAAAGAGGTATTAATTCAGAATGAAGTGACAAGTGTATGTATGGAATTGTGTATGAAAGCTAAGCACTGCCCTTAAGCTATTTAAAAAACAAAAACACCCCAAAAACCTTTTGTTCTAACTTATCTATTATCAACACAAAGAAA
>ML675604.1:21920098-21962276 GCA_007922155.1 Mesoclemmys tuberculata
AGACTAGATGATCATATTGGTCCCTTCTGACCTATGAGTCTAAGAGACCAACTTTTTTTCTTTTTTTTTTTAAACCGCACTCAGCCTCTGCATTTATATGGGAGTTATGATAGCTTTGTTGTTGCTACTATTCCCAGGAAACTGACATCAGGATGCTGAGAATAAAATAAAATGCTTTAAACTAATACATTTAAAAAAAATCCCTTGTGACATAGAAAATAGGTTAACGGACCTTACCCCAGTTTGGGATAACGCAACATCCATTTCTACATTAACAGGATTGACAACTGAACACTGAATGGCCAAAATTCTGCAAGACTTTTTGCCTCTTTCCCAGCACCACTAAACTGTACAGTAAACCTAGGGTTTGAACTCAGCCTCAAGCCTAAGCCCCCCTTTAGGCTATGCACTAATCATGCTGACCCATATCTCAGATCCAGGGTCCCAGGAAGCCCCAGGGGTAGAGGGTCCAAGCCTGAGTCAAACTGGGACTCAAGGTTCAAGCCCTATTGCTTTGCAGTATAGATGCAGCCTCACTGGACTTATTCCCGGAGAGGCTGTTAAAAGTATCCCAGAATCCTGCAGGCTGACTTTCTTTGTCCTCTGGACAGTCAAGTTTGATGGACAGTCAAATATTCCCACACTGCACCATGAACAAAGGTCCAAAGTGGCCACATTTTGGAAGGGCACTAGGATGTCTCGGATATGGGCTTGGGCCTGCATAATGTGCAAGACACTGGAGTCCTAGGCTGGGACCCAGGATTCAACAGTTCCTAACATGCCGTTACAAATGATTGTAGATGCTCAAACCCTAAGTCAAAGAACCCAGGGTCTGCGAATTCAAGTTCTAAACCAGGCTTTACAATGTAGTGTGTAGACAGTCTTAGACCTGAAAAACTGCAATGTGTCAATATCTTTCAAAAAGTTTTAAAATAAAGATTTTAAAAGATTAATTAAAAAACTGGGACCTGTGCATCCTTACACTAATTTTATCTTGCCTCCTACATTTAAAATCACAAAGGCCATCACATGGCTGCATGGGAATATTAACATAAGACAAGATGCAAAGCCAAATCCTGCTCCCAGTTATACCAGTATCAATTTGGCATATCTGGAGTAAATAGAGTTGCACCAATTACAGATGTATTCCAATGACTCCACTAGAGTTACACCAGTGCCAATTTAGCATAAAGGGGAACAAACTGTGACTCATTGAATGCTGAAGGGCTGAACCCCAATAGTTCCTTTTAAGCATGGATGGGGAGGGGAAGAGATCTTTCAAAGGAAGGGGAGAAGGGAATTCTGTGGTACACTAACTCTTGAAAACAAGTTCAGAGCGTTGTACAGTGTAATTGATTGTACTTGACTTCACATCTTAAACAGAAAACAGGAACATAGGGGAGGATTGCAAGGTGCAGAAGATCATGGAGTAATACAATCTTCCAGGTCTAGATTGTTAGTTTAAAGCTGGCCCTTAAATCAGTAGCAACTGATGGCCATTCAGCAGCCAGTGTAAAATTAGCTTCTAATTTCACTCTGGTTCCTAATGAACTGGTATTGCAATACTACCACAACTGGAACTTTTGATGAGCTGTCAGTGTGATGCCAAAGACTGAACTACTTCCATTCCTAGAGATAGTCTTAGGTCAGGTCTGTAGTACAATGGTAGGGCACTCTGGCGCAGCATGCACAGTCGCTCCTATTCTGTAGGTAAGAGATCTCACCTACTAAGATCATTAAATGCAAAAGAAAATGCCACCAACTTAAAAGACTGAGGGTATGTCTACATTACAAGCACTATAGTGGCACATAGTAAATCTACTCCCTCAAGAGGCAGTAGGTTGGTCAACAGAAGAATTCCTCCGTCAACCTAGTGGTGTCTACACCAGCACTTAGGACGGCTTAACATCATCTCTCAGGGGTCAACACCCTGAGCGATAGTGTTAGGTCAACCTAAGCTTTAGGTGTAGACCAGGCCGTAAGGTTTAGAAAGACAAAAAGTATCCTGGAAACTGATGAGTCAGGTGAATGCAAATACCACACCAGAGACACATGTCAGAGGATAACTGACAACACATGATGCAGCCAACGCATCTATCTGCGAAGTGTTAATGCTGAATTTGTGACACCTCCACATCAACCACCTATACTGCACATTTAAGTGGAAGGACAAAGTCTTATGTGTGTGGGGGAGGAGGGGAAGAACTCCTGTTCAAATAAACTTTTACAACCTTAACTTTGCCCCAATATTTAATACTTTTTAATTTCTAACACTGTTTTTTCCAGTTTGCTTATCATTACTTGTTAAGCGGTAATTTCATGGCAGCTGCACGAGTATTTCCACGTTGTGGGCCCCCTGCCTCAGAAGATTCACTCTCCTTATAGCCAAGGTAAGATGGTGACGTTGATTTTGGGTCATCCCAGTCATCATCCCAATCGTCATCATCAGCAGCCGCTGAAGGAGGAGAAGGTGGTAAAGGGAGTTTAAAAAAATAAATTAATAAAGAAAATAAATACTTTGCTAAGCCAAAGAATATCCTGCAATATTCAAAAGAAAAAAGAATTAATTCAGCCCAATTATTTTTCCTACTCATTTAAAATGTATCCCAAAAACCCACCTAGACATCTACATAAAATACAGTACAAATCTATTATAGATTGCCTTAATGCCCCAATATTTTCTTTAATTGGATACTTAATTAATTGACACTCTCCCAGTTAACATGCCTGAAGTACAAATCCTTCTCTTTGCCTAGACTTCCAGTGTTAAAAAGCCTTAGACAGTTCTTTGAAAGGGTGGCTGCAATGCTTAAAAATAGGAGAGCTGTATTACTGGCCACACCCTGGCAGAAAAGGAAAACAGATTTAAAGTTGTATGTTGCACATAAAGAGCATGAGCTATGAGAGCTGAACAACTTGCCTGTGATTCTGCTCTGTACTCATGTAGAACTAGAAGGGACCTCGATATGTCATTTTGTTTGGTCTCTTGCACTGAAGCAGGAGTAAGTATTATCTAAACCATCCCTGACAGGTGTTTGTCCATTTGTTTTTAAAAATTTGACATTTTAAAATTTTAAAAATTTTAACAGATTCGACAACCTGCCATTGTAATTTGTTCCAGTGCTTAACTACCTGACAGTTAGGAAGTTCTTCCTAATGTCTAAGAGGAAATTAGGGAAAGTGTGGGCCCCTTACAGAATGGGGGGCAACCTAGTGTCAGGGGATGTGGAGAAAGCTGAGGTACTCAATGCCTTTTTTGCCTCTGTCTTCACAGACAAGGTCAGTTCCCAGACTACTGCACTGGGCAGCACAGAATGGGGAAGGAGTGCACATCCCGCTGTGCTGAAGGAACAGGTCCAGGACTATTTAGAAGGATTGGACATATAAGTCCATGGGGCCAGAACCTCAGCACCCTCGGGTGCATTGCGAGTTAGCTGATGTGATTTCAGAGCCATTGGCTATTATCTTTGAAACCTCGTGGCAAGTAGGGGAGGTCCCTGATGACTGGAAAAAAGCAAATATAGTGCCCATCTTCAAGAAAGGGAAGAAAGAGGATCCAGGGAACTATAGGCTAGTCAACCTCACTTCAATCCCTGGTAAAACCATGGAGCAGGTCCTCAAAGAATCCATTTTAAGGCACTTAGAAGAGAGGAAGGTGATCAGGAGCAGTCAACATGGATGCACAAAGGGCAAGTCATGCCTGACCAACCTGATTGCTTTCTATGAAGAGGTGATGGGTTCTGTGGATGAGGGGAAAGCGGTGGACGTGATATACCTTGACTTTAGCAAAGCTTTTGATACGGTCTCCCACACTATTCTTATCAGCAAGTTAAAAAAAATATGGGTTGGATGAATGGATTAGAAAATGGATAGAGAACTCGCTAGAGAAAAGGGCACAACGAGTAGTAATCAATGGCTTTATGTCTAGCTGGCAGCCGGTCACAAGTGGAGTGCCCCAGGGGTCAGTTTTGTTCAATATCTTCATTAATGAACTGGAGGATGGGGTAGATTGCATCCTCAACAAGTCTGCAGATGACACTAGGGGGAGTGGTAGATACCCTGGAAGGGAGGGATAGGATACAGCAGGACCTAAACAAATTGGAGGATTGGGCCAAAAGAAATCTGATGTGGTTCAACAAGGACAAGTACAGAGTCTTGCATTTTGGACAGAAGAATCCCATGCACAGCTACAGACTGGGGACTGACTAGGTAGGCAGCAGTTCTGCAGAAAAGGACCTGGGGGTTACAGTGGATAAGAAGCTGGATATGAGTCAGCAGTGTGCCCTGGATGCCAAGAAGGCTAATGGCATATTGGGCTGCCATTATGGTAATGGTAAGAGCATTGCCAACAGATCGCAAGAAGTCATTATTCCCCTCTCTTCGGCATTGGTGAGGCTGCATTTGGAGTATTGTGTCCAGTTTTGGGCCCCCCACTACAAAAAGGATGTGGACAAGTTGGAGAGAGTCCAGCAAAATGATTAGGGGGCTGGAGCACAAAACTTATGAGGAGAGGCTTGTTTCATCTGCAGAAGAGAAGAATGAGGGGGGATTTGATAGCAGCCTTTAACTACCTGAAAGGGGGTTCCAGGGAGGATGGAGCTAGGCTGTATTCAGTGGTGGCAGATGACAGAACAAGGAGCAATGGTCTCAAGTTGCAGTGGGGGAGGTCTAGGTTGGACATTAGGAAAAAGTTTTTCACTAGGGGAGTGGTGAAGCATTGGAATGGGTTACCTAGGGAGGTGGTGGCATCTCCATCTTTAGAGGTTTTTAATCTGCGGCTTGACAAAACCCTCGCCGGGATGATTTAGCTGAGGATAGTCCTGCTTTGAGCAGGGGGTTGGACTCGATGACCTTCTGAGGTCCCTTCCAACTCTAATATTCTATGATTCTAACCTAAATCTCCCTTGCTACAATTGAAGCCCATTATTTCTTGTGCTGTCCTCAGTAGACAAAGAACATTTTATTACCCTCCTCTTTAGAATAGCCTTTTCTATGCATGAAGATTAGCATCACATTCTCCCCTCCCCCTGACCTCAGTCTTCTCTTCTCTAGACTAAACAAACCCAGTTTTTTCCATCTTTCCTTGTAGATCATGATTTCTAGATCTTTACTCATTTTTGTTGCTCTCTGCTGGAGATTCTCCAATTTTCCACCTCATTCTGAAAGTATGGTGCCCAGAACTAGATGCACTACTCTAGCCGAGACCTTATGGTTCAATAGAGTGGAAAAATTACTTTTTGAATCTTGCTTACATCACTGCTGCTTATACAACCCAGATGTTCACTTTTTTTGCAACAGTATTACATTGTTGACTCATATTTAGTTTGATCCACTATAACTCCCAGATCCTTTTCTCCAATACTCCCTCCTGGACAGTTATTTCCCATTTTGTATCTGTGCAATTGATTATTCCTTCCTATATATAATACTTTGTGTTTCTCCTTATTGAATTTTGTCCTGTTTATTACATCCAATTCATTTTTCCGGTGTGTCAAGATCATTTTGAATTCTAATACTGTCTTCCAAAGCACTTTCAACTTCTCCCAGCTTGGTATCATATGCAAACTTCAGTGTTTTCTCCATGCCATTATCCAAATAATTTATTAAGATATTGAATAGAACCAGAACCAGAACAGATCCCTGTGGAGACCCCTCTTTCCCATATGACCTTCCGGCTTGACTGGGAAGCACTGATGACTACTCTGAGTAGTTTTTCAACCAGTTGTGCACCCACTGTATTATAGGTTCCTCTAGACTATATTTTCCAGTTTACTTATGAGAAGGTCATGTGAGACACTATCAAAAGCCTTATTAAAGTCAAGATATGTCACATTTACTGCTCTCCCCCCCATCCACAAGGCTGGTTACCCTGTCAAAGAAGGATATTAAGTTGGTTTGACATGATTTGTTCTTGACAAATCCATGTTGACTTATCACCTTATCTTCCAGGTGCTTACAAATGGATTGTTTGATTTGCTCCATTATCTTTCTGGGTACCAAAAAGTTAAATTGACTGGTCTATAATTCCTGTGTCATTCTTATTCCCATTTTCATAGATATGTACTATATTTGCCCTTTTCCAGTCCTCCAGGATCTCTCCTGTCCTCCACAAGTTCTCAATACAATTGCTAATGGCTCAGAGGTCTCTTCAGCCAGGTCCTTAAGTATTCTAGAATGTATTTGGACTTAAAGATTTTGGCTGACAAAGGTATCTAACCTGCGTAAGTAATTCTTAACTTGTTCTTTCTCTATTTTAGCCTCAGATCCTTTCTCATTTACACTGATGTTCATTACGTTAGTGGTTCAATCACTGCTAACCTTTCTGGTTAAAACAGGATTAAAAAAAAGCTATTTAGTACTTTGGCCATTGCTGCATTTTCCTTAATTGTCTTTCCCTCCTCATTGAGTAATGCACCTACCCTGTCCTACTATGTGAATGTTAGCAATATTATAAACTTTTCATAGTATAGAAAAGGGCAGTACAATACAGCTGATCCTCATGTGTACCACCACTCTAGTCCAGATTAGTTAGAGACTGAACAAGTCCTTCATGTGAGCATTTAGCTGACCTGGACCTTGATAGGCCTGCGGATGTCCGAATTGTGCTGCTCCCTCCCAGTTGTTGGAAGTAGTGTTTTTCTGCCCAGCTGCACTTTCAGATTTGGTTGCCCAGCTGTCACCAGAAGTTGCATTGTCCAAGTTTCCAGACTTCCAGTTTGACCAGGGGTCATGGGCACTGTTGACCTACAATGTAGAAATAAAAAAGGAGAAAAATAATTTAAAAAAGGAGGAACTGCTGAAGAAACAAGGAAAAATATATCCTAAATCTTCATCATCACTTGGAGAGACAAAAATCCCTTAAAAAAAAAAAAACTACAAGTTTTCCATGCTCAGCACTTGGCTGTGACTTCCCAAGCCAATCAAGGCAAATCTCAGCTGCTCATATACTGCAGGTATGAGGACCGTACAAGTACCTAGACGGATTATAATTAATTTTCTACTGCTGTGACACTGAGACATCACTGAAAACAGTATTGCTTTAAGCACGCAAAGGTAAATCAGTAAATTACTGGTTCCAGCAATTTTCTATAGCACTCTTATTCACAGCAGTTATCTTCAGTTGCCCTGAAAGTATGTGTAGATCAAAGAAAAATCCAAGACTTGACATTTTTATATGAGGTTTATTGCACCAATTCCTGAATGAGTGTGTGCTACCTTTATTTCAGTGAGTTAGTTTTACTAAAACAATGATCATAAATATTAAAAGCTAAATAAAATTTTCCTATGTGTTTTGTGCTTTGAGAAAACACGTAAATGTTGACTTATGTGCAAAGAACTCTCTGCTAGAGATATTACATTTAAAGGGCAAAACACAACGTGACAGTCAGTCATGTTTATTTTCTCACAAAGAGAAGAACAAGACAATTCAGAATTAGGGTGAAAATCCTTGTGTTTTGCATAGACTCTGCAAAGCAGTGAGTGCAACCATTCTGTCACAGAGTAACATCCCAATTGGGCAACCCCTAGCAATGAATTTTTGCCACACTATAATACTAACTAACTATCTACAGCATTCGCTACGGTAGATTTCATTAAGATCTCCATTACAAAACACTGTCAACTTCTCCTGGCCACCTCCACCCCTTGCACAGTTTTCCACATGATCATAAATTTATATGTAAACACACACGTGCACCTGTCGTCAGCTGACATTTTCCATGCTTGATCACATCTTAAAAGCAAGTTTATTTTTCTGCAAAGTCTCAGCAAAATTGCTTCACTATTTGAGTTATGAGAGATTGAAATATTTTATCTCAAGCATAGAAAGAATACAAATTACTTTTTTGTGCACAAGTATCTTTTTAGAAGTTGAAACTTTTCAAACATCTAATCCTGAGAATTTATGTGCAGGGCAGTTTGAAGATGCAGTCTAGAAGGATTTAAAAAACTTATGAAGTTGTGATGAATGACAGCCTCATACTAGTTAGCATGGTATCTTTTCCACTTGAGAATTCAAATGTTGACTCCAATAGCTGATTGGGAGTGCGGAGGGGCGGGAAGGGGGGAACTGACAGCGGGTAGGAGGATGGAGTGAATGCATATGAATGGGTATGTTAATTGTTTAAATTCTCCAACTGCAACCTTACTGCACCCTCAAGGAGTGATAACTGAAACCAACTGATGGTATAGCCTGGGAAATATATCCTCCCACTCTTCTTTTTGTGGCAGTTTTAAGTCTATGTACATCCATGGCTATTTCAAATGCTCTATGCTTATCTGGGTCTTTGACAGGAGAAAAAAGTTTGTGTAGTTACAGCTGAACAGAAAACTTGTTAAAATAACTAACTACTACTCTATGTTTTAATCCTCAGATGCTACCCATGGAGGAAATCAACTCAAAGGAAATCCCAAAACATTTTAAAAAAAAAAGTTACTACTACAGACAATAATAAAAATAGCAGAAACATCAAGTTTTGTTAGCGCAAACAGATACAGGGGAAAAAGTATGATTATCATAACTGTGATAGTGTGTCAATAAAATACAACATCTGATGTGTAAGAAAATCATCATTCACAACACATCGCAGAATTTTAAATCACATGGACTGCAGCCAGCCTGCAGCCATGGAGTTCTTTTAGACTCCTACATCTTACCGGATGCCAAAATAGTCACATTAATAAAACGGCTCACTTTCAAAATTGCACCCCATCCTATTCAACACCAAGCTGGCGATGGTGGTAATCCACATATTCATGACATGCCAACTCCATTATTGCAACTCAGATGTCTAAATGAAGTCACACTGCCCAAAGCTCCAGCTGGCACAAAATGCAGTTAGTTGCCCATCTACTTAGAGCACAGATTGCTGTTAACACCTCAATCCGGTGTTCTAGGCTCTGCACTGGCTCCATCAATTAATGCTCACAGTCCAGTTAAAGGGCTCTGGCTTTGACATTTAAACCCTCCATGAGAAATGCAGACAGTCATAGTATCTAGGATACAACTTCTTCCCCTCAACCAGCGCTTCCCACCAGAACAAAGAAAATGTCTATCAACACAGGGAGGCTTACAAGTGCAGGAGAGTGAAAGGAACTGGATCTAGACTATGGAACTCATTCTCACAACAACCAAGAATGATCACGGACCTCACCACTTTCAGGACAATGTGGAACTCAATTCTTTGCTTTAGCTTTCCTTCAAAATGTCTTCACACACACAAACCCTGCCTACATTAGGGAACCTTTGCAATATTTTGGAGGTGCTCAGAACCTATAAGAATGGAGGCTGTGCAAGTGCCCTCTTTACACAGGAGGTACATGCACTTAAGTAGGTAGGCTGTATGCTAATGAAATTTCTGCAAATGTAGGATGGTGAAACCAGATCTCAAATCAGTAGGGATCAATCATCATACAGGGTAACCAGCTAAGAATCTACCCAGGGGGGAAAATGTGCCTCCTAGGAGGACAACTGGATATTTGTAATGGAAGGCCTTTGAGCTAGAAAGAGTGCCATCTATTTGGCTCCATGCCAGGCCAGCATCCTACAGAGAGATGGATCTGGGGCTCTGATCTGACACGTTCTGATTCATATTAAGGGAAATCATTTGTAATTTGTGGAATCTGAATTCGTTCTTTGGTTATTTGGTACATGTTTAGGCAGGCAAAGAGACAGTCAGAGTCACAGTGGAGTGCCTGAGATGCTGACTAAAAGGGAGCATACATACTAGGACCAATGACTTGAGAAAGCCAGCCTCCAGGACAGTATAATGTATGCAGCACCTAGGCAAGAACTGCTTGCACAATACTCATTTACTTTTACACTGCTCAGCTAATTGACAGTGATCAGCTCAGTGGTGGGAAGACTGACAGAAGGGAGAGTGAAGAGCCCAGTGAGTGGGTAGCACAGGAAATCTAACCTCTGATGCAGAACTTTGGAGAAACAAATATATTGAGTGGCCTGCTAAAAAGGATGAGGGTCAGGAGGGTCATCTGCACACTGTCAAGAGAGACCAGTGTGGGTAGATCCAAAAAGCCATACATTCAGGGGGACAGAAAAAAGTAAGAATGCAGGAGGAAAAAGCAGTGAGGGAATAGGATAGGCTACTGAGATTCTGAGCCCTTGTCCCAGGGTACAGTTTTCCTCCTGAGAGCTTCCTTCCTTTATTTATTTAATGGAAACAGTCTTCTGGGAAGAAAGATAGAAGCGCCTGAGTATACTTTCTTTCAGCATGAGCAGGAAAAATGACTGATGGGATGGGAATTGAGCTAGTCCAGCACAGGACAGAATGAATGCTGTTTTTTTCCTTCTAGTCTGCTCCCATTTCCTTGTTCATGAAGTTCTACAGATTCATGTAATGGTGAAGATGAAAAGAAAAATTGTGCGTGGGAAAGGGATGGTAATAAAGGATTTGGGAGGGGGAGGATTGTTTTTTGTTTTGTTTTTTACCTGTCTTGTAGGATGAGTTGAAGGAGGTGACTGGCTAAGGTTTTCCACATTACCAGTCTGAGTGACAGGTGCCAAAGAGTCCACCTTAAAATAAGAAGTGCTCAGTGAACAAGAAAAACAAAAGCGGCGGCGGGGAGGAGTGGGGGTAAGGAGGAGAGAATGCATGGCAGCTTTTGGTACAATGCAGCAAACTCACTTTTGCAGTGAGGCAGATCAGTGCAATGCATGCCACATATCCCACAGCATCATAAACATGCATGGCATGCAAGGCAAAACACTTTTATACAAGGCTGGTGGGACTGTCACTGCTGCCAGAGTCTAAGCATTCTTGATATACCTAGCAAAGTTCCAGATCACAATGGCATGTTACAGAAAACAAAAAAACAAGGGTAAAACCCCACAACAACAAAAGCATGCAAGAAGCATAAGCTGCTGAATATTCATTGTTTTAGAAAGAAGTCCAGTTAAGTTTACAGTCTTGTAACCATTTTGTGATGCTCCCATTTCAACATGTATGACAATGAATCTACCTGCTACAAAGAGATTCACAATCTATATTCCATATATATCATCATTTATGAATGCTGAATTTTACACTTCTTGAGGCAAACTTCTGTTATACCCTGTGCTAAGAATTGCCACTTCACTTTTTAGAACTTCAATGACTATGGCCAAGTATCATTGGTGGTTCTGCTCTCAGAAGTCATATATACCAATTTGGACCCAGTTACAAAGGATTCTGAAAAAAGAGCATCTTTTGTATACCAGATTAGAATATTTCATTTTCTAAAGAAATATTTCTTGAATTTATCTGTGCTACCCCCTACAATTATTTATTAAGTTGTGTGATCTTGTAACAACTCACTTAGTGCATATGCGAAGGAGACAAAGTTTAGGTTCTTTTTAGAATTTTCTGATTTCTTAACAACTACAATTTCAACCCTTAATGCTACATTATCTTATAAGACTATGTTTACGTTATGTTTGTTATGCACATCAAAAGCTGAATTTAACTTAAAATTGTATGTATGAAATCTTTATGCACTCACATTTATGCAAAGTTAAGCTTGAGTGAAGGTAGCAAAATTTAGTACATTCATAAGATATAGTCCCTATAATTGTGTTAACTCTTCCACATTGTACATCCCCCTGTCTATTTTGTGGTATACAGTTAGTCAAAAAGAACATTTCAGGATATTGGTTTTACATAAACTACTACATGTGGGCAATAAACATGGATTAACATTACTGTAGGACTCTTCACTCTGCCATACTGCACGTATGCAATATTTTCAGGGGGGGGGAGTGTTGTGACTTTGTGAATTAATGCATTATGCCCTAATCCTACAATAGCTCCACAAGGGCACTCTTGCACATGAACTTAGCAATGTGTAGGATCAAGGGTATTGTGGTTATTTTCTGACATGCATACCATGAAATGTATAGCATCCACATAAGTATATGGGAACATCAAAAGTTTAAAATTACAGTACATGGAAAAAACCCCAAGCATAACCACATCAACACCCACATAGTATATGCAACATGGTAAAGCATCTACAACTACGTTCATTTTATTTTGAGGATTTCTTAATGTCTCCATTATTCATTTATCAACCTTTACGCTAAACACAGAATGGCAGACTCAGCTGCTGTTCTCATGGCTCCATTGCCTTCAATTTTAATTAGCTACGGGTCTGCTCCCAAAACTTTTTGCATGAAATGTGTGTTTATTTTTCACAAGGGCTAAGAAGGAATGTCTTTTTATGGTAAGGGGAGAGGAGTGGAAAGAGGAAGGGCTCAAGAAATCCTTAGAGCAGTGGTTCCCAACCTGTGGCCCAGGGGCTAAAAGTGGCCCGCAGCATTTTTCACAGTGGCCTGTGGCTCCGCTCCTGCTGGCTGAAGAAGGAAGCCGCTGCCTAAGGACCCAGGCAGAGTGCGTTTCCGCAGGGCTAAAAGACCAGTGCAGGATCCTTGCTGCAGCCAAGGGGATGGGAAATCAGTGCTCCCCTCCCTCTGGCTGTAGCAGGGAGCACAGCAAAGCGCTCTGCCTGGGTCCCTAGGTGCTGGGGTCCCTGCTGGAGCCAGAGGAAGGGGAGCACTGATTTTCCATCCCCCTGGCAGTAGAAGGGAGCCACTGCCTAGCGATCCAAGTGGAATGCACAGGGCTACAGGAAGCATGCAGTTTCCCTGCTGCTGCCAGGGAGACAGGAGATCAGCGAGGACTCCTTCCGTCTGGCTGTAGTTGGGCGGGGGGCTGCTGGCAGAGACTGGTGTCCCTTCAGGTTATGCAAATGGCATCTGTGGCCCTTGAGCCAAAAAGGTTGGGAACCACTGCCTTAGACTATCCAGGCAATAAATGAATTTCATCAGAAAGTACCAATGCAGAATTCTCTGACGTACATTGAGACATTGATGTAGTTCTTATGAAATCATAGGAGTATCTAGGAGTAACTTGCGCTGGTATCATTCCTATAAGACCTGCAGAGTACAGATAAGGCACATTTCATCCAGACAACTGGCATTCTATGGGACTAGCAGTAGGACTCCAACAGCTCAGCTGACCTCTCCACATGAACATGCAATGGAATCCAAGTGCTGTGGCACTGCTTCCCTCATCCCCAATAAGTTCCAATGCTGGCCAAATCCTTCTTTCCACCATATGGACAGAGCAGGGCTCCCCCTGCTACAGACTTACCAGCCCCTAACGTGCAATAGGAAATTTACTCCAAATTGGAACAAATTAGCTGTTTTTATTCCCAGGCAAATCATCGAATTATGCATTTCTGTGCTTGCACACGTGCACATGTGCGCGCGCACACACACAGACTTTGAAAATGATTAGCAGTCGGAGTGATTAAAGACAAAATCTTTTCATAAATTTGCCTTGATTCACAAATGAGGCCAGTTGTCATGCCAGGTTTGAGTTACGTTATACGAGTGACAGATTTCCTATTGTTAAAAAAATATATAAATTTATTTCCCTCCACCTCCACATCCCCTTCCCACACACTCGTAACTCAAAACTTGACAACTTTATTTAGCTCAAACTTTCTTTGAACAATACATGGAAAGATCTGTTCCCAGGAAAAAAAAAGAATTTTGAGGACACAGTGACTGCCTGGAGATACTGGTGGAGAATGGAAGAGTCTTCTAGATTTTAGCATTTACTTCTACAAAACATTAATTATTTTGATAGAACTTTGTTAAATGAAGCCTAGAAATTTTGTAACAGATACAAAATTTCCAGTTCACAAGAAGCTAAACTTGCAGGATTCATATTTTAATCAGGAACTAAAGAATCTCAGTCATTTCTGAACAGAAATAATTTTGCCCCGATCCGAGACATAGTGTCAAGAAAACAGAAGCAAAACTAATCTAAAAGCACCCCTTATCTAGCTCATTACCAACATACAGCTGAATGCTTGTGACTGTAAAATCACGGCCACATCACTGCCCAGTTGGTGATCAGCTTATGCCCTGAAATACAAGGAAGAGCAGCCTTTAAGTTTTAACCTGCCGTAGCTAGTGAACTTATAAATCTTATTCGTACTATGTATTTTTAGCTTTTATTTCAAGATAAAATCCTGCTACCCCTTAAAAATATTCCAAAGGAAAAAACGTTCCATAATTTTTTGTCCTTTTTTGGGTCTTTTTAAAAAAAGGTGTATAACAAAGTCCCTGGGGTTGCTATTGTATGTGGAAACATACACATGATGGCCCTTTTTTTTTGGTAGCCACACATACTATGGTCTATCATGCATATAGAGAATTTACAGATGCATTTATTCATTTTAGCAATATTGCTCACAACAGTAGATATGGCCTAACCAACCAATAAACACATGTCTTCCTAGGGATGTCATACTGGTTTGGGCCAACTTTTTTGTAATGTAGTTAATATGCATGTACAGTAGTCTCATTTCAAAGTTAAGTAACTCATTGGGGTTTTCCTCCCCAAAATACAAAAAGCAAATAGAACAATCATTTGTTTATATTCTTTAAAAAAAAAGTTAAGGTGTATAAATGCACAACAAGCATCTCAATCTCATAACTGGTTAGCAAGAAGCAAAGAGATCTTATATGCCAGTTTTCCACCTGGCAGACTGTACTGCTAGAATACAAACACTGAAACTAGGAAATGTACATTAGAATTGTTGGCAGACCGTTGATCATAGTAACATTAACTATTGATCAGCAAACAGAAAATTCACAAAGATTATTTAACAAAGCCAAATAGAATGAAATAAAGATAGTTATATTTCAAGCATGCGTTCTGAAGTATGCCAAAGATCAATGGACCCCACCAAGCAGGCAATACCTTTTCAGAAAAAGCAGGAAGATCATGTTAATAGGTCACTATTTGGTTGAAATACAAAAAGCTGAAGCAATACTGAGGTTCATATTTTAAAAATTCTACTAACAAATAGACAACAATTGGACCCAACATAACGCCTTGCAAATAAAATGACAGACTATCATTCAGTAGCATAAAACAAAAACTATCTTGGATAAATAAAGTACACTAGTTACATAACAGGAAATCCATTGTGGTTACAGTTCCTGGAAGTGAGCCAACAGTCAAAGCTGAAGAAGGAACACAGAAAATTCCATTGTTTTTGTTTCAGTATAGCTGGGAAAGCAAGGCAGATGTGAAGACGACCAAGTTTCTAATCTCTCTCTAATATACTTAAAAATATAAATCTGGTTTAGCATGCACCAAGTTAACATCATTTACAAGATGGAGCTATTTTAAATTGTGTTAATGAGTACTAAGTTTTCACATAAAATATTGAGGCAATTTATATAATTAGGAAGCCTTTTTTAAAAATGTTAGGACATACAGTACATTTGCCCATTGGAATTGGCACACTGAGTGGACTAAAGCTAGTGGTCTTCACTGACACTCGGGGGGAAACCCCCACTGTGATTTATGACCCCCTTTAGGACTGCAGGTACTGAAAAGGGTTGGGTAGGCATCCACTGAAGTACCACGCAACAGCCACTATCTTGGGCAATTAAAAGGTTATCAACTTGAAATCGAATCAAAGGAGTTTGATATTATACCTGCCTACAGCCTCCTGCCAATTGCTGTGGTTTTACAATCACATTTTCCTATTTTTAATGTGTTTTTCTTCTGCCCTCCTGCTGAGTGGAACCTCCCCACATACACACGAGAACAAAAGGGGAAGCTGTCTATATACAGAGGAAACAATGAAACTGACTATACAAAAAGTGCTGTCAAATGCACAAAGTAAACACTGAAAAAAGTTCTCTCACTGATCTTTCAGTTACAGTAATCACTGGTGATATTAGTCATACGGTAAAAATTTTCAGTCAGATGTGTAACTAAAGTTGACGGAGTGTTTAAGAAGAAGTGAGGCTGGGAATCTCATCTAGTCTTCCACTGGAAGGCCAGTGGTTAGAGAGATTGGTGAAAGAAAGAAGGGTAGGAGAATTGTCAGGGCTTCCTGCAGAACTTCCTTCTCTGCACCTCGTAGATGACCAGAGAGCACGTGTGCGCGTAGAGTGTTATCACTTTAAATCCCTGGACATCCAGGGTGGGACCATGCACTGTGAGAGCCCCAACAATTTGAATACTTCAGTACCTTAAAGCACATGACTGGATGAAGGGCTTTAAAAACCCACTTGCCTACTCATTTTCGGTAAGTAGGCAAAGGTTCCAGGCAAGTGTTCATAGTGGGAACAGCTGAGGTAGACGTTGTCTTCCTGTGTGTCTCAGTATTGCCAAACTCATCAGCTCCAAAAGATGAGTCAGCCAAACAAAGAAAATTTAAAAGATCATGAGATCTTAAAAAATAATTATTTTCTCTCTCTCTCTCTCTCTCTCTCTCGTTTTTAAGCCTTTAGACTGCATCTGACTCACATTTTCAAGCTTTTCTTTGCAACCATATGGGCTAGAAACTTATATTAATTATTATGGAGATTCTCATGTAAGTCAACTGACTTCCAGAGCTAGGGCTTTACAGAAAAAGGAATACCATGATTTTATGGAAGTGAGTTGGCAACAGTGTTGACCGCACCAACTGTTTCTGGGCACCAAACATCTCCTCCCCTGGGGGTGGTGATGGGAAGGAACGCTACTTCTTTTCCTAGAGAGATGTAAAGCTGAAGACACCACTCTTCATAGAATGTGGAAGAGAAGATGAAGTAGAGCAAGAGTGGTGCCTGTGCTGAGCTGCTGGTTCTTTTAATGGGATGGGAGGTGGGAGAGGAAGCAGAGGTCCCAGGCTGAGGAAGAGATGGGAAACCAAGCCTTCTATGTACCAGGAGAGCCAGAGCAGGGAGCAGACCTTTGATGGGGAGGGGGGATGGGGGAAGAGTGGGGGAGAGGTGAGTGATTTTCCAAAGCAGAAGTGATTTGGGGTCAGCATTAACTGATCAGGGAAGCATCATTAGTAGATCATCCGGAGGGGCAAGACTGATTTACTGGGGAAATGAAGATGTGTCAATGGAACGAAACTAAATATCTATGGCTGGTTAGAATAAGAGGAGAATATAGAGATTCAGCTTTTCGTGGAAGTATGTGTTGGCTATTCTTCAAGCTCTGAGCGTGGACTCTCATTTGAGAGTTCAGAACAATTTCTTAGGGATGAGCTATTCAATTTTTAAAAATTTAGAAGAAGAAGATACTTGACCATCACATACTCTAGTTTATATTCAAATATCATGTGTGTCTCCTTAAATGTGTTCAGCCCAACTGTCAGCCTGATATAAACTAGCAGTCACCATTAAAACAAAAAAAACAGACTTGAAAGTGTGCCCCAAGGATGTATAGCTACCTACTTAATATAGCACAGAGATTAAACAACAAATTAAAAAAAAAAGTATTTCTTCCCTATTGGAACTGAAGCAGATATTCATAGATGCACCAGTGTCCATTTGGCTCCATAGCTACTTTATGTTAAATGGCTCTATACAACATATGTGCATGTTATTTCAAGTGTCTTAATGTTTAATGAAGAGAAAAAGTGTTTTATTGAATCCAATAGTAGTAATACAAGCAAAAAACATACCTAGCTGCCCAGAGAAGTTTTGTTTAAAAAAAAAAAGCCATTATAAAGATAACAGACCCCCAATAAAATTATACTATTTAAGAATGTTATTGTTGGTTATTCAAGTGCACTACTTTGTGTCAACTCTTCTTAAAAAGCTGTACAAGTTTTGGAGTAAACACACCACCGTAACCTCCACTTTGCCCTCCCAATACTCCCAGCCTCAATGTCCCATTCATCTATATCCCCACAACTATCTCATCTTTTTCCAAATGCCCCTTCTTCATGGAAAGATCTCTCTGTTCAGGCCCCGCCTCTCCGCAACCTTGTTCCAAACTGCCCACAAATCAACAGCACGTCTTTAAAATACCCTAAGTTGTCCACTCTTCAGAGCTTATTTATTCATTCCTCATCTGTCTTGCATATATTGCAAGATTTGTAGAGTAGGAACTGTCTGTACTTGTCTCATATAGAGCCAAACAAAATTGTTAGCACTTTACTTAAAAGAATCATTCCATTTGGGGAATGAAGTATTAATATTTATTAGATACTCTTTTAGAGTAAAGAAATATTCAAAGCCACATGGAACCATCTGATGCATTCCTTCTTCATCAATGTATCGTCAGGTAAACAGTTTAGAGGAAGGCAGTACAAGCTGTACCGTCTCGCTCAAACTTAAAACAGAAAACACAAGAACAGAGATGCTCTTGGTTCCATGTATATTATTTAGATTAATGTTGAATTAAAATCCTACAATTTTAAATAGTATAATTGTTCTGGTGAACATAATTATCATGGGAAGTTATGTGGCAGAGAGAGAGAGCAAGAGAGAGAGAGAGAGAGGGGATTACTTTTTGGGTAGGTGGGCCAATCCCATGGAGGGTTTTGAATATCAGGAAATGCAAATCGACTCTGTATGGAACAGGAAGGCTACATATGGAGTGGAACACCAAGGCAATGTGTGCATGGTAACCTGTGTGACTGAGTTGATTGTTGGTTGATTTTGGACCAGTTGGTCCATTTTCAGAGCACCTGTGTCTTCACTACCTAGGAGTTGCAAAAATCAAGTAAGTTGGTCATGAATGCATGAGCTATGAGGGCCAGGTCTATGCCCCATAGGAAGAAGCTTTATCTTCTGACCAGTCACAGACAGAAGTGCCCAGTTTTGCCACAATGATGATTTGGCATCCAGTAGCACAGAGGAGTCCAGAAAACTGACATCAATCCCAGGCAAAATAATGGAAAAGCTAATAAATTCAATTGCTAAAGAATTAAAGGATAGGAATGTAAATAATGCCAGTCAATATTGTTGTATGGGGGGAAAAAGATCTTACAAACAAACCTGATTTCATTATTTGATATTACAAGAGTCTGGTTGATAAAGGTTATTATAGAGATGAAATAGACTTAGATTTACCACTGCGCAACAGTCTGATTAAAAAATTAGCACTATACAGTATCAATAAAGAACATGTGTCATGGCTTAAGAACTGGCTGACAGGTCTCAAAAGTAGTTTTCAGTGAGGAATCATCATCATCAAAGGGGTATTTCTAATGTGGTTCCACAGTGAGTGGTGGTAGGACAGATGCTATTCAACATTTTCATCAATGGTCTAGAAGTAAATATGAAATACACAAATTTTATCTGCAATGATGACAAGGACTGACCAAATGGTAAAAATAGTGAAAAGAACACGGCAGTCATCCAGAACAATTTGGATCACTTGGTAAGCAGAGCGATGGCCACTTGCTTCTCCATTGTCACAGCAGGTCTCAAGCAAGTATTCATGCGTTTCAGGGCTGGGGACAGCTCTGCACAAAGTTCAGTGAAAGTGGCCTTTCACATACGAAAGTTCGGCAGCCACTTCTCATCATCCCTGGGGCCAACAGGACTAGCCTGCTTGCTTGCATATATGCCTTTCCTTATAGAATTAAGTATTGTTGTTTTATTATAATAGAGTCATAGATTCGATTAAAGCATTATAGCTATAATGCAAGCTACCTTACAGGCCTCATCCTGTATGAAATCTAAGGCACTTAGCACCCCAGGGGTCCCTATAAAACTCTTCTGGAGCCCAATTCCAGGACTAGAACCTTATCTTCTGATCAGCTCAATTGGCAAGCCTATAACCTGATTGCTTTTTATGAAGGTGACTGGTTCTGTGGATGTGGGGAAAGCGGTGGATGTGATATATCTTGACTTTAGCAAAGCTTTTGATATAGTCTCCCACACTATTCTTATCAGAAAGTTAAAAAAGTATGGGTTGGATGAATGGACTATAAAATGGATACAGAATTGGCTAGAGAAAAGGGCTCAACGAGTAGTGATCAATGTCTAGCTGGCAGCCGGTCACAAGTGGAGTGCCCCAGCGGTCGGTCCCGGGGCCGGTTTTGTTCAACATCTTCATTAATGAACTGGAGGATGGGATAGATTGTACCCTCAACAAGTTTGCAGATGACACTAGGGGGAGTGGTAGATACCCTGGAAGGGAGGGAGAGGATACAGCAGGACCTAAACAAATTGGAGGATTGGGCCAAAAGAAATCTGATGTGGTTCAACAAGGACAAGTGCAGAGTCTTGCACTTTGGACAGAAGAATCCCAGGCACAGCTACAGACTGGGGACTGACGAGGTAGGCAGCAGTTCTGCGGAAAAGGACCTGGGGGTTACAGTGGATAAGAAGCTGGATATGAGTCAGCAGTGTGCCCTGGTTGCCAAGAAGGCTAATGGCATATTGGGCTGCATTAGTAAGAGCATTGCCAGCAGATCATAGGAAGTCATTATTCCCCTCTTCGGCATTGGTGAGGCCGCATTTGGAGTATTGGTGTCCAGTTTTGGGCCTCCCACTACAAAAAGGACGTGGACAAGTTGGAGAGAGTCCAGCGGAGGACAACCAAAATGATAAGGGGACTGGAGCACAAGACTTATGAGGAGAGGCCTGTTTCATCTGCAGAAGAGAAGAATGAGGGGGGATTTGATAGCAGCCTTTAGCTACCTGAAAGGGAGTTCCAGGGAGGATGGTGACAGATGACAGAACAAGAAGCAACGGTCTCAAGTTGCAGTGGGGGAGGTCTAGGTTGGACATTAGGAAAAAGTTCTTCACTAGGAGGGTGGTGAAGCATTGGAATGGGTTACCTAGGGAGGTGGTGGCATCTCCATCTTTAGAGGTTTTTAAGCTGCGGCTTGACAAAACCCTTGGTAGGATGATTTAGCTGAGGCTAGTCCTGCTTTGAGCAGGGGGTTGGACTAGATGACCTCCTGAGGGCCCTTCCAACTCTAATATTCTATGAACCCCATTCAAATTACTAAACAACCAAAAATCAAGTAACATCCCACAACGCGATCCCACTAGTCAGTGCTTGTTTCCCTGGACAGACTGAAGATGGTGAGTGACAGCATCCAACAAACAGGAATTGATTTGTTCTATGGTTTCTAGCAGGGCAGCTTCAGTAACATCGTAATTTTCCACGCTAGGGCTCCTGTCCCAGCTTTGAAAATAAGTCATGAGGTATTTGTGATGCTCACAATAATAGTGCACACCTGAGTGAGCTCAATGCCTCTCTGGCAATGGCATATGCATGGCAGAGATGGGTTTGGAAAAATGGCATGAAAAAATGTTCGTCTGTTTGGGACAAAAGGGGAGGGCGCATGTTGCATCATGGGAGGACGACAACCTTCCCAAAAGGCACTGCAGATAGTTGCACTGTGGGATAGCTACCCATGGTGCACTGCTTGGATTATCGATACAAGCGTGGCTGGTGGGGATTCAAACCCCCGACACAAGTATGTGGTGTCATCACGCTCCTCCAACTTCGTAAGTTTGGTGTGTGAAAATCAACTGAAATTAAATTTGCTTCACTCCGCAGTGTATACAAATCAAGACTGGATGCCTTTCTGGAAAACATGAGAGTCAGACTGGACTCAGTACTGCGGTAACTAGGTACAATTTAATGGTTGGTGATATACAAGAGGTCAGATTAGATGATCTAAGTGATAGAATATAAGGCCAGAAAGGACAATCCCTGAAACAGGAAGTGTAAGGCAGTAGACAAATTTAACAATCTGAAGTCCTAGGTAGTGGATGATGTTACAGAAGAGGCAAGTTGTTTGAAGCACTTCCCTCTTTTCATTAACATCCTCTAAATCTTGAATGAGTTTGGCTGATTGCAGATGGCCAAGCAAAAGAAGGTCCAGTTACACTTTCAGTAGGTTTAGAATGATGGCTGAATGCATATTTGGCAGACTGAAATCCTGCTGGCACAAATTTACAGAGCTATTTGGATTCCAGTGTCATCAATGTTGTCTGCATTATTATGGCTTGCTGTGCTCTTCACAATTTTTGTGAATTCAAAAGGTGAACCATTTGCTCCCAGATGTATCTAGGGCAGTAATGAATTGTTGAACTGGCACGCTCAGTCATAAAGTACACCTGTCACAGCTGGAGCAGGATGCATACAGGCAACAGAAATCAGGCACGCTATATGCACCCACATTATGGACTTGCACGGATCAATGGGAAAGGAAGAATAGTATCACCTTTTACTATAACTGAAGTACTCCCGCTATACACTACAAATGGGGTGTGTGCATGATTGTCATGAATTGTTAACTGTGGATGAGGTGATGGCTCATACAACATTGGAGGGAGGGACAGTTGTTTATATGACATGAATTGTAGGTTTCCATTATGGATTGAACTGAACAGATGAATTCAGAAATTGTTTGGATACAAACTTCCTAGCTGCACCTTATCATGTCTTTATCTTTGTTCTTTGAAATGCACATCATATGATGTGATGCGATGATGGTAATAAGCTTTTTAAACAAAATAAATATTATTAAAAATATTAAAGCACTGCTAGACAGGCAAGCTGCCGTTACAACACCAAAACACTGGTAACAAACCAATGCCAAAACCAGTAATTAAAAAAAGGTCATAATGCAACAATTTCATAAGCCAAGGCAAAATGTGGTATGCAGGGCCCATTATAACAACAGTTGGGACAGTTACTCCATTTCTGACAATGTCATTTGGTGGGAAACAGCGTCCCTGTCATGTCCATGAAGGTAGACTTCCACCTGGCAGAAATGGCATCATGAACTTTTCCAGCACAGCCCACACAGTCATCTATAAATCAGCCTCAATGGCCCACAAAGACCTGCATAACAATGCAGTAGTACTCTTTGTGGTTGAGGCACTTATGTGCTCTTTGATGAAGGAAAACTATGGACACGAGTCCCCTCCATAGCCTCAACACTGTCTGAAAACCCCATTCTCTCAAAACCAGCAATTATTTCAGGGATATTGTTTATGCCTATCACCTTTGAGTAAATCACACATCTGATTGCCCCAAAAACCTCAGCCCATACTTCACTGACAGTTGACTTTAAACACCGAACTGGTTAGCAACGGTAAGTCTGGGATAGCCGGCTTCCAGACAGTTATAGCAACTTGCTTCTACACCTGCATAGCCGCCATTGTGTGTGTGTGATATGACGCTGGAGGGTCAGGGTAAGCTGCGCATAAAACTCCTGAAATATAGCTTCTTTATGTGAAAGTTCTGGAGCCATTGCTGGTCATCCCAGGTCTGCATGATGATGCGATGCCACCCATCTCTAATTGTGATCATGCTCTAGAAGCACCGGTCTCTACAGAGGGCATCGGCAGCTATACCAATAGTTGTGAGCTGCATCAGCTAGTTCAAGTCTGCTACATCTGTATCGACCACCTCTTCCTCCTCCAACAGGTGCCTTCGGTAGGACAGAAAACACCACCAAAACATACATCAGCATCTCATGGCTGTTCCGCCCATTTCCTGAAATGGGAATGAAAGCCCAAGCTAACCAAGTTCTTCAAATGGTGACTCCTCTGTGTTGCTGACTCCAGTTGCTAGTATGCACAGACCCAGAAGATGGCTTGGCAGGATGTGATTGCAGGCTGCAACAACTTCCTGTAAAGTACCAGGGGAGGGCCAGTCAAGTTTTCCCACAATGCCCCATGAACAAATTACTAGAGCAGCTACAGTTGAGGATGGTATTAGGAAGCCAGAGACAGGCTTCTTTGACTCGGGTCTGCGTAGTGCAATGTAGAGGCTCAAGCATGGATTTTAGCCCCAAGTCCAGAAATTGTAAAAACCTAGGCTGCATCTTCAGTGTAGATGCTCAAGCATGAGATTGCAAACACTGGCCCTGCAAGCTCAAGTCTAGCAGACCCTGGAATTTACATTGCTGTGGAAACATACCCCGATGGTTTCATTTAGAAGCTGAAAATGCTGTGGAGACCAATATATATTACAAAGCAAAAGAACAATTGCATTCACTCTCATAGGCAAAACCCTATAACACAGAGTTGTAAAAGAGCTCCCACCCACTTTACACACACTTGCAATGCAAATAAAGTACATTCAGAAAACTATCAGCTCTTTTTGGAACGTTCCATGAATTGGATGTGCCTCTACAGCTGTTTTGAAAAGTTAGTTATTTTCTTTCCAACATGTGAGACAGTTGCTTCTGGAAAGAACAATTTATTTGGCTGTTGACCTATGTACTTCATAAAAAAATAAACTGTTGCTGAGATTTGGAAACAAGAAAGGGTACAGCTTGTAGATCCATATGAGATTACCAGATACATATTAGCTAGATACCTAAAATGTATTAGCCAAGGGCTAATCAAATGATGAGGGGATATGCCCCACCTGTAAGGTCCGGGACAGTGCCCAACTAAGAAGTCCAGCCCCTTCCACTGTTGAAAATGACGCTGACTGTTTCATGCAGTATTTTTGTTCTCTTTCTACAACTTGGGCTCCTAGGTGCTATGGTAATACACAAATAATCATCTTGACCTCTAGATAGCAGAAGGCTGATAAATTTGAAACTCCACATCATCTAGCTGTCAAAAGGGGAGGATCTTATTCTTTTCATTCTCCATCCACCCAAGAACCTCCTGACTTTGGAAAGGAAGGGAATTGTTAACTGAACCCTCTTCCCAGCTCTTACCCGCTCTCCCCCCCCTACATCCCTAGAAGTCTTCCCACTCGTAACAGCACAGTCACTGTTAATAGCTTTTCCATGCAGCAGCTGAGTGAAATCAACAGAATGAATGTCCCCTTTCACTGAGATCCACAGGATTATCAAAAGCAGCAGTAAAACCAAGCAGGGGCTTGTGAGTTTCACTCTGCTGCTGTTTAGGAAAGCTTGGAGCAGCAGAAGCACTGAATCATCTGTCCCCAGACTCAGGAAGACAGCTCTGCATTGGTTCACATATGGAAGATTATTTTGCAGCCATAAGAGAAGGTTTAGACTTCACATTTACCAGATAGTTTTCAATTCACAAAATGGCAAGCTGCTCAGTAGATTTTTTAAGTCCTGATTAATCTACTATAAAGTCCTGGCAAACTTACAGCAAACACCAGAGCCAGCCATGCCAAGTAAAAACAAAACCTTTATTGCTGAACGCTGAAAAAAATTATTTTTAATAATAATGTATAATATTATTTCTACAGTGTCATAAGCTTGCATGGTGCTTTCCAGAAAAGTAGAAAAGAAAGTAGAGTTCTTTTACACAGGTCAGAATATCAGATCTTAATTCCACAAGCAGATACTGCTAATAGTCCGTGTTAATGCAGGTGTACATTCTGACAAGATCAGGGTACAAAAGAGGAAAATATAGGTTAGATTTTAGTTTGGTTCACAGATTTATATGATTTTCCTTTTTACAGGAAAGGAACAAAAATAATTGCTTATTTTCTTATTTTTAACATATGTTAGAATGATGCTAGTTTTTCCAGTAGTACCATTTCTAAAATTACACAAGCTGAACAAATAAGCTGGTTTTTAATCTTCAGCAAAATTTTAAAATACTGCCATTACAACTGCCTTTTCCATGCATTTGTGAAGACTCACAAATATAGTGCAGTGCAACTTAGAGCATAAGCAGTGTTGACAATAGAACCTGCTATACTTAGAATGCCAAAAAGAAACTGATGATGTACCTGGTTATTGCTTTTAGCAGCTGAGTTGATCTGAGCTGTATTTGAGGAGAGGGAATCAAAAAAGGCTTGGTCAGCTACTGAATTACCACAAGGAAATCCATCTTTTGCACCTTCAGTTAGAATCTGAAAGCAGACAAGGCTGTTTTAAGACATTTGTCATTCTTATAGGAATAAGTTATATTGTTTTACATGCTGTAGTTATCTCAACTGTTCTCAGGGTCACCAGAACTACTGAAATTAAAGGGTTTTAAAAATGCATTGATACAATTCCATCTTTAACAGCAGACAATAGAATCAGCTAACAATTCGGAACACTGTATACATATCCTGCATTCAATAATATATCAGATTTGGGTTTTAACAAGAAGTGTGATCCATTGTTTCGTGGGGGCTGGAGGAAGTCTATTCTTGTACGGCCATGTGACATGCCATGACCTGTTAGTTACATTGCTACATAATTTGTGAAAAAAGAAAGCCTACACCAGAAGTAGATTTTTTATAAAATAAATCCTCATTCTTGTACTTATTCAATTATTCTGGAACAGGATGTACATATTATTTTTGGTTTTCTTGTGAATTGTCAATAATAATTTGTCAAAGAAATTAACATTTTACAGGTTACCAATCTCTTCTACATACAACTTCTTCTTTCTCTGAAGGAGATACAGTACAGTAGGCAGCACTGAAAGGGCTTGTTAACTAAAAGTTACTAGACCTACTCTATAGCCTTAGAATAGGCCATAAATGCAATATGATAACTTGACTTTTTAAATAGTAATTGTGTATTATATGAAATTGTGTTATCTCTGACATTCAAAACTATTAATACAAATGATTTTTTAAGTGGGATTAAGTACTGCCATCTTTCATCAAGGCTTCAGTCTAAAGAATTAAATGAAGACTTCCAATATTTAAAAAAATTAAACCAAAAAAAAAAAAATCAAAGCACGGAATCTGCTGTAGCTCTGCTTTACCAAGTTTCTCCTTTGTTGTTATATTGTGATCTCTTACTTCAATATAATCTGTTGGAACAAGTCCCCTCTCTCCTTTGCTGTTTTTTCCTTCCAACCAACCTCCACCTATGTCCTAAAGAAATAAAAATAAGAATAAGCATTATACAAATAATTTTTCTAGATAGATGCTGAAGTATGCTTTAATTATGGTCTTGTAGTTGGTTCTTGAAAAACAGAATCTGAATGAAAGTTATGACTGAGACCTCGGGCAAATTCACATAAACCTCTTCAGTATATTAAGTAAAAAACAATCAAATTAAGTTTATAAGCAGATAAATGAAGATTTATATTTATGACAAATCTTCAAGTACATCTGACTGAAGGGAGATTTATATATAAACAAAGGTCCAGTTAATACTCATTGAAATAGTATGTAAAGGTCTTTTGTTTGTTTGAATGATCTGCTAATACTTACACACAGGTCGCCTGGCCAATGTGAACCAAGCTTAGCCACTGAGGGGATGTTTACACTGATGGGTGGAAAAGTCACCGCCATCAGATCAGCCTATCTGGATCGACTGGGCAGCCAGTGAAGACCCACTCAGTCAATCCAGAAGTTGATGCAGTAAAACCACTTCCTCAAGCGCTTCTCCAGAAATGTGGCGGCTCTAGCCTTAGGACCATGGTGCACTGTGAGAAAACTTCACAGCCCATCTCGCATGTTATCAGGAAGGAGTTTGCTTTAAAAGTCTTGATCAGTTCAGTCTCCATTGCAAACCCAGCTCAGTGATAAGAAGAGAATGGGTTAATGCTGACCTGCTGTTGCTTGCAAAGAGAGTGGCTTGTTTTCAACAGAGTGGATTGCAGTTTGGGGGGGCGAGAGGGGGAGAGGAGGAGGAGGAAAGGAGAGGACTAAAAGTTGGGCCATGGAATTGTGGGATATTACTGGCTGACTGCCATGACCCGAGTCAAGCTGGGCTGTGTCTACAATGCAAAGCAGTTGGGTTCGTACCCCGTCTTAACTCAAGCACAGGCCCTCCAGCCCAGCAGGGGATTGGGACCCCAACTTTGAGCCCTGGCTTAGTGCAATTGAAGTGTAGATATTAGGGGGCTAGGCTTGGGCCCAGACTCAAGTACGGGTTTATGATGCAGTATAGACATATCCTAACATTTTACTCTTAGCCTAGACCTTGAACACTTCAATATCCCAAAAGAAAAGTTTTCCTATAAAACCCAACAGGTATGTTCTTGTTCCTTTTTATGGATACCAAATTTCAATTAAAGTATTTGAATAGAAGCAAAACCAATTCCTACCCAGAGTTTAAGCAATCCATTATAGAACTCTACTATGATACTCAGAGTGCAATGGACTAACAGCAAAGGAATAGTCTTTCACTAGCCAAGATGAGTGAAATACAAAAACAACAAAAACATACACAGCATAAATAGTAAAGAGTGAATTAAAATTTTCAGATTTTTGCAAGTGTTATCAATAATTCTGGTAAAGAAGGTTTATCATTTTTCCTTAAATTTGACTGATATTTAGCGCGGGGGGGGGAGGGGGGATGATTGATGATGATGATGATGATGATGATGATGATAAGAGGTTGCTCAAAACTGTAGATCCTGCAAAGACTTAAGCTTGTAGAGAACCTCATACCACTTGAATAGGCCCATTTAAGTTAGTGGGATTACTCACATGGCACAAAATTATGCATAATTTTTTAAATTTTTACAAGATCAGCCCCTTAATATTTCTTTCCCACTCCATGCACACTAGCCTAACAATAAAAAGCTCAATCAGAAACAGAAGTTTTGCTGTGTTAAAGCCTCCACACAAACTGGTGTCTTTGCATTTTGACATTTAGATTTGAATGTGAAAAATGGTGCATTTAAATATAAGTTTAAATTAATCAGTTTTTAGAATGACCATTTAAATACAAACGATAATCAATGCAAAAAGGGACTACATAAAAATGCTGAGTAACTACCTTAACTCAAAAAGCCAATACATTCAGATGTAATGGTATTGCTATCATTAGCATGTTCTTGTGACATGGTACTACAGTATAGATAGTATAAGAAAGAGGACAGTACTGAAAAAGACCACTAAAATACCTAGGGACAGAGAAGTAATGTCCAACTGTCCTCTGAGCTTGCTTTTATTAATTTAAATTATATCCAAACTATTACTGGAATAGTCTTTTGTATTTAACTTATTGGCCTTTACCTAGAGGGAGGAAGGTAAAGCATGGAAGAGCTTTCCCATTAGATGCCACTCAGCATCTCTTTTCGGCACAAACCCCTCGAAATAGGTCAGTGCATTGTAGCCTGGTTTCCATGTGATTTCTCTTACCGGATTGGTAATTATGATGATCTCCCCTTCACTAACTGTCAGCTCATTGTTTCCCGGTTCAGCAGCAAAGTCATACATCACCCGAGCCTATGGGTGGAAAGAATGTATCAGTGATAATATTCTACATTTAAATATTCAGCATTCATATTGGAAAATATCAGCAGAATTCCATGATTCATAAACATTAAGAGAAACGGTTGGGTGGGAGGAAAGAAGGGTGTGGCACAAGCAATACAAATGACATATCACACAAATCTTAAAGTAACATGCATTTGAACTTCAAAATACAAAATGTCAACATTTGCTTCCAACAAAAATCTTAAAATGCATCCAAAACCAAAACCACCCCCACTAATCAGAATCTGTGATCTGCAGCTCTCTATAGAAGGCAAACCGCGATTATCTACACCCAAAGAATTGCAGTCTAAGCAAGCAGGCAAATAAACCACTATCTGCAGCATACAGGACCTACTGGTAAAAACTAAAGTGAGAAACCATTTTCAGCAGCTCTTCTTTCACTGCTAGAGGCAGAAGAAAAATCATTTCCCTTAATGTGCTATTTTGTAAAAAGCATTTGTACTCTGACTCATGAAGAAGGACTGTGTTGTGAAGTGAGCATTTCAAAAAAAAGAGGATACAAAAGTTATACTCATCTGAAGGGATTACAGGTTCAGGTAACCAGAGCTACATGTAAACCAACATGAAACTAGACAATCTTAAAATTCTTTTATTGTGATTAGTTCTTCTTGTAAGTTAGAGGAAGCAAACACTGAACAAAACCAGTTTTAATTTAAACAGAATATAGAACCCCAAAGTCCGCCGTCACTATTAAGCCATTAGCCTTTGCCTAACTGTAGTTAACTTGGTTTTTTACAATTTAACCCAATACTTTAGTAATACACAAAAAACATTTTCTGGTGTGAGAGTTAAGGTTGATCTGTACATAACAAGTACAACCAGAAAAGCATAAAAATGAAAATTTAAGCCTAACAACAGTCCCTCTGCTCCACCCAGAGAGCCATACCTCACCACTAGAGCTGCCATTCATCACACCCAAATCTTAATATTACCCCACTAAAGGATGTCAGACTTCAGACAATTCTTTCCCAAATTTACCTCCACCACATCAACGGCCAACCAAGATAGTAAGAGGTTTTTGGTGAGCTAAGTACACATTTTTGGCTTTCTACAGTCTTTTTAAGCCAAAACATTTATAAGCCCGAGAATGAACTTTTTATAAGGCAGGTTTTAATTGCTTAGAACTCAGAAGCCAATTAATAAGATATGAAAAATATTGAAAATTCCAGCCTCTTTCAGATTATGTGCCAAAATTTTGGAGCAAATGAATTGTATTTTGCATAAACAAGGGGTAGGTAGGAAATCAACCCATATTTAGTGCAAAATACAACCCAATAGTAACTATAGCATTGCACTGGTTCCGCCATAATGATGGTTAAGGAAAGGTTATATTTCTAAAATGCTTCAAATTGGACACAAAAATGTATTGCTAGCTAATCTCTCCATACAGAATCATAGCAATATAGGACTTGAGTCACCAAATTCAGCCCCCAGTGCTAAGGCAGGACCACATAAACTAGACCATCACTCACAGGTATCTGCTCAACTCATTCTTTAAAACCTCCAATGATCAGGATTCCAAAGCCTTCCTTTGGAAGCCTATTTCACAGTTTCCCTACCCTTATAGTTAGCAAGTTCTTCTTTGCATCTAACCTAAATCCCCCTTGGTGCAGATTACTTCCTCTCCTACCTTCAGCGGACTTGGAGAACAATTGTTCACCGTCCTCTTTACAGAAGCCGTTAACATATCTGAAGGTACTTTATCATTACAACAGCATTAGCGGCCCAAACACTTTTGTTTTCTTCCATTAAATTCCCTTGCCTGAAAGCTTTCTTCTACCATTAAGGCAGAAATATAAAAATAAATCAAATTTTATTTTTCTCCAACTTTTGAAACATATGCTGAGACAATTTGAGGACATTGCTCTCCCAACCCCATAACATCTTGAAGGAAGTTTTGGATCAAAATTTTAGTCTGCATTTAATACATATTCCATATATACTGACATATTTTAATCCTTATCTCCACCAGAAGTTTCAATATTTATTTAACATATACAACTTCTTTCTACCCCCTACCAACCTCCATCCCACTCAAAAAAAATTCAACAGAAAAAAACCCCATCACAATCCACATTAAACCAAAAATCTATCATTTATGAACACTCCCTCTCTCTACCTTTGGTGCTCGTAGTGCTTCAAAGACAATTAAACTAAGTTTTTCTCTGCTGGATGTTACTGTAGAAGTGCCCCGCAACAGTAAGCACAGAATACACTCAAACGCCTTTCAGAAGGTCAAAACTAGTACTGTTAACTGTGAGTGTTGTGTCATGCTCCGCTGTTTAAAAAATTGCAGACATGTACAAAAGCCTTTTCCTGTGGAACTGAAACCAATAGGAAAATAAAGAGTAAAATAAAAAATAAAAAATCCTAGGATGCTGGTGTGCTGAGATCACAGTTTGTCATGCTGACCAATATAAGTCGCATTGTTTCTTTGTACTCCCTTGTTGGTCTGACTGTATCCATCTGTTGTCTCTTGTCTTACACTTAGATGGTAAGCTCTCTGGAGGCAAGGACTATCTTTTTGTTCTCTGTTTGTACAGCACCTAGTACTGTGGGGTCCTGGTCCATGACAGGCTCCTAGGCACTATGAAAGTGATCACTACAAGTGATAAATAATCAGTTCAATTCCAAGTGAAAATTTTTTTTTTTGCACCTTTTGGTCTGTTCATGCAACAGCTTGCAATTTTATTCATGTCATAAGAACATAAGAATGGCTATACTGGGTCAGATCAATAGTTCATCTACCCAGTATCCTGTCATCTCGACAGCGGCCAGAGCCAGATGCTTCAGAGGGAGTGAACAGAACTGGGCAATTTATCGAGTGATTCATCTCCTGTCATCCAGTCCCAGCTTCTAGCAGTCAGAGGTTTAATGTCTTTCGTGTAGAAATTTTTTTAATGGAAAGAGAGAAATCTGTCTTAAAGATAAAAATGAAGTAATGAAAGTTTTTGGATGCCTAAAGTATTCTAGTATGCCAGGTTCCTAAAATTGGTAGGAAGAGAGCCGTACCACTTCTGTGAGCCAGAAGTCCACAGCAAGGGAGGAGCAGTAACACAAACTTGTCCCTACAAATGTTGTTTCTCCTGTAAACAATTTATCGTCTTTATATAGATTGCATCATATATCCTATTCCTCCCATTCTTACAAGTTTACCAGTAACAAATTTGTAACATGCAAATGCAAGTTTTGTTATTCCAAGAAAAATCACACGCATCAAACTATATGAACACTGCCATATACTGGGAGAGACAAAAATTCAAGCCTTCTCTTCATTGCTATAAAAGGTGCTTGTTTTTGTTTAAACTGCGGGGTAATTAACACGTGCACTATAAAGGTTTAAAAAAGTGGTAAAACTAGGTGAGGTCAGCACTGTACCTCCAACTAGCTGACCTCACTTAGTTTTACCTCAATCCCGTTCAAACAGAGGCTGGTGTACAGTGAGGTAAAAGTAAAGTGCCTTGTCTTTTATTGTTTTTTTAAATCTTGGGATAGCGCATGTGTTATTTGCCCTGAGGTGCACCATCTAACAGTGAAGACAAGACTTCTGAGCAGGCTAGTGTAAACATATTCTACAAAGGAGATAGTCTTTATTAGGAGATGAGGTAAAGTTCAAGGTGACTTGTCACAGCATTCCTTGGTAGCCAAATACAGATCTGAACAGAGAGCAGTTTAGATGGTGTTTTGTTTTCTCTCTTGAACAGAGTATTGATTGGTAGGGTATGTCTACACTGCAGTAAAACAGCCATGGCTGGCCTGGGTCAGCTGATTTGGGCTCAAGCTGGGGGGTATACAATTACATTGCAGACACTTGGGCTCCGGCTGGAACCCAGGAGGGGGGGGAGAGGGATATTAGAAATCGCATCCCCATCAAGTGCATTACACCATTAAGTAGATAAACCCTCAGGCTGCACAATATGACTCCAAACATAAAGCAGAGGAAAGGAGAGTAAGAGAGCACCTGCACAGAATACAGTTTTAGCACACCACTTTGTGGTCATTATGTAGGCATGCTATCATCCCCCATAGATTTTGACCACTCTTGCTTTCACATCCAACCTCAATTTGAAGATTGATTTTAGCTGTAAAATTTCTCATGGTAGGATTTTTCTGTAAAGTCTAAAATAAAATACAAAGCTAATATTTTAAGTAGTTACACTTAAATAAAAGCAAAAAGGGGAAACAATAGACATGTGGATTTGAACCTAAAGCCATGTCTACGTAACATGAAGAATACATTAAGCTATTAAATACTGTCTTCTCCTCTAATCAAGTACATGTTCTTAAGAAGTCATGTGTTCTGGGCAAATCTGAAGTTGCCTAAACACTAAGGGAAAATTTCTCCCTTACAATTGGAGACTTTCAGCATATCCAGATTATGTTGTGCAAGGCTAATTTAGATGCACAAAAGCTAAAGGTTTTCTATAACAATATACTTCCCATAATTCCTATTTTCCCTTCCGTAGAGGTCTAGTTCCAGGAAAAAATAAAATCTGGTAAGAGTAGACCTGTTTATTGCTCAGACTGCTTTTACTAAATCAAACAATGCATCTTCAGATGTGCAGAAGGTTTAGTATAGGTTTATTAAATAATGCTTAGCACTTATCACTTTACATTTTCAGAGTGTTTTATAAACCACTTCATTTGTAAGGAAGGAAGTTAAGTATTATTACATTAATCAGTAAAAAAAACAAACATATAGAAACCATATTCAGAGAGACCTTGGACAGAAGTAATAATATAAAGGTAGGATTAAAGGATTTAAAGAAAGTAAATATAGTGCCCATCTTGAAGAAAGGGAAGAAAGAGGATCTAGGTAACTACAGACCAGCCAGCCTCACCTCAATCCCTGGAAAAATCATGGAGCAGGTCATCAAGGAATCCATTTTAAGGCACTTAGAAGAGAGAAAGGTGATCAGGAACAGTCAACATGGATTCACCAAGGGCAAGTCATGTCTGACCAACCTGATTGCTTTCTATGAAGAGGTGACTGGCTTTATGGATGTGGAGAAAGCAGTGGACATGATATAACTTGACTCTAGCAAAGCTTTTGATATGGTCTCCCACAGTTTTCTTCTTAGCAAGTTAAAGAAGTATGGGTTGGAATAATGGACTATAAAATGGACAGAGGACTGGCTAGAGCAAAGGACTCCACGAGTAGTGATCAATGGCTCCATGTCTAGCTGGCTGCCAGTCACAAGCCGAGTGCCCCAGGGGTCAGTCCTCGGGCTGGTTTTGTTCATCTTCATTAATGATCTGGAGGATGGGGAAGATTGCACCCTCAGCAATTTGCAGATGACTCTAAGCTAGGGGGAGTGGTAGATACCCTGGAAGGGAGGGATAGGATACAGAATGACCTAGACAAATTGGAGGATTAGGCCAAAAGAAATCTGATGAGGTTCAACAAGGACAAGTGCAGAGTCCTACACTTAGGATGGAAGAATCCCATGCACACTATAGACTGGGGACCAATGAGCTAGGCAGCAGTTCTGCAGAAAAGGATCTGGAGGTTACAGCGGATAAGAAGCTGAATATGTGTCAGCAGTGTGCCCTGGTTGCCAAGGAGGCTAGTGGCATATTGGGCTGCATTAGTAAGAGCATTGCCAGCAGATCATGGGAAGTGATTATTCCCCTCTATTCAGCATTGGTACGGCTGCATCTGGAGTACTGTGCCCAGTTTTGGGGCCCCCCACTACAAAAAGGATGTGGACAAGTTGGAGAGAGTCCAGCAAAATGATTAGGGTGCTGGAGCACAAGACTTATGAGGAGAGGCTGAGGGAACTGGGCCTGTTTCATCTACAGAAGAGAAGAATGAGGGGGGATTTGATAGCAGCCTTTAACTACCTGAAAGGGGGTTCCAGGAAGGATTGAGCTAGGCTGTTCTCCGTGGTGGCAGACGACAGAACAAGGAGCAACGGTCTCAAGTTGCAATGGGGGAGGTCTAGGTTGGACATTAGGAAAAGGTTTTTCACTAGGAGGGGGGTAAAACCTTGGAATGGGTTACCTAGAAAGGTGGTGGCATCTCCATCTTTAGAAGTTTTTAAGCTGTGTCTTGACAAAACCCTCACTGGGATTATTTAGCTGAGGTTAGTCCTGCTTTGAGAAGGGGGTTGGACTAGATGACCTCCTGAGTGCCCTTCCAACTCTCATATTCTATGATTCTATGAAGTCAACTACAGAAAGAAGCTCAGATAGTCTGGTACCAGAACTATAAACAAGACAGCAACCTTAAAAGACCAATAAGATAAATAAACCCTTTTCAGTGTGAGGTTGTGTTCTTGCCTAAACTCCAAGAGAAAATTGCTGGGATGTGTGCAGGTCTCAATTTTATTATTAAAAGAGATCCAGCAAACAATCTCACAGGAATGACTAAAATGGTATTATTAAAGAAGCAACAGCTGCAAAAAGTTAGCTCTTCAAACAGCCTGGAGGTAAATTTGATTTAGAAAATCTGGAGATTCCGCTGTGGCCACAACAAATGGAAATATTAGTTTTATTAACCTCATTTAACATCATTAGATTATAGGGTAGCTGTGCGTTTGTTCTGGATTACCAATCTGAATGCTGTTGAGAAGCAAGGAAGATTAATGCTACAAAACAAAGTTTAAACATTTTGTCTTTCAACAGTTAGGAACAAGGAAAAATAACTTTACCGTGGAAATAAAAATTTGCTTTGATGGCTAATTTTAAATCATCATTACAAAACACACTGTATTTTAGAGAGATCCACAGTACAAATCTCATACTTGTATTCTCTAAACCCTCAAACTTAATTCAATAAATTTTAATATAAACCCTCGGACTCCCAGACCTAAGTGCAGGCACCACAGGTGTACAACTGACAAATCTTAAGAAATCAAATGACTATCTTGATGGAATGCACTTCAGGGGAATAGGTCATTATAGACATTTTCCCTCTCTGTAACTATGCTTCACCAATGAGTAATCAAGAGGAATTTTTTAAACAGTTGAATTATCATGCAGCCTTTGTTCAGCAGATAGCATTTATGTCATCACACCTCCATACTTCTGATCATCCATTCCAAGAATACTTTAAAGGAGAAGAATGATTTGTTCACATACTAGTTATCACCTCTCTATCTGCCTTACTGGCATCACAGTAACTAGATTACATTAAAATAGTTGTTCTGGGACAGACATGGAACTTTGGGTCCTCTCCTGAGGAGGTTAGTGTAACTGTAAGGAAGAGTGTTAAGCACTTGATCTGAAAGGAGTTGTAGCTGCACTCCCATTATAACACACACTTGACATTAACACTACACGTTGAGGAGGAAAGGAAGATAAAAGGGGACTTCTGGCAACTGGGTAACACCAGTAATCTAGTATTCATTAAGATCCCATGGAACCATCACTACCACCAACTTAGTGTTTTCATAATGTATCGTCACATGTTAGCAACATCCAACAGAATAAGGAACTGTACACTAGGCAATTTACACTACAGAAGACTTACTGTTGTACACACAAAGGTATAGGCCTAATTTTACATAAGTAATTTGACCTAAGTAAAACCTCATTTCTCAGTGGGCATGATTGGGGAAGGTGAAAACGGAGATTAAGTTGTAAATTATGGCATAACAAGCATTAGGTTGGAGTTGGTCTAGCTAAGATATGCAGGAACACCCTTGTTTTAGCAACAATGGAGAAGATAAACCTGGAATGTAGAGATCCTGTTATGCATGAACAGCACATGGACAAAGCATGCTGTACAGGGATTGGTTTCTGAAAAGTAACTAAGCCAATCTTAAAGCACGTCATGCAATTTAGTCTGGAATGCAGGAAGATGTAAATAAGGAAAAGATATGCTGTGTAGCTTTCAATTTGTGATGTACCTACCCTGCATTCACTCCCTGTGTTTGAGACTGGCCAGCTTGGGTGTACTGTTGCTGTATGCCAAATAAGAAGTACCTCAGTGACAAATTCCAGAGTTGAACTGTGTTTTTGGTAACTGAGTAGGAGAGGGTCTCAGAGGACCTCAACAAAAAGGTGCAACAATTCAATTGTTATAAGAAGTTTTAGGCACTCAAACATTTCCTTCTGGATTCAGAGAAGGGGTTAAAGGACTATAAAATTAGTAAGTGATTCCTAAAATAGTCCCCATATTAATCCAATAAAATGTAACCACAAGCCATATATTTATCATATGCAATATGTAGGTAATCCTACATAACATTAATAGAAATTGTCAGCTAAAATAACCCATTCCTATGCAGAGAGGTGGGGGGGGAGAAGAGAGTAGCAGAGGAGAATCAAACAAGTAAGAAATCAATGCTTAGTAGGTCAAGCCCAAAATTGTTGAGATTGGCTAGAATGAATGAACATCTAGTAGGTCATCAAGCCTATGCAGGATTGTTCCCTCGTGTACATTTTTTGGCCTAGTGTTTTCTAGACTAGTTTTAAATTTCAAGTGATGGATCACCTGCTTCATTTTTTTTAAATGAGAATAAACCATATCCTGATATTCATACTAAAACTTTCCTCTCTTAATTTACCCACTGTTCCTAGTTATCACCCCTTTGTACTATCCCAAGTGCCTCTCCCTCTTTGATGTTTAGTTTACATTGTTCACCTATCCCTAAACTGTTATGTCAGCCCTTAGCTGTCACTTGGACACAGAGAGACAAGGTGAGTGAGGTAATATCTTTTACTGGACCAGCTTCCGTTGGTGAGAGAGAGGCTTTCAAGCTTACACAGACTTCTTCAGGTCTGAGAAAAGTACTCAGAGGTTGTGTGTCTACACTGCAATTAAAAACCCTGTGTCTGGCATATGCCAGCAGACTCAGGCTGACAGGGCTTGGGCTAAAGGTCTGTTTATTTGTGGTGTCCACATTCAGGCTTGGGCTGAAGCCCAGGGTCTAGGACCCTGAGAGGGGAGAGGGTCCCATAGCTCGGGTTGCAGGCCAAGCATCTACACTGCAATTAAACACCTGAACCCCAAGAGCCCCAGTCAGCTGGCAAGGGCCAGCCACAGGTTTTTAATTGTGGTGTAGACTTACCCAGGCTGTCACAACGAAATAGTCTGTTCCACCTTGTGTTTACCATAAGTAGTTAATCCATTTCAAGGGACCATTCTGTTCTTCCTGAGGACATGTCTATGCTACGGGCACTACAGTGGCCTCAGAACAAACTGACCAGAAGTATATCCCACTACAAGAAATACTGCTAAAAACACTTACAGGCAATTGTGACAGATTGGGGAATCTGTCTGTGTAAACTTCTGAATCCCATTTGATTTTTTTAACTCTATTTCTGACTATAACCATCAATGTGGATTAAAACTCCCATTTTACGGCAGAAGACAGCACACCCGCAAATATGCAACAGAGCCATCAACAAATTGAACAGCTTTACCCTGATGGTTCCATGGGGCTGACAGACTCAGCCAATAACTTTTAATGACCCTTCATGAGTAGGGAAAATGGAAAATCCTCAGGAGGTAGGAGAAGCAGGAAGAGGTGTCAGAACCTGTTTTTAAGAAGGGACAGTCTTTCTTGCAACAGAGAGCCAGACCATCACCAGAACCAGAGAATTAGAGCTGGAGGGACATGCCCCCCACCTCCCAAAGAATACTGACCAAAACCCAAAGAACTCCAAAGAGTAAGGAGGGCACTTGAGGGAGAGAATTACCTTCATGTGATCATAGTTTTTCCATAGATCTGTAAATCTCTTGTACTTTTGGAAGGGGGTGGGTGTTTAAAATGTCCCTTTTGAAACCCTGTGTGTTCCTTACTTTATCTGCCACATATCCCCAAAGGGTTAAATTATACACCAAAGTGCCCATGAGGGTGGAGCTCTGGAGAGCACATGTATAAGCTTCTGGGGAGACAGAGAGGTTCAGAATTGGTCTTCAGACCTTAGGGCAGCTAGACTGCAGGGTCCCACCATTTCTCAGAGTGGTACCTGACAAAGAGTCTGCTTCTCTCCTCCCCCAGGTGTGTGCGCCGAGAGGCCAGAACGAGAGAATGTGTCTGGATGCTGCTCAGATGCAGTGGCCTCAGGATCATGTGGGATCCAAACATTGGGTCCCATACAGCAGACTAGTGACTGTCCACTAGGAAAACTCAACCAGGGCTGTAACAGTAATATTAAGCATTTTTAGAACATGTTCTGAAATGTTCTGAATCCCTAATAATGAATTTGACAAAACCAACATAAAAACACAATTTTGATTTTCATGTATATAGCTAAAAGCAAGAGCAGTAGCAATGTATAACTAAGACAATGTCATTTTTGCTCACTTATTACCTTAAAATACAAAGAATTTCCAAACACAAATGGTATTTGCATGTTATGGCTGATTTCAGACAACTTCTTCAAATACCTTTACATACAATCTGTATATCCTCCCCCTCCTCTTCACTTATATCATTAGATACACTTCTTACATCTTGAATTAAGTTAGACTGCAAATTGAGCTGGACGGAGGACAAATTCCATTTCGCAAAACATTTTTGAGATTTCAAAATAACAAAACAAAAATATTTCAGAATTTTTTTTAAAAATTGTTTTAGATCAATCAAAATGTTTTGTTATGATTTTGACTTTGTTCATTTTATATTATAATACAACGTTTAAAAATTCAACATGAAGTCATTTCAAAAGAAAAAAAATCTAAATGTTTCATTCCAAATATGTCTACATAGGATGTCTTGATGTTGCCAGAATTTTTTTATTCCTGACATTTTTCCCCAGTATGAAGTTTCTGTGAAATCCAAATCATGCATCAAGTGTTTTGATTTCAACGGAACAGCACTTTCCAATGGGAGATGGTTCATTCTGTCAAAAAAATTTCAACCAGATCCAACTGCAAGCTCTTCAGGCCAGTTACGAGAGACTTTCCTATGTATTAGCATGGGGCCTAGCACAATGGGACACAATCCTGATTTGGGAATGCATGGGGTAACACAATAAAAACAAATAGCCACCAATTGTTCTGCAGTATAGCATCATCACTAGACCTGCAATCAGGAAATATCAACCTAAACTATGTTTGGAAAAAGATAATGAAGTGCCCTTTCCTCATTTACAAGCATGTCAAACTGTAGTAAGATGAAATTGGTGTCATTTTCAGACATTCTGAATATCATTATCAAATTCAGTTTTCCTTGGTATGACTATACTGCAGCAATAATGTAGCTCACTCAGTCTTTTATTCCTGTGTGAATGATATGCATGGTATTTAACCTGTAAAGCATTGAGTTCCTCCAAACAGAAAACCATTTATGCAGAAATAAAAGTTATTAACCCTCTAATTGTACACAGTAATAAAAAAAGACTTTACTTTTAATCCGTATTTTGGTTTCTACATATCCACAAGTATTTTAGAACCAAACAGACTTTCTCCTAAAAATTATAAATTAGCAGTGATGTAAAAATATAACTGAAATCAGCATGTGGGCAGATCTGAGGCTACAGAACCACAACTGAGACTACAGAGTTTGCAGCTGCACCACTGTAGTGCTGTTAGCGCAGACTCTACAGGCTGACAGGAGAGAGCTCTCCCGTTGACTCCAGCCCCCACAAGTGGCAGTAGTTATGTAGGATGGAGCAGCTCTCCCACCAACATATCACTGTCCTCACCGGGTAATTTACATCACTCCTGGGTGTGACTTACTCACACCCCAACATAAGTGACAGTGTGTACATAGCCTAAGTATCTGAAAGCTTATAGTGGTAAGGGAAGTTGATTAGTGATTTTTGAAACATCTAAATTTTTAATGCAAGCTTGTAACATCATCATCATGTACTACAGGAAAATCACCAAGGAGTTTCACAAACTTCATCCTGAAGCACTGACCATCTGTGCTTTGTCTGAGATTATAGATGTAAAAGGCAGTGAAATGAGAAAGAAAGCAAACATCTTTTTTATATTAAGTTCTTCAAGTCTTTTGCATAGAAATCTGGATGAGAAACTGTTTTGACAAGAATGATTCACATGACAGTTAAGAACACACATATCCTCAGAGTCTACAGTATTATTTTCTCTTCTTACTTCTATGCAAACTCTGTTTCCAAAAGACAAGAGTTTGGACAACAACTTCCAATTTAACAGTTCACTATACATACCAGGCTACACATGTCCTGACTTTTGCCATCAAACTGGGTAAAAATGGATTCACTTTATTTTAAAGAGTTACTATGTTTGTTTTCTACCCAAAACACTACAGAGGGCTAACAGGAATTAAGGGTAAATGACTAACAATGGAGGGGCAGACAAATTTAAAAAATGATCACTTTGACTTAACTGCAGATGGATAGACCTAAAGTAGCGTAAGTGTCACAGTGCTGATTGAGCACACTTTCTGGGCCACTCACCAGACTGCTGTGAGGGGATTCAGATGCTGAATCCTCAGATGTTTTAAGCCTGTGCACAGTTTCTATCATGGGGCCTCAGCGTACTCTCAGAGTGCCGATCCTCTATCTAAGACCTGTCTCCTGAGAGCTGCTACCACATTGTCCACCCCGGAATGAGTGCTGACCACTCAGTCTCCCGCATAGCTTAAAAAAAAACCAAACCACAGTCTCCAGGAACTCCAACCATGTGGGTGATCTGGGCCCACAGTTCACCTCTTCAAGGGGCATGTGAACAGCATTCATGTAACACCCCCTCTCCCCTCCCCCACACACTCTTATACAGCATTCTAAAACCACAGCCTTTTTCTTAATAGCATGAAAAAATACACAGATCTATAGAAAAATAATAAACCCTACACACATTTCCCTACATCATTTTCCTCACCACATTCAGAACACTCTTCGTGCTGGGGTCAGGGTCCTCTTGAGCCATCTAGGGTCCTTCTGCTGCAGTGTATTTTTTGTCTTCTCATACATGGAGTTTTCTCTCCCTAGCTAGCCTTCTCTGAGCTTGGTTGGTCTGTGCCCTTCCTCTCTCTTGCCCAAAATGTCCTAGGTGGTTCCCTCAGTCTTCCTACACTGAGGCTTTTAAAGGGTGGCCTCAATAACTTGTCTTCTGTGTTCTGCATTTTGGGATTTTTCCATCCTCCAAATGCCAGCTCACAGTTAAAGGAAGTTGGAGAGAACTGGCTTCCCCTAGAATGCAGTTACTTTGTTCTCGCCAGGTCAAACCAACACAGGTGCTGATAGTCCTTAACAATTGGTTATTGCCCCTGGTCTAGGAAGAACTTGCTTAAAAGGCGTGTCAGCAGCGGTGGTTACACAGATCTAGCCATTCCATGACATAGTAACCATCACAGTAACAACTTCTTAGTATTGGCCAGAATTCATCGATTGTACAG
>ML675604.1:21962286-22275105 GCA_007922155.1 Mesoclemmys tuberculata
CACAGTAACAACTTCTTAGTATTGGCCAGAATTCATCGATTGTACAGCCAGATTACCCAAATCATCACAGTAACAACTTCTTAGTATTGGCCAGAATTCATCGATTGTACAGACAGATTACCCAAATCATCACAGTAACCTTTAAAGGTCTGGTGTTACAAAACAGTATGAGCTAACTTAAAGCAAACAGCAAAAGCACGGTAAATGGTATGCAGTAGAACAATAACTGAGCATTAGAGAGACTTGGTCCTGGGACCGACATGGCTTCAACTACACTCATAACTGCATGGAAGTTTATCATGCCCGTTTGCCTTCAAGACATTAAAAAACAGACTGGAAAGTATCATCTATTTTTAAGACAGTAAAACCAGACTGCATGGGAAGAAATGGGTTCATCTGGTAGGCCAGGGATTCATCTATTCCAACCATCTGTTAAAGTTTAGGAAACTGATACTGCCAAGAAAACTGTTAGTTCCTCCAGGAGAATGGCACTGATCGTTTATGCTCTTATACAGTTATTTTGAATGGAGACAGTGTTACTGTCATGAAATTCCTATAGCCAGGGTTGGCCTTCCTTTTGGCAGTCAGTTCTTGAGTGGGGTGGAAGAAGTCCTGAGCCTTAGAGTTGAGCTCTTTCCAAGGAACTTGTAGGCAGCTTTTCTAACTCTTGTTGCTGTCAGCTTCATTAGCTTTGATTTTGCAAACAGACTCATCTCTCTCATGGCAAGCAATTGCCCTAGGTAGTAGATGGCACTGGCCATGGGTAAGATTTTGGAATTTCCTTTAAAAAAAAGAAAACCCCACAATTTTTAGAGGGAAGGGTAATGAAAGGATTTTGACCCTCTCAAGGAATTCTTGTTGCATTCAATGTAATGAACAATAATGTAACATGAAGCTAGAGGTGATGACAAATTAACAAATGCAAATAATAATAATACATTTACTGCATCAGTTAACCTCAGAAGAATTTAAATAGACCCAAGTAATATAAGAGCCCTTGAAACGGATAAGGTAAAGATTATCTAGGAAGTGTGTGTTTTGTTATGTTCTGTAAACATCTTGTACAGCTCCTAGATAGAGGAAGTAGGAGAAGAGAGCAGAAACAAAAGAAAAGAGGAGCTCTAATATACCCCCCAAATTAAAACAAATAAATATAAATAAGAACTATTTTTTGTTTGTCTAGCACCTTTCATACAAGGATCACAAATCACTTTACAAACATTCACCTTCACAATGCCATGAGAAGCAGGTAGTAACCCACCTAGACAGGCACTTGTATGTATGTGCGTATGTATATCATAAAATGGTAACGACTTTTTAAGTGGTTAAACAAAGTCAAACATGTTGAAACCACATTTCATCAAAGCACAAGTATGTTAGATGCACAACTGGAAAGAGAACCTTTGAATCCTGATTTCCAATCCTATCATACTAGTTCTCACGCCTTAAAAATATCTGTACTACCAATCACACTGGCATTAATTTAGAAAATATTTTTGTTTTGTGAGCATTAAAAAATATTGCAACCAAGTTTTATGTAGAATACACTTTAGGAAATAGGAAATAAGCAAATTCCCATCAAAAGCAGAGTATATAGCCTTTACATTCTGAGTATGCTTTTCTCAATTAAGCTATACACACTAATATAAATGTTTAAAAATAATTAGTGACTCATTTACACTAGATTACACAGAAAATTATGGTCTGTAGTAAAGAAGCAATTTTAAAATTGTGGTCACGTGATAAAAAATGATCTAAACAACACTGCATATGTATCGTATTAGGAGCAGTTAAAATTACAACTAAACTGAAATAAAAATTAAAGTTAGTGTTTGCTTACTTTTTTTAAAACTGAATTTACAAATATTAAAGCAATAAATTCTCAAAAATGTGTTGCTTTGTTTTTATAATGTGAGTGGGGAAAACACATTGACCTCAGAGTCACAGAATTCACATGTGGTTCTAAGATGAAAGACAAAAATAGAATGCATAGGAACAGGGTATTAAACTCAGTATTAGTAAGAGCCCTAGGAAAAGAAAAAAATCTAAGGGAAAAGGAAGTTCAGGAGATTTGGCGGTTTCTCAAAGACAATATTTAATGCACAACAGCAAACTAACCCAACATGAAGGAAAGAAAGGAAGAATACTAAGAGGCCATTATGGCTCCAACTGGAGCTCCTTAATGACCTGAAAATCAAAAAGAAATCCTACAAAAAGTGGAAACACAGACAAATTGCTAAGGAGGACTGCAAAGGATCAAGAGATATAAAAGGCAGTAAGAGGAGGATCTGAAAATACATTAGGAGCAAGAGAAAGACAAAAGGAAAGTACTACTTGGCAGGGAAAGATAGCTAATAATGGAGGACATTAATAAGGCTGAAGTGTTTAATGCCTATTTTGCTTGAGTCTTCACTAAAAAGTTAATTGAGACCAGATGCTTAACACAATTCATATTAACAAGGGAGAAGGAACACAAACCGGAACAGAAAAAGAACAAATTGAAGAATTTTTTATTAAATTAGATATATTCAAGTCAGCAGTGCCTGACAAAATTTACCTATGTGACATTCTCATAAGCAAATAAGGGAAATATGGTTTAGATGAAATTACCATAAAACAGGCACACAACTGCTTGAAGAACCATACTCCAAGAGTCATCATAAGCGGTTCACTGTCAAATTGGGAAAATTTACCCAGTGGGTCCCACAGGAGTCTTGTCCAGGGTCCTTAATGACTGGGATAATGGAGAGTACGTGTATAAAATCTGTGGATGACATCAAGCTGGGTCATCCACCAAAGAGGGGTTACTATCGCTTTGGAGGAGAGGATCAGAAATCATAATGAATTTGACAAGTTGGACAACTGGTCTGAATTCAACAAGATTAAACTCAGTAAAGATAAGTATGATATTTTGCACTTAGGAAGGAAAAAAATCAAATGCACAAATACAAAATGGGGAATAACTAGCTAGACAGTAGCACTGCAGAAAAGGATCCAGGGATTACAGTGAATCACAATTTGAATGTGAGTCAACAATGTGAAGCAGTTGTGAAACAGGCAAATATAATCCTGTAGTGTCATATGTAAGACACGGGAGATAATTGTTCTCATCTACTTGGCATCGGTGATGCCTCAGGTGGAGTACTGTATTCCATTCTGGGCACCACACTTTAAGAAAGACTTGGATAAATTGGAGACAGCCCAGAGGAAAGTAACAAAAACGATAAAAGGCTTAGAAAACCTGATTTATAAGGAAAGTTTAAAAAAACTGAGCATGTTAAGTCTTGAGAGAAGAATACTGAAGACTGATAGTCTTCAGATATGTTAAGGGCTGTTATAAAGAGTTTGGGGATCAATTGTTCTCCATGTCCACTGATAGAAATACAAGACGTAATCAACTTAATCTGCAGCAAGGGAGATTTGGGGTAGATTATAGGGGGAAAATTCTATCTTTAAGGAAATAGAATTTTTTAATATTATTAAGTTCTGGAACAGGTTTCCAAGGGAGGTTGTGGAATCCCCATCATTGGAGGTTTTTAAGAACAGGATGGACAAACACCTGTCATAGAGGATCTAGGTATACTTGATCCTGCCTCAGCACAAGAGGATGGATTAGATGACCCTTTGAGATCCCTTCCAAACCTACACTTCTCTGATTCTGTTGTAAGATCCCCATGTAGTGTCAGGCAGGAATGGAGGAAGTGTGGCTCCCTATAATTTCTAAATAAAAGTATGCAGCATACTTCGACTAGGTCTGTCAAAACATCTCAAATGAAGAATTTGACTTGTATCACAAGGATTACATTAGTTATTGCAGAATATAAGTGTGGATAGCTTGGTATAAAAATGGTTAGCAGTCTGCAAGATTACAGAAGATATGATATAATATCCTGGGATACCTTTTTTATAAAATATCAGTCTACTGCAGATCAGTATTAAAGAAAACAAATAAAATGCTACATGATAAGCAAAAAGTCAGTCTTCTTTGCTGTCATGGATCCACTATCCCAAGTATACTATCCATTTGCTTATAGGGCTGGATTCTCAAGTGATGTAAACTGACACAGCTCTACTGTGGTCAACAGAACTAGACCAATTTACATGAGGGATGTCTTCACTACCATTTTTCTTCAAATTTCCCATTGCTGCAGCTCCACCAGTGGTGGTAATACAAAGAACAACCATGTGGATAGGCCATGAGTGTTTTAATCACTGTGTCCTCCAGACCAGCTCTGAACAGGGCAAGATGAAATGCCAACAGCTAGTCCACACTGTTTCTCCCATTGTTGCTACTACTGATGGAGCTGTGACACTATGAAATGTAAAGAATGCTAATACAAACACATCTAGAGTGAATGTAGCACAGACCAGCGACCTCAAGAAGCTAATTTCACAAAGAAATGGCAACACTAAGAAATTTCTCACCCAGCCACATATGCCATTTTCCATAGCCAGCCCAAGAGAGAAAAATGACAGGTCTGTCACTAACAAAGTTAGTGTTAGCCTTGTGTCAACTTAACTATGAAAGTGTCCACACTTAATTTCCTGTAACTGCCCAGCTACACCAACTTAACTCCACCTCCACAAGCGGTGTAAAGTCAATGTCAATGTAGTTAAGTCAACATATGTCAGTGTAGACACCATTGTATATATCGATTGTTACCGGATTTCAAGAGCCTTCTAACAGTGCCCCACACTGACAGCACAATTAATACAAGCACTCCTGGAAAGGACTGCCAACACAAGAACCAAAGCGTAGACAAGCGCAAGCAATGTAATTACTGTGGCGCCAGTATGCAGATGTAAGGTTGACTTAATATTGTAGTATAGGCAAACCCACAGAAATAGGTGAGAACAAGAGAAAGAACTCAAGAGGGAAGACAAACACAACAGTGTGAATATTGTCTTGTTCCCTTCTCCCAATGTTTCCCTAGAGAACAACATCTAAGGAGTTCTAAAGAGAGCAATATGGTATTCGGAGAACTACTGATTGGAATGTTACGGTCTCAGCTAAAATGAGAGAAGACAGACAGCTTGAGGAAGAAAGAACTGAAGAAGCTGAGCTCCAGCATGTAGCCACCTGCTTTACTCTCCCAAAGCGAACCCATGAGATGCAGGGTGGAAGACAGAAGTGTGGTTGGAGGATAAAGTTTAAAATACACTTTTTCAAAGCCTGACTGAACCATGTACCACATTTATATACTTAGATTTACACTGCTGCCTGCACAGTAGCTATTTAGCTGTCATGTTCTTTTAGGGAGTGTATAGAAAAGACAACACATGGCTTCTACAATAGTGCATGACCAAGATGATGCTACCATTCTGGTGCATGTGCTTAAAACACAAACAACATTTGCAAAGAAATTAGTATAAGAAAGAAGTTGCAAATCTGATGGAACTGAAATCTCCTTTCAAGATGGATTTACATTGCAGCGTGATCTTAGTGACAAAGAAATGTCAATAGAAGTGATTTTTTTTTAAAAAATCTGATGATTTTTTTACTTAATGTTGCTTAAATAATGTTACATATTTTCTTTAATAACTCTTCTTTATTCCAATAAGACTGTCAAAATTATATGCTCCTTCAAAACGTTTTAAATTACTTTCACCAGTTTTTTTAATTTTTAAAAGTGCTAATGTATTATTTAATCAGATATATTGTTCCACCACTACTCCTGCAATAGCAAATCACAATATTTATATGCCACTGTGAACAATATTTTCCTCCATCTGTAACGGATAGATGGATGGATCTGTGTGTAACTCATGCTACTCTAACAACTTTACAGTTGTGTCTAAGTTTGTCATTTGGCAGGCAGACTGCCCGGACTTCCTTCTTTTTTAATCATTTTACCCAGCTAGTAGAGCATTCTGGGAGGGGGGGATTAGATGGGGGGAGACGTAGGAAACAGCAAGGGTTTTGATGAGAGACTACTCTTTTCCAAAGAAAATTGTATCTAAACACTGTAGACAGAGGATTTTTTTTTAATATAGCTTTTCAACATGATAAATACTGACTTATCTATACTGACTACATTAAAAACAGCAACTTATTTTCTTCACTTTCCTTTGCACAAGGAAATTCTCTGCAAGATTATCGTCAGCCCTTCGACTTAGTGGGCTGCCTGAAGGACTTTATTTTAAATGCTCCACAGCAATTCTTTTAAAGTTAATATTGTGCCAAGAAGAAAAGTACAACTGTATATGTGATTACAAGTTAGCTTCCAACCTTTCAAGGCAGCCCCCCTCCCATCTCACCTCCCTCCCCATACCCCTTCATCAACTAACTTGAAGGACTGAAAGGAAAAGGAGATGAAATTCCATTCCATCACAAAACTGTACTTCTAGTAAGCATGCATTAGAGAGTTCTTGGTATAAGTTAATTTGCTGAGATATCAGAATTGAGTGAGAGGATGGTGAAGGGTACCATTAGATATAAAAAAACCTGATGGGAATATATTTTATAATAACCCGTATAAACAGATACAATAGCAGTCATTTACTTGTGAAAAGTTCTCATGTTATTTGTTACCCTAGTGTAACCAATCTCAGTTTATCCTTGTTTCTGACATTCCACAGGGGGAGTTCTTGAACCTAAACTTCAATTATTTTCTTGTGGTGAATATGAGGTACAAACTAACAATTTCCAAATTTCCAAAAGCCATCTTTAACATGCTCTGTGCCAGTTATAACTGGAACAGTTTAGTCTGAGGGCTTGATTAGAAAGTTACCCTGAATCAGAGTGGATGAAAAAAGGGAAAAATAATTAAAATAAAACATTTGATTTAAATAGTCTATTTTAATTAATATCTATATTTTTCTAAAATAAACCAATTTAAAAATAATTTTGAAATTAGGACAATCTATATTAAATCTTAGATTATAATTAAAAATAATTCAATATTACTTTTTAATTTATCAATACATGTTTGCTGCCAAATTTAGATGCAAGTTCAACTACTGAATAGGTGGAAGTCACTGGCTGAGCACCTGAAGCCAGAGTTTGCTGAAGTGCTAAACCAGTTTTGACAGCAGTAACAACTTCTACAGGTGCAAAGAGAATATTTTCTTCATTTCAGTCTATTCAACTAGTCCATTTCAATGACTAGTTCATTCAAAATTGATAAACTGATTTGGAGCTGAAAAAATAGGAAAGCTTGTTTTCTTCTCCAAACTATGAAATAAATGAGTGATGAGATCTACTAGTTCTAAAATCCTGAAGGACGTAGTGACTAGAAATAATCAATTCAATTCACAAACTAGTAGTTCATTTATTTAATAAATCAGTTTCTCTTACATGAAACACATTTTGATACTCTACATCTTAGCAATGGACACACTTGAACCCTCAAAAACAAGAGTCCTGTAGCACTTTAAAGACTAACAAATTTCTGTGGGCATAAGCTTTCGTGGGCTGCAACCCACTTCATATGGTCTGTGAATATAAGCTTTTGTGGGCTGCAACGCACTTTGTCAGATGCATCTGACAAAGTGGGTTGCAGTCCATGAAAGCTTATGCCCACAGAAATTAGTTAGTCTTTAAGGTACTACAGGACTCTCCTTTTTGCTGCATACAGACTAACACGGCTACCCCTTTGAAACTTCAACCCTCAAGACCACCGAGTGACAAACTGGAGTATACAGTCCCTGGCTCCTTGAACACTCTCAGATTCTCTCCTTCCAGAGAAACAGTGTACCCCAACTCACCAATGCTACCTAAGATCATCTTTCTGCTTAATATACAGAATTTAGGTATGATTATAGCGAAATCAAGTGTCAGTTTATTTAACAAAGAATAGAGATTCTAGTAAAAGTATTGGAAACAAAATAATGTAAAATAAAATCATAACATGCTTTCTAGCGTCTAGACTTAATGAGCAAGATACTCTTCTAACCAAGTATTGCCCACACAAAATCCTGCAGCATTTTACAGCCAGTTTGGCTGTGACCCTTTTTTCATGAAACAAGCTGCTCTTTGTCTCCTCAGTGAAAGAACCAGTGTTGCTTGTCACCCCAAGACATACTAAAAAACTCACTTGTGTTTATTCATAAATGGACACACACACACACCCTTCCCCACTGTTCGTTTCATCCTGTAGATCGTATTTTTCTGGTGGCTCATTATACAAATAAGCATATTGTGAGGCAAACAATATGCAAAATGAACCACCATGGAAATAGGTGTCTGTTATCCCCCGCCCGAAAGAAACATTTCTAAGGGATGTCACCTCCTGGTGATCTGCCTTTACTCCAAAATCTTAAGAACACAATTTTCAGTAGAGATACATAACTAACGCCCTACTTGAATTGTGGGATGATTGGCAAAAAATTTAGGCTGAGTTAAAGATAAGCCATAGAAAATTGCAGAAAAGTAATAACGGACCCTATTATTTTCAGTAATAAAGTTCATTATTACTTTTTTTGCAATTTTCCACTATCAGCTGCCCAGGACTGACAGCGGCTGCCCAGGAGGCTATCTGCCCTTAGCCCCCAGGCAGCTGGGGCTCCCACTGTCAGCCCCCTTTCAAAATTATGCTGGAAGCCTAATATTGCAGAATCCCCAATTTCCACAGTATCTCAAGTTAAGTAGGGCCTTATACATAACTCAAATATTATCTCTCCATACATATTGTAGTGACTGTGATTACCAGTGGGTTACTGGCTCACATGCCACCGCTCAGTTAACTATTATGCAGATATCTGATCCAGGGGATTCCAGTAAAATCATATACACTCCTTGTGCCTTCTGCCAGTTGGCACCCAGGGGTCCCTGGGTCACACACACTGGCTTGTCATAGCAGTTGAGAATTCAGTCTGTCTTTTATATGTTGACAGCAACTTTATAGAAAATATTTGCAATTTTTAACCACTACATCTGGCAAGCTGTGCTGCCCTTTACTTAAATTTTAGGGCAAACCAAATTAATCGGTTTAAGATGATAAAAGGAACAGATTTTCCTTTTCAAGCGAAAACATAACTTCAGAAGCTAAGTAGGAGCTAAGCTGATGGACCAATTTCAAAGGGAAATGCTACTTTTCACTCCTGCAGCCAGCCATTCTCAAAATATTTCAGAAGTGGCTGAACTGCTTTAAACATCAAACATAAGTTAAATACTGAACTATTTTTCACATAATGGATAAATTTTATTTTTAAAAAACATTAAAGACATTTAAAAATAAAAGTAATGTATCAGAATAGCACTATAATGAACATCAATATGTTCATTTCTGAGCAAGTGGGACACATCATCAGTGTTGACAGACTGGCCTCAAGGCTCCCCCCCACACACACAGACAATGTGGGTCATTGCTTAATTCTTGCACATGTACAGTTTTGTTGGGGGGGGGTTACTGAATTTTGTGAAGATCTCTAGTTCCTACACAAGTCCTACACAAGGAAGACTCAAGCTCTACAGTAAAAACTGTTAGTGGTTATTGTATTCCACTGACACTTGATAATCAAATTTTCATGGCCATCTATCTCCTACAATACTTATCACCACTGAGGAAAAAATATCCCTGCCCTACTTTTCTCATCAACAAAAAGAAACATTAATATTAGATGCAAAGTCATGAAAGTAATATCTTAAAATCAAGATACTAAAAAGAAACAATAGAATTTTCCTGGCTCTCAGTCACTTACCAATTTTCCAATAAAACTTTTCATGTGATATTAAAAGTTGCTCTTCTACATATCTTCCTTACACAAATTTTCATTAACCATTATCTTTCACCACCTCTTTAAAATGAACATTCAGCTCCACGTTTTAAAAGTTACGAGGAATCTCTTTTTACATATAAAATTTACAGTGACAAGTGAACAATGGTAGTCAGCAAAAGTGTTTTGGAAGTACTGCTTTCCTGCATATTAGAGATGTTATAACAGGGGAAAAAAAGTTAGAGAAATAACAAAGACTCAGAAGTATAGCATCCTGTTTTAGTGCTTACAGTTTGCGGAAAACACAGCCTACAGTCATATGGGGTGTGAAGAAGTTGTATCATTTGTATTTCTCATACATGTGGTCATACTTTCAAAACAGCAGACTGGAGCTGCTAGAAGAATGGGAATATTGTGTAAGTAAGTCCAGTGTAGTGTTTCCAAGTACTTTACCCTTTATATTTATTGTACATTATCAGAAAATTTTGATTATATAATCTTAGATCAAATAAAAAAGACAGTTTAATGTAAGGCAGAGATGTACAATTTAAATTTAACTCTCAAACTTGAAGAAGCTTTTAAAAAGAAATATTCCATCAGTGGTGAATTATGCCCTCTACTCTGTAAACAGAAACATCACTGTGGAGCCTTATGCCTGCATGAAATTCCACTGTAGTCAACAGGGTTATATGTGGATTTTGGGTTTAGTGCATCCATTTGCAGGATCACAAACCAAGTTAAAAGATTACCCAAGTAAAGAAGTAGCAAGAACAAAAAATAACCACCCTTAGATTTAATAACTTCTCCTTTTGACCATTTTAAGCCATATTTGAAGGCTTTTTTCCTTTCAGTTCTATATTAAATGCTTACATTTTTCACCCACAAATAAAACAGTTAAATTATTAGAAAACTTAATTTACTGGACTATGAGAAGTGCCTCTTCACTGAGAAAACAGGAGACAAATAATGGAACTAGTTTTTCAAGACAAGCTTTCTTTGAATCTATAAAGCCTTCCACAAAGGTTCACCAAGACAAGTTTGCCCTCAATTACACCTGTGCAACACTGTAAACTTCAGTGTGTTCATGCTGATTTAAGCAGATTGGAGCATGGTAAACAATTCCCTCAAAGAGACATAAGAATAAAACATATCTAGCTCACTCTGTCCTAGCTGAGTTGACTATACAAGGGTTAAACTTTATTTCCCACCCCTATACTTTAGAGAACAGAAATTTCTCAGAATACCTGTAATTAACAAATCAGTTGAGTAAGTGGTGGCATTTTTACATTGTCATTTTTCAAAGTAGAGGAGCACTATAATTGCACACACTATGTTTTGGTCAGATTTCTAACCAAAAGACAGGACAGAGTGTGCTGTCCTTGATCATTTTCGTCCCAATTCAATAAAGCACCTAAGTATGTGCTTTGCTTTAAGTAAATGCTTAAATAATATTGACTTTAATCGGACTACATTATGTGCCTAAGTGTTCTGCTGAATGAGAACCTATGTCCATACCTAGGTTTGGTAGTAACTGAGAGCAAAAATAATCTCAGAAAGACATATGCAATAGAACAAATGACTTGCAAGATTTCATCTACTGGGAGTGGCCAGGGGAGAGAACCTGCTTAGATAAAGGATGAACTCTGCATCTGAAATGATTTTTGTTTTAAAATAATCCCAAGAGAACTTTAAAAAATGGCTCTGTTTTACTTTTTTTAAATTATAGTTGCAATGCAAAGCAACCATTTTAGTGGAATGGGCATGGAGGGCAGGTGCTTAATCTAAGGTTATGTAAACTAATTAGGATGTAGCTAATTTGTTTCATTTCAGCCCTATGATACAGATGGGCAATGAGGGTGAATACTGGGACGCTGGACGAGTGGAAAAAGACTGAGCACTGTGGAAAAACAGAGAGTTCAAAATACGATTCTTTATCTATTGTAGGTTTACAGAATCTGTGTGGAAAAACACAAAAGAAAAACAGTTGCCACTTTGCCAAAGCAGCAGCAGACCCTGCAGGTCAGTTTCTGTTTGGATCAGAAGTCAGTGACACAGGATTAGATATTTACTTAGTGTAATTTGCTTATTTACAAACGTGCACCAATCCTGCTCCTTAGAACAGAGGTGCTAACTGACTGCCTACATGCAACTCCCCCTCCTATCACTGCCCTTCCCCCAGAGGCAGCTGTCTTGCTTCTGACTCTGGGTAGGGCTGCACACACCTCACTGCTTAACACCAGTCTTACCCTTTCTGGTCCAGTCCTAAATTTTTCCACTTAGGAAGCCCTTAGTAGAAAGCTGATCACTGAGATCACAAAGCCTGAAAAGATGGGCCCTACCCTTTCCCTCCTTTTGGTACAGCTGCTCTGCAGTACAAAGGAACCTCAGAGCTTTAATTTTGGGGAAGCTCTATGGCATAGATATCAAACTCTGGCCCGCAGTGTAATTATATTTGGCCTGCGAGAAAATACCAAATGTCTACTAGAGCTGGCCCGCTGGTCAACAGCGCGTGCACCGATTTCACATGTGTTTATAGTATTAAGCTTTGCTTGTTCCAGATTCAATGTTTAAGCAAAACTTAAGTTTGTTTCCATATGAAAAGGTTCATCGTTATATTTGATGAGAAGGAAAAACTTCCTCAATTGTAGACATTTTTTCAATAAATATCAAGATTGGCCCGCGACTTTGTCCAAGTTTTTAATTTTGGCCCACTGTGTATTTGAGTTTGACATCCCTGCTCTATGGTCTGTGTTATACAGGAGGTCGGACCAGATGATCACAATGGTCCCTTCTGGCCTTGGAATCAAAGAAACTGACAGACAGACAAAGAAAAGCACTTAAACTCACGCAATGACTCTGGGTGCAATTCCTGAATGGAAACTTCAACTCTTTCTATAGGGAATTTCTTCCTGACTCCTCATAAATCATTGACTCCTCAGAGGCAAGCCAAAACAATCCATTAATTTGGGCTGGACTTAAAAATGGAAGAGGACTTTGGTCTTAATGCCTGCTTTCTACATTGTGGAGATTTATTATTTACAAAGCCAAATGCAAGTAGATTGCTTTTGGAACGGATGAGGTAAGAAGATGGGCAAGTCTAACCTGGGTACTAATATGCAGTAAGCGTATAATTAGTGTTTTAAAAACTTCTGTTAAAGCTAAAAGTGCTCCTGGAAAAAAATTATTTGCTGAGGTACTGTATACATATCATATTTTCAATTCTTCATGCTTATGTTGAGAAGCTCCTTTCTGGGCTTAGTTTACTGTGGGATGGAGAGTTTAATACCCAAAGACTGCAAAGCATTGAGAGCCAAGATTTCTGCAACTCGCAAAATGAAAGAATTTTTTTTTTAAATGATGAATTTTAGTGTCTCAGTAGTCCAAAGCGATCTGACCATCCATGTTCTGGAACATATTTTGCAAATGAGCAATTTTATCTAACTGTGGAGCACTAAATATTTACAATTAGTCAAATAACTTGATTAAATAAGTTCTAGTTCTCTAAATGTCATGGTATTTCATATTGTAGAAAGCTGTTCAAACCAACAACTTTTATTTTTTATTTTGTGTATTTATGTTGCTTTACAACACTATAACCTATTGTGTCACCAATTCACAAGGTGCTAATTCCAACAGGACTAAATCAGAATAGTTTATAAATATAAGGCATGAAGGAACCTGCATATTTAACAATACAGTTCAGACAGTGTTTGTTTACAAAGGGATGGAAGACATCTCCTCTGAAATTTGTCAGTTAAGGTCAATTATACAACTTCCTGTCACAACAAAATTGTTTTGGTCTGACAGAAGTCATGTAAACAAAAAATTCTGTCTGTGCATATTCTTGTAATTTTGATTCAGATTTTCAAAAAACAATTCACTTAGATGTTTTAACAGACTGGCAGACAATTCAGAGGTAGAGATCTATTGAACAACTCATAAGATGTACTACAATTCATCCTACTACAATTTTTTTTTTTACCACTTTTACCAATACCCATTTTTACCAATACCATTACTTTTTTTTTTAAGCCATGTGATTGGTAAAGCACAAACAAAGTGCTTTTATTTTCCAAAAATTAAATAAGTATATGGGAAGACTAGAAATAGATTTAATCTGGTTGTAAGCATTTAGAAACATTCAGAATCAAGTTTTCAAACAAGATGAAATCTACATGATACCTGATACAAAGATACTTCTCTTTAGCTACTGTAACCAAAGATTTTTCAAATGATGACATGTTCTGGTAATGATGCTCTGATGACTCAATCTCTAGATGCTAAAAATAACCTAGAAATACTGAGTCACACAGACAGCATCATCATCTGAGCACACCATCATACAGGACCCAATCTTTTCTTCCATGTAAGTCAACCGGAGTTTTGCCACTGACTTCAATCACATTAAGATCAGGCCCATTAAAAAAAAAAAAGCAGAAACATCAAAAATACACTCATGCTGGCAATTGCTAAAATGTAAAGGAAACCATGTATCATTTGACTGCAAGAAGTTTATGAAGATTATAAATGAAAACAGCTAGAAATAAAATAAGAAAGCAGCAGGTCATGCCCTTCAAGCGTGACACCAAACTGTTTTTTTTTTATATGGCACTGTTTAAGTCCACATTTGTTTTTCTCATTGTGTGAGTGGGTTACAGGGTTTTTAGGGTAAATTTGCATTAGCAAGCATTCTTACCCAATAAATCTTGTTCCTGCTTGACATTTTTATAGCTATTAACATCTTGGCATTTGTTTTCTTTTGCCTAATCCAGCAAACCCTTACTCACAAAGGTAAACCCACTGATTTCAATTGACTGCTTGCTGAATAAGGGTGCACAGGAGCAAGCCCCTTGTTCGTAAATACAGCTTGTTTCATTGTGATCTCACTCCTTCTATTAAGTTTTGCTTCACTGAACTCCCAAAGGCTGGAGAATGCTGAAAATATCAGGAAATGGTTTGTATGATAATTCTGTTCCATAATATTTTGTTACGTAATCCTCAATGAGAAATCAATTTCAGTTGCTAAGACTGTCTTTGAACAGAAAAAAATCAGACTTTTTAAAGCAATAGACAGTTTTAGAACACTTCAGTCAGTTCGTTTGTTGAGAGATACTTTTCAGTTTTGGTTCCAATTTCTCTTACCAAACCCAAGCGCAAGTTCACTTCTGCACACAAGACAGCAAAGAGAATTAGTTGTACCTTGGTCTGTCACAAAGGATACATCTGAGAACACTTCAAAACTTATCTTATTCTGCAAACCTAGCAGTGAAAACACTAAAACTGAAAGGAAATTAAGGAATTAGAATTTTTGAAAGAATACAGGTGAAGATGGCTTCTTTTGAAAAAGGGAAGATAAAGCTTTTACTTCTAAATTTTGGAGACCCCTCACTCTGTCCTCCTTAAAAATGCATTTATTTTGTTTCTAAATATTAAAAATATGCTAGTTAACATTCTTTTCTAAGAACCAAAAGCTACTATGTGTCCCAAAATGTTTCTTCCCAAGACGCCTCTTTGCATATGAAAAAAAGGGCCAAGCCTGCAAAAAGATTCACATAGGTGGACCCTTAGCCCACAGAGTCCCATTGATTAAAATGATACTCCATGCTGGTGTAAAGGTGTAGCTGTGCAGACCTCTCTGAGGAACTGGGCCCAAAACTGGCAACTAAGGAGTTGATCCTGCAAAAGCTTATTAACATGTGTCCTTGCTCATGAAAGTAGTGCCAGTTACTCCAGTGGGACTAATAGAATCAGTCAGGATGACCTTAAATTTCAAGTTAAAAGCCTGATCTTATATTAGCATATAAACACAGTGAATTTAACATACTGGATCCTCTTATTATAGTCTTTTTTTCCTGCTGGAAGAGTGACATAGCAAATCCCAAACTAGGCCTCCCAAGGAAAGAAATTATCTATGTTGTTAAATAACGTCTCTAAAAGTATGCTGAGTCAAAGACCACATGCTTTAGAAGTCAGCAGACAGCTTCTTGGTATTACCAGCACTCCCCAACTCAACGAAGCTCAAATGTGACAAATGGCATAATACAAAAAAAATTATAACCTTGCAAGAGCTACAACTGAAATAATGAGAAAAATGGTTATGTCAATTACCTCTAAGAAATCAAGTAGGCAAATGCAGAAAGAATCTAAAGTGACTTTTCTGAAAGGGAATCATAAAAACAGTGTTTTGCTCTTTTATAAGCAATAAGCTTCACACGTATTAATTTAGTCTCTCTGCCCATCTGTGAGTTAGGGAAGCAGTTTCTGTGATTTTACACATAGGAAAACTAAGGAATGGAGAAGTTAACTCCAATGTTTTCTAAAATGTCTACTAATTTTGGATGTCTCAAACGTTTAGTACCTAGTCTGATACACCCAGGGTCTGATTTTCACAGGTGCTAAATAACCGTAAATTCCATTTAAGTCAATGAAAAGTGCTGGCCCTCAGAACTTAATGGCAATCAGGATCTACTGGTCTCAAGGTAAGCACCCAAAAACTGGGGAATCCAAAATCAGTGAATACCCCAGTCCTCTGACTATCAGTATTGCAACTCAACACTGGACCATACTTCCTTTTTACGAACGTCACCGAGTTTGTAAGTATGCTTAAAAGGTCATAGCTACAAAATGCAGGTTTTTACTATGACCTCCATCTCTCCTCCTGAATCTCCTCTTATTTCAATAGGGAGCTATTAATTGTTTGGAGATGATCAGAGAAGAGCCATGAGAATGATTAAAGGATTAGAAAATATGCCTTATTGAAAAAGACTGAAGGAGCTCAATATATTTAGCTCAGCAAAGAGAATGTCAAGGGATGATTTGATCATAGTCTAAGTACCCATTGGGGGGGGGGGGAGAAGAAGAAGAAGAAGAAATGTGGTAATACAGGATTCCTCCATCTAGCAGTCTGCAGACTAAGGTATAACAAGATGTAATGGCTGGAAGTTGAAGCTAGACAGTTCAGACTCAAAATTTTTAAGAGTGAGAGTAATTATCTATTAAAATAACTTCTCAAAGGTTGTGATGGATTTTCCATCGCTGGAAATCTTTTAAATCAATACTGAATGTTTTTCTGAAAGAGATGCTGTAATTCACACAAGAATTAATTCAGAGGAGTCCTGTGGACTGTATTATATAGAATCGCAAAAGTCCCTTCTGGCCTTAGAATCCACATATACAGTGGTTAAAACATTATTAAAGTTTGAGAAATAAACATCCTAGGTCAACAACCCTAGTCTAAGTTTATGTTCTGCAGCTTTTTGCATCTGCATGTCCAACATTTGGCATGTTTCTTGTAGGATTCAGCTAATTCAGAGGGGTTAGGATTAAAAATAATAAATACAATCCTATTTCATTTATATGGTAAAAGAACAGTTGGCCCACTTTCTGAACCTTGCGTACTGAAGTTCAAACAGTCTTCTTGCAACAACCATTAAAAAGAAAGATATAACATGTCAATTGCTTCTACAAAGATCACAGCTGACATTTGAACAAGTTTCACAAATTTAACCCTCAACAGCTGTATTTCATCAGTAGGTGATGCATGCCATACAACAAGCTTAACAGAAAATAAGTTTGGCACCACTCTAGTAGAAACGTCATTACATCAAAACAAAAAGCCAAGTCTTTAATTTGCAAATACTAAAGGTTAAAATTAGGAAGTAATATGTAACAAATAGTTTTTCCCAAAAAATTAAGAAATAAAGAATGAAAAACAGTTGCTGCTCTCCTGCCCACAATATAGTTATAATGTAATCAGGGATAGCATAATCTGTCTTTAGTTTCTGAACAAGTTATAAACGGGGGAGCTATTTAAAGAAAAATGCGAATGCACAAGTCTCCACATTTATATTATTAAATTTCTCTTCTTTTCAGACACAGAAGCAACAGTGGCCCTTCATAGCCTCTTTTAAATACAGTGCAGGTCCTATTCCACATTGAAAGAGGCACCGTTTGAACAGATTACCGCAATTGCAAAAGTACATATATGCCAAAAGTAATGCAGTTTTCCTTTTAATTACCATAGGTAATAGGAAGTGTTTGTGTGTCCATGCACACACACAGAGTTATCACATACTAAGTCAAACCAGCAATATTAAAACTCAGCCCAATCCAACAACAACATTCTAGACCTCTGATACAAATAAACCCCCAATTTCGGTGTAACGGTAAAATTTACAAAAGCAGCTATCTGACTTGGAATTTAGGTTTCTTTTCCAAAGAGTACTATTTATACAATACTGTCAAAACACTAAACTGGATATATACAGGAGACAGAATTTGTCAAGTATTAAGACATCCAGAAGCCTATACTATCATTATTTTATATGGACACCATCTGCTAGTAACAAAATGGAATTTTCTAAGCTGCAAAACTAGTTTATGGAACCAGTTGTGTCCCAAGATCATTGTTTCCAGTATTGTGACATATCACAATAAATACAACACATTTTCTTTAAAGAACTTTAAAAAGTTCACAAAATTAAAAAAAAACTACTAGTCAGACACACTATTTAATTAAGAGAGCATAATCTTTTATAATCAGCTAAATTAGCAAATAAATACTGTAGATAAGGCTGTTTTCAGATATGCAAAATCCAGTTACAACATTCATTTTCCAATAACGTTAAAAAACAGAGCAAAATAATTTAGTCTCCTACTTTTTAGAGACCATACATACTACTAAAAATCAAAGTCAGACAGTAGAACTTCTAACTGCTAATTCACATGCTACAAAATAATGTCTCTGCAAAGAAAATGGTATTTTACATGATCATCTACAAAAACCAGAATATTATTCAGAAGATTATATAAAGCACATATGTATCAGGTCTTGTGGATTACACATGGCCTATAAGTGGTAGTCTTGTTTTATAAACACACGTGCGCATCACTAGAAGAAAATGCATTTATTCCACTGCAATCAAATTGACTGGAAAAGATACTTTCTATATTTGGCCCCTATCAGCTGTATAAGCCTACTATGCTATACACAGAAAACAAGCAATACTTCCAAGCAACCATATATAACCATGGATGAGGTAGAGTTCTACTGAGCAAGGAAGTCTTGTGTTTGATCTTTTTCTAATGTAAGTCACTGTATCAAATACTAAGGCTATCTCTACACTTAACACACTGCAGCTGCACTGCTTCTTGTCAACCCAGCGATAACTAAACCAAAGCTTAGGTCACCTTAACTATATCTCCCAGGAGTCTGAGCAACAGAGCTGGGTTGACCTAAGTCTCAGGTGTAGGCTGGGCCTAAGAGCATTGTCATTTTCTCCTGCTTGAATGCACAGTATAAAAAAATACAGCACAAAATGCAAAGTTGAATGACATTCAGATGTCTACAGTTTGATTTAGTAAGGATCTTTTCAAGGACGCTGAGCAGTCAACTGCCACTGAAGTCAAAGGGGCTGCAGGAACTCAGCACTTTGAAAAGCAAAGGCCTAAGGTTTTTTTTGCTTGCACAGCTGTGAAATTGAAGAGACCATCTCAGGTACCTCAGCCCTCCCCAAACATTTGTTTCATTGTTTTACAAAACCCAACGTGAACCGAAACGTGTCCTTGCCACTGCTTTGAAATTTCAATTAAAAAATTGCTTGGGTTTAAAAAAAAAGCACCCCCTGGAATGTTCCCAACTACACAAATCACAACTGACCCTCTCAGGCGAGCAGAAGTAAAACCATACACAAAAGTGAAACTGGCCGATCTATCACCGCGGTCCAGGCAGGCTAAAATGCACGAAACCCCAATATAAACAGCGATACACCTTTTACTTCTTCCTGCCATTCTTAGTAACACAGGTTAGGAAGCTGCGGCTGTGCCTGTCCCCCGGCGGGGGGTGTTGACAGGCCCTGCGGTTTGGCTGGTGGTTTGGTTTTGAAACTCAGGGTGTCCCTCTGCTCTGCCCCGCGGGTTACAGGGGGCAGCGCCCGGGCTCTGTGCCCCGGGCCTGACGCTGGGGGCGGGAGGGCAGCTGAGGGGACCCTGCAGCGCTGGGGTCGGGTTCAACAACACGGGGGGGGCGGGGGAACTTTTCCTGGGAAAACTTTGCGCGGCTGGCGAGGCCCAGAAGGGCTGGGGGCGGGGCGCGGGGTCCAGGCAGGGCCCAAGGCGGCCCGTTCACACGGGCCGGGGGCGGTGTCTCCGGCGCTCCCAGCCCCGGAGGTTACCGGGGAAGGGGGGCCGGGACCGGCCCGTCTCCCCAGCCCCGAGCTGCCCGGCGGTGGGGGCCTCACCCCACAGCGCCCCGGGCTGCTCCGCCCGGCCCCTGCCCACTGGGCCTGGCCGGGGGCAGAGAAACCCCGCGTCCGCCCGGCTCTCCCGGGCCTCGCCCCCGGCCCCGCTCCCCGGCGGCGCCTCACCCTGGTGGCCATGGTGCTGCCGCGCGGGGCTCCCAGCCGCCGTCCCGGTCCCGCCGCCGCCGCCGCCGCGCGTCCCTCCTGCGCCCGCTGCCGCTGGGCGGCGGCTGCTCCGAGCCGGCCAGTCACGAGCCCGGCCACCGCCTCCTCCGGCTGCTGGGCGGCGAGTCAGCGCGTCCCGCCGCGCGGCGCGGGCAGGAGCCAATGTAGCGCCAGGGCGGCGCAGCGGCCAGGCTGTGCCCCGGCCCGGCCCCTCCTCTCCCGGCTCCCGCTCCCCTTTGTTCTTCCCGCCCTCGTCCCTTCTCGGCTCCCGCTTCTGTCCGCCCCCCAGATTTCTTCCCCGGCTATTTCTGTCCCCCCGCCACACACACACACGCTGCTGTTTGCAGTTGAGCCCCTTCTTTCTTGGCGAGGGTAGATGGCTGGAATCAGGGAAGAGGAGGGCCGCATTCTGCTCACTTACACAGGTGTAAATCCGGAGCGACTCCAGGAACGAATGGAGTCACTCCGGATTTACTTGATGGCAGAATCTGGCCCTGGATCTGCAGGCTTGCCCCAGTTTTCCTCCCTCATTTGCAGGACCAGTCAATCAGTCCTTTGGTGATGGTACAAAACAAACTGCCTAAGAATGTTAATCTCTCTAGCCCTTTAAAATCTCTCTTTTTTTGGTCAGCAAGCATCCTCATTCAACTTCTTTTTGCTTCAGCCCTTGGTGTACAGGCAGGACCGCCACTGACAGAGTCACCTGACAGAGCTGGTTTATTGACCTTCCTTCCAAAAAGATACCACTAATGCAAAAGTGAATGTATTTCTAAGCCACCATTCCGGCTGTCAAATATTTCTTTCAAATGTAATAAAAGAACAATTTACTGTCTGGGGCTTTTTGTATTTTCTGTGAGTCAGTGTCCTCCAGTCAGTCTTGGAACAGTAATTCAGAAAACAGGATCTCAAGGTAACAAATCGACTATCACAGGGGTTCGCAAAAATGTTCTTGCTGAGTCTCCCTTTGAAAATATTTCAGGCTATGACAACTCCTCCCCCCCCTACACCCTTACTTCTGGGCTGCTGCTGGTGGATGGTGGTCCTACCTTCAGAGCTGGGTGCCTGGCCAGCAGCTGCTACTCTCCAGCTACCAGACTCTGAAGGCACTGCAGAACTAAGGGTGGCAATCCTGCAACACCTACACACACACCACAGCTTTGTGACCCCCCTTTTGGGTAAGGTCCCCAGTTTGAGAATGGCTGTACTATCACATCAAATTTACTACTGTTTTTTTGTAGTGTACTTGATTTGTGATCTGTGTGTCATTTAGGCCACAGCATGCTGATAGTATTAGTTACATGTAAAGGACTAGTCAGGCCCATTGTTCAAGACACCATATGATTATTACTTATTTGTACTATCTTAGTGCCTAGAGGCACATCTACATAGCTCTGAAGCCTAGAGAGGAAGGTGGGCTTCAGAGCCCAAGCCACAATGTCTACACAAGTATTTCAAGCATGGTAGTGCAAGCCTGAATCTGTTGGCCCGGGTTGGGAGGTTCGCTACTGCAAACTGTGTAGACATAACCTAGATAACTCAGTCATGGACCAGGACCCCAGTGTGCTAGGTGCTGTACAAAGAACAAAAAGATAGACTGTAAGCACTTTGGGGCAGGGACTAAAGCCTGGTCTACACCTAAAATTTAGGTTGATTGACCTAGCTACGTCACTTGAGTGTGAAAAATTCACACCCTTGAGAGACAGTTAAGCAGACGTAAGTACCGAACAGACATCTCTAGGTCAACAGAATAATTCTTCTGTCAACCCAGCTACCCCTCTCAGAGCAATGGATTTACTACAGCAACGGGAAAACCCCTTTCATCACTGTAGCAAGTGTCTATACTATGGCACTATAGGTGTGTAGCTGCAGAAGTGGGAAGACAAGAAAACAAAGAGTCAATACTGAAAGACAATTCTTATCCCAACCAATGTACAGCCTGAGATAAAAGCTGTAACGGATGAAACAAATAGGTGGGGGGCAGAATACAGTGGCTGTAATACAAACATGTTTTGCATTAACTATGTGCATAGTTTCGTTTCAGGGTGCATTTTGTTTGGTTTTTGATCAGTAGAAAGATGTCTGCTTCAACCCCAGTTTTTAAAAAAGTAGTGTAATTGTTCAAACTGTCAATGAGTCAAAAATTATTGCTAAAAATCATGTATAATATTGTGACTATTATACTGCATAATATACACAATGGTTTGCATGAATATTTCCATACCTGAAGTGCTTACAAGCTTCTTTTGCTATTGGTAACCCTTTCCACTGAGCCAGCCAACCTTAACAAAACAGAAAAACAGCATATCCACAAGTCTTTTAACTTGGAAATAAAGTTGCAACTTTCCCCCTTTATGTAGGACAAGTGAAATATTTCGGGTTTTTTCATCTATCATCTTGAAAAGGCGCAGCAAAGAATGTCTGTGGCTGCTGCAGAGCTGAAAAGCAGCTGTTTAGCAGCAACCACACCATTTTTTGTTGTAACATCGGTTAGAACTGGTTAATTTGAAAAATATTCAAACTTCATTTTGATTCCATTTTAAAATTAGTTTTACAAGTCAAACAGATGTGCTATGATGTGCATGCTCTAGTTATTTCAGTCTTTAGACCAAGTCTTGCAAGAGAGAACATCTCATGCACACACCTATCCTCCTAAGGCTTCCATTTCACCACTTTGTTCTCAACATCTTGCTTTCTAAAAACTACCAGGAAGGGCTTCACAGGCTATGGGTCATTTGTGTATCACAGCTGCCAACCATTGTGCTCTAGGACTGCACTTAAACAACATTTTGCTATCTTAGATTTAGAAACAAAGTAATGATTTGCCAGGCCTCTCTACACATCTATAATCTCTGATAGAGACAATGTTCCTCCACAAGCTGATCTTAACAAGAAGTTTTACTGGAGAAGTTTACAGGTGGATAGGCTTTAGTTTTGGGGGGTTTTCCTCTCCCCTTCCTCCCTCCCTCCCACCCATGGGGAAGGAGTATTTTGGGGAATTGGTGTCAATAAGTTCTTCTCATGGTTATTTCCAGTCTAACTACCATGTAGGCAGGAAGGCGTATTGGAACAATTTTTGTAGTGGGAGTGCTGAGAGCGATTGACCCAAACTGTAAACGCTGTATACAATGGAAACCACTTCAAGCCAGGGGCTATGGCAACACTCCCAGCACCCCAAGTTCCAGCACCTCTGCAGGGACCTTTACGTGAGGAACATCCTTATAGCTGCTTTTTCTTCTGTGCAGGCTAGATCACATTTTTCTTCCTAGCTGAAACCTTCATTATAAGCTACCACAAAAGCCGTAGCACCAATGGACTGACAATGGGAATAGTTTCTAAAACCTTTTGTATTAGTGAGTTCTCTGCTGCCTAGAAGAGTGCTGAGGACTCTGGCCCTAGTTCACAAAAAGACTTAACCACATGCTGAACTTTAAATATGTGAGTAATCCCACTGACTTCAATGAGACTATTCCTGTGCTTAACTACTTTGCTGGATAAGGGCCAGAGCACTCAGCCCTTTGCAGAATCGAGCTCATATTTTCTATTTGCTACATATGGCTTTAGCTACTCAACAACCGATTTCTACTTCAAACTGAGATATCAATATACACTTTAGAAGTGAAAAAAATCTCCTCTCCATAAAAGCTTTTAAGCAAGCACATATGTTGGATTTTCCCCTCTCCATGCCTTTTCCTAGGAAATATGTACTCTTGTGGTTGAGTTTATTGAACTACATTTTCCAGGGTTAGAAGTGGTCAATTCACTAGAATCCAATGAATACACAAACAATTTCACTAGGAAAGGCTCAATTAGTTAAATGAAGATCCTGTTGTCAAACATACTGTTCAAAATACTTATATTTGAACTGGATTGTGGCCACCCATTGTGCTGGGAAAGGGGGCTAGGAGCATTCCCCGAATCTTTCTTCCTCCTGCTCAAAGGCTGACCACAGTTGCAGCTCCTGAACACAGCTGAGTGCAAGGGCTGCAGAGGGACTTAGTGCTGCCATGGGTGCTAGTTTATCCAAACATGGTAGGATAGAGTAACTGTAGGGCGCCTCTTTCACCACTATACTGGGCTGGTCAGCTACAGAACGCGTAGATAATGCATCCTTCTAAGGGTTTGTCCTCAGGATTTCCTCTTAAACTGACATAGCTCTGCACTACCCCCCAAAAAGGCAGTTCCTTAACACGTACAATCTGTTCTACAGAAAATAAAAAGTTAATGGCCAAGAAGGCTGAGGAATTCACCAGAGTCATGGAAATACTCTGTTCTGGGTTCTAGAACTAAACTTGCTACATTAGATGAAGTAACTGGAAATACTCCAGTAGACAACTTTGCAAATGGAAGCGTCTGTCAAATTGAAATATAATCTTAATTCCTGACAGCAGACACAGTTAGTTTTGTTAGTTCTTTATTTTCAAACATGTTTTGAAGAGTATCATTACCACGCTATAGTTAAAAGTTTAAAAGGCTATCTGTGCCGACATCTTTGCCATATGCATTGTCACTGTCTCATATTTGAGTGCTCCATGCCACGCAATTTTATGGCAAAACGGACAAAAGCGCCACCTGCAAAATCTTTATTTATTTCTTCTTCCAAATGTTGTTATGGAATCAGAGAAGATCAATAGCCAAGAAGCAAATGTAAAATACTTATTAAAGTTTCTCTCTCTCTCTTAACTCCATCACTGTATTTGCCTTCCAACAGTAGAATATTTCTCTTCTTATTTTACTGAAAAAAACCCTCTCAAATTTCCAAAGCTTTTTAGTAGTTGGAAGTAATTCATTCATGATTTAATCTCTCAGTCAGTAATAACAGTTCGTAGATTTTTTCCTTCAGGATTCACATACACACATTTCTGTCTCCTTTAATTCTGACCTATACGGCTCTGAAAACATGGCAAACTTCTCAGCTGACTAGACATGCCTTTGGTTGAGCCTGGTAACCACTACTCCAGTTGCCAGGGTGTGATGCAAGATGCTCCTTTCCCACATGTCCACCCCTCAGGGTATTCAGAAGGCTGTTGTCAAGCTGCCACTGCTGAGGGACCTAAACTGATCTGCATATATACCAATGCAACATCGCAGCAAAGCAATGAATTCTTTTTGTTTGTGGATAGTTCTGAACAGTAATTTGCTATGACAACAGCTGGAGTAGTATTTGTGAAAATACATTAAACTAGCTGCCATGGAACATGTAAATGGTTCTTTTCCCCTGTTGCAGTGATCAAAGCTAACAAAATTAATTCCTTGGCAATGAAGACCTAAGATTGAGTGTTCCTTTCAGTATGAGTTTCTTCATTTAGGCACAATTGCATTGCACTCTGACACAAGTGCAAACTCTTGTTCGTACGACTTTACCAAAGACATGGTTACATGTTTACTCTCTGACTCTACACCTCACAGCCATGAGGATGGATTAGATCACATGTCTATTGTCAAACTGGTAGGGGCAGATAACCTTCAAATCCTGTCAGATGTCAGGCCCAGACTTCTCTAGTTCCTAACAGCTGGCCTAAACAGAACTTTTCCCTTATAATTTTTTGGTCTGCGGATTTATCTTCAAGATAACAATTTTGAGAAAAGTTATGTTTGTAATTTCTTTGCTTCTTTCCTCAGCACGCCAACTCCTTATGACTGCTAATTGATCACAGTCCAGCACTTCAATCATTAGTACTTAATTATTTATCTGCATGTTGAAATGCTACATTGTAATTTTTCCAACTAAGTCCTGTTTTATTTGTTTTTCACTTTCTTCTTCTGGCCAAAATGAGGATGTTCATGCTAACTACGCTTTACTACATAGTCAGCCAGCATACTTATTTCTGATGACTGTGAATGTACTGTATGTTCCCATTTTCTTTATGGTTTAAACAAAATACATTGTGCTTTGATTACTTTGCACCATCATTGGTGCAAAGCCAACCGTTTTAGTTAGTCACTTTGGACAATCTGGGCATATTTTAGAATTCTGCACTGTAAAAATACAGTTAGTAAACACTGAAAATGTGAAAAAGATACATAAAAGAGGGACTTGTCCCAGAAGCAAAACATTATTGCTACATGGTTTTGGAAATTGCTAAATTTAGACAGCATCTTTTGTAGGGCTGACTCCAAGGCTTATGTTTTTGAGCAAATTAGGCAGCACTTCAGGGATATATGTGGATTTAACCTACAGGACAATTGCAGGTCTTTAGAGATGAAGTCCCTGAATGCAACAAGAACTTGTTTACTTAGTGATGCTTATTTATTATTTCCTTAGATAGTCTTACTAGTATGTTGTAGCATATCCTCATTTCCCCCTCCTATTCCAGTATTTGTTATACATGATACTTTTTTGTCTACCTGTCCTAGGCACAAAAAGAATAAATTTGATATATTATTTTCATGCTGGCATGGGAATTAAAAGCTGTAATTAACCCTGATTTTCTCTCTGTGTAATATATATTATATGCTTTATATTTTACTTTTAAGTTAATATTTTGTATTCATTTAGGATTCAATCCAATGGCCATTGATTTAAATGGACTTTGGCTCAGGCCCTATTAAAAACGAATACAAATTAGCAGAAGTTTTGAAGACAGCATCCCTACATCCTAAAACAAGTAAGTTTTTACTTCTGCCCTTCACTAGCCTTACAGAAAGAAACTGCCCATGCCAAATACTGACCCTTATCAATCCCATTCCTGCCAACCACTGGTGCTGAGTATCTATGGTTTACCTTCAGTTTTACCTGTTATGGAGGAAGGAGTCTGCCAGCAGCAGTGAACTGTAATGTGAAGAAGATACAGTCCCAAAAGCAACATACAAAAGCAACATTTACTATAAACTACATCAAGTGGCTGGGTATTCTGATCCGTTGCAAAATTTCTGTTGACTTCACTAGGCTAAGGTTTTCATCTGAGGTGTTTGTCAATGCCTGCACTCCAGCATGCCACCAATGAATGGTACAAAAGATATTATACCAGTTATTTGCAAACTTTCTTGGAATGATAGGAAGATGCCTGGGGGCTCTGGAGTTTTTGCTTGTTACGTAACCACAAATTTAGAAGTGATTCAACTATTTTCTAGAACTTATGGGGCTATCTCCCTATAAGTCTGAGGAGGAGGAATCTTATTGGCAGGATGTGAGACTCAGGCCACGTTTACACTACAGGTACTACAGCAGCACAGCCATGTTGCTGCCACTGTGCCTCTGTAGTGTAGATGACTCCTACACTGATGGAAGGTGTTTTTACACAAACGTAATAAATGTTCCTCTGTGAGAAGTGGTAGCTAGGTCGATGGAAGAATTCTGTCATCAACCTAGCCTCATCTATACCAGCGGTTAGTCTGCGCTAACTATAGCACTCTGTGAACAACATTTTTCACAGCCCTGAGCAATGTAGCTAGGTCAATCTAATTTTTTAAGTGTAGACAAAGTCTTAGCTGAAGATCAAAGATTAGGCCCCGTTTTCTCCAGTTTCTGAAGTTTAGTAGAAAAGGGGCATTACCTCTCTTTCAGTAGACTAGCAAATGACAAATCTCAGCTAACATGGCCTTAGACTCCCCTCACATTGAAATTCAATAGGCTTCGAATGTCCAGTTTCATTAGGTTCCTTTGAAAAAAGTGACAGCCTTAGCCTTAAAAAATTAGATCAACCTTCCTACATCACTCAATGCTGTGAAAAATTTCACGGCCTGATGCCATAGTTAGGTCCTCCTAATCTCCATTGAGACTTAGTTAGATTAACAGAAATTTTATTCCGTCAACCTATTTACTGCCTCTCAGAGAGCTGGATTAATTATATTAACAGAAAAACCCTTTTTGTCAATGTAGGAAGCATCTACATTATAGCACTACAACAACACAGCTGCAGCACCAAAACTGTGTTGCTGTTATGTAGACATAGCCTCAGTATCTATTGTCAGAATGGAGCAGTTACTTTACTGGGATGACAACTAAAGGACTTGTATGTGCATTAGCGATTTGTGTTTTTATAACCAAGAAGTTCACTACTATGCTGGCAGCATTCTTTAATGGTAGCATTACCAAGTGATAAAACCAGGCCTTAGTAAAACCTTTTCTTTGTTAACTTTGTTGTAAATCACTGTTTCCTTTAGAAATGATCTGTGTTGAAATGGCTTAATAGAGAGATCTCTGCAAAAATCTCCTGATAAACATGTTACCCGTAGTGCTCAGGAATTCAATTTCTTGGGACTGTCTTTATTGTTCTGCTCAGAGGAAAAAAATTATACCCTCAAAACTTTCCCCAGATAAGTGAAACTATATTTCATGCCTTCCAAGAGGCGTTGTTCATCTTCTCACAGGGCAGAGAGCGTCCTTCATGAAGGAGAAAAATTCTGAAGCCTCATTTTCACATACATGTATTTTTTCCTTTCATGTCAACCCACATTAGCTCTTGCATGCATGGTCTTTCTTCCAGGCCCAGATAAACACTGCCTGCAAGAAAATATTTTTACTCAGACATTTTAGTAACCCATGACAGCATATGTAATAATACCAAATATTCATACAGGTTACAGCAAATAAAGATCCTGGTATTTTAGTAAGGGAACATTTCTGTTTGACAAATGAAAGAATAATGCAGGTGGCTAGAAGAGGGGACAGGAAATCAGGCTTTATAGGCTGTATACCTTGCATTGTTACTGAGCCATTATGTGACCTAGGGTAAGTTATTTAGCTCTGTGCCATGATTTTTGTGTGTGTGTAAGAGTGGTTATAAGAATCTGTGTCTCAGAGTGGTGGCATGATATTTAATATATGTAAAAGTGTATTTTTCTTTGGTTGAAAGGCACAGTATAAGTACAAATTAATAGTATTACAAAATATGATGGCCGGAATCTTCAAATAAGGCTAGGTGAGGGAGTGAGGTGCTCAAATACCTTTGAAAATCTCAGCTAATGTTATTAGTGAGACCATAAGCCCACACAGATGTTTGACCTGTCACTACTATGTTTATAATAAAAGCGATGCCTTAGAGATCTAAGTGTCATACATCTCCCTGTGTTTGATGTAAAAGACTAGCTGACATTTCTTCTGTCCTAAGTACCAACACAGCTTTATCAATTCTGTATACACGGTACTTAAAGCATCTTCCAATATATGTTGGAAGTATGGCCCTCTAGCTGCAAAAAATAGAAAACAAAAAAGCTTTAGATGAGGCCAGGAGAACAAGGTGGCTTGAATATTTTACAGTGTTTTTAAGGGGATGTAGCATCTCATCTTCTGGTGACAAAATGGTTATCAGAGCTTGGAACTTTTTTGAGTAATGTAAAACTGATTCTTCAAATTAATTGAGATTTCCCTTTTAAGCTTGAGGAGCAAGACAGACCAAACTTTGTGAAGTTAAGGGGGCATTACAGAAGCAGCACTCAGTCATGTGCTCTGTTTGTGGTTTACCACATTTCAAATGCTAAGCTTTTTATTTGAAGAAATAAGACTGAACACATCTGGTCTTGACATCAAAAATAGTTACAGAAGAAATAAAACCAAAATGTAAAACACTTTCCTACAATGAGATAAAATATAGAGTCAGTTGACAGGATAAGTATAGTTATGAACAGGAAGTGGCCAACTGAACCACCGTGCCATCCCTTTTGAATCCCACCTGTCTGTTTTTTCACCATACTACCTCCCAGCTCCAGAAACACCTACCTGTAGGGGTCCCCTTAACCAGAGCTTGCTGCATTTTGCCCTCTTTGTAAGCTAGTTCACTATCTTTACAGACATAAATTATTGCTGTTATGGAATAAACAGTAGAATAAAATAGTTAAAAGTTAAAATACTCTCTACTTTGCAGAAGGCAGAACAGAGAGACGTATGTAACCCATGAAAGTAGTTTAACACTACAGCCAGTCACCCAAACCTCTGGAATGTTTGTAAATTTGTTTCACACGTTCGTTGTTATTTTCAAGATTTGTTTTCCAGCATAAGGAACCAGCATCCAGCCTTTTCCATGACTCAGGGAGGTGTTATTTTTGAGCAAAGGTGAATCCTGAGCTTTCCTCAAAATAACTGAGCAGTTTGTGCCCTTTCTGCTCTAGCGTATTTCTTACTGTTCTGAATTTCTTTCTGCCCCTCCTGGTTTCAAAAGTCATGTTTAGAATGCTTGTATAAGAATGCTGCATCACGGTGAACTGTCCATGCCCCTAGCACATGACAGAACCTGTTTCTTGGCTTGAAATCTTAACATTGCATTATGACATTTTTAAAAGTGTCAACTGAAGAAATCTATGCACGTTTTTAATGTCCAGTCTATGTAAGGCATTCCCCCCCAACACACACACATTATTTCAATAATTAGGTTGGTTACAAACCCAATTACTCTGCATTCAGCTTCCTCTTCAACACCTATAATTTTTATTTGGAGCATCATGATCTGTTTTCCAGAACTTCAATTTCAGTGTAAGTATACTATAATCTTCTGAATCTCTTGAATAGCTCATTTGACAGAGGCCTTAAAATGCCTTACAGATAATGCTCTTTCAGCCATTCTTGCAAAACATTTTTCTGGTTGGAGTCTAGAATTATAACAGTTTGCAGTAACTCGTCTAGTCTGTTGTTTTATTAGTTTGTATTGTGGTAGCACCCACAGACTGCAATCTGAGATCAGGGTCCATTATGCTAGCCATTGTACACACAATAAGCATTTTGGCTTACCTCTCTGATGTCCAGTGCCACTGTGCCTCAGTTTTCCTCTCATCATTTGGATCCTCCTTGGGCTTCTTTCTGCACTGCTAGTCTCCACATAGGCCTTCACCATGACATATCCTAGGCAATTCTCCATCAAACTTTGTTCTGTCTTCTTTCCCCAGCTCCCTCCCCCGAGGGAGTCATCACTTGTCCTTCTCCAGACTATGACTGTTCAGTAACTTCCTTCTGGCTCTCTCCCATACTGAGCACAGACTGCCTTTCTATCTCCTAATAGGGCTGCCTCCCAGTCTCATGCTCTCTGGTCCACACACCTGTAATGGAAAGTTGTTTTGTGACCTAAACAATCTAATGCAAGCATAACTCACACTAGCAGTGGCATGTATAACATGCATAAATGTTTATGAATGTACTACTACCTTTAAACAAACAGGGTTGGTCCTTTAGCTATGGCAATAGAACTCATGCTTTAGATCTAGGAGTCCCAGACTGAATCCCTGTAGATGACTAGGTGCATATGAACACAAGAGGGGCCAACCTAGGTCGGACCAATGGCTCATCTAGCCCAACATTCTGTCTTCCAGCAGTGGCCAGTGCCAGATGCTTCAGAGGGAACAAACAGAACAGGACAATTATGGAGCGATCCTTCCCTTGTTGTCAGTCCCAGCTTCTGGCAGTCAGAGGTTTAGGGACAGCCAGAGCATGGGCTTGCATCTCTGACCATCTTGGCTAATAACCATTGATGGATCCATCCTCCATGAACTTATCTAATTCTGTTTTGAACCCAGTTATACTTTTGGCCTTTACAACATCCACTGTCAACAAGTTCCATAGGTTGCCTATGTGTTGTGTGAAGAAAAACTTCCTTTTGTTTGTTTTCAACCTGCTGCCTATTGATTTCATTGGGTGACATCTGATCCTTATTTTATGTGAAGAGGTAAATAACAGCTCCCTATTCACTTTCTCCATACTATTCAAGATTTCATAGACTGCTGTCATATCTCCCCTTAGTCATCTCTTTTCTAAGCTGAACAGTTCCAGTCCTTATATGGAAGCTCTTCCATACCCCTAATCATTTTTGTTTCCCTTCTCTGTACATTTTCCAAATCTGATGTAACTTTTTTCGGGTGAGGTGACCAGAGCTGGATGCAGAGTTAAAGGTGTGGATGTACCATGGATTTATAGAGTGGCATTATGATATTTTCTGTCTTATTATCTATCCTCTTCTTAATAGTTTCTAATATTCTGTTAGCCTTTTTGACTACTGCTGCACCTTGAGCAGATGTTTTCAGAGCACTATCCATGATGACTAACCTCTCTTTCTTGAGTGGTAACAGCTAATTTAGACCCCACCATTTTGATGCTCAGTCAACCAGTTGAGAGAGATTCCTTTGTCACTCTTCAGAGTCAGCTTTAGATTTAACTATCCTGCGTAGTTTTGCATCATCTACAAATGTTGCCACCTCAATGTTCACCCCCTTTTCCACATCATTTATAAACATGTTGAATGGCACACAACCAAGTGCAGATCATTCTAGAAATGCTAGACAGGTAATTTCCTTTCTATTTGCAATAAGAGCTCAGATTTTACCTTGTGTTCCCATAACTCAGCCATTCTTAACAAACCTATTCTGCAGACAGCTTTCTTCTCTAGTTAGTTAATCGTCACCTTGCAGGCTGAGGGGTCTATTTAAATGAAAAGGTGTCTCATTACAGTTCTAATAACGACAGAGAACCAGTAAACTTTACTTTGTACTCCTATTGCATGAGGTCAGAACTGTTCATAAGGCTCCCTCTAGTTTCTAGGAGATGTGCTTTCAGGGCACTTATTATTTTATTTATTTATTTAAAATATATTTTATTTATTTTAGAAAGGATCCCCTAGACAGATTATTGAACCCATCCTGGTTACTGCCATTGACACTTGGCAGAAGGGCTACACGCACAAATTATTATAAAGGCCAAATTCTAAGGCCCGCTCCAGTCCCCGTGTCATTCGCACTGCAATGGAGTGAAGCAAGGAATGGCTGCACCTCCTTCGCGGAGGACAGCTCCAGCAAGTGGAAGTCACCTGGCGGCACACAAACTGCAGAGTGCCAGCTTCCATTCTGCCTGCTCTGCAAGGGGTGTTTTCAAGTTGATATCAATGATTTCTTGACTAGACTTTCAACATTCAAATTCTGTTCCGTATGTGGCTCAAACAAAGCAAGATTATTTGTCAAATAAACACTAATCATTCATTAAGAGAACTTTTTGCCAAGTTACTTACTCATTTGGCCTTGGAACATGGGAGCTTTGATTTATTACAGCAGATGATCTTTGGCTAAAGGAAATTTCCTTCTGTGCTTAAATAGCAAATTCAAGATACAATTATACTCTCCTTATATCCTCCCAAACTTCAGAAAACAATGAATTGCCCGTTTTCTTTCTTATTTCTCAACATTTTCTAATTGCTCCCCCCACTTAAAACCAAAAAGCTTGAGGCATTCCTCTAATTTTACCTTTGATCCTTCCAAGCAAGGGAGAGGTTGGATTAAATCCATCCACCGGCAGACTGGCATTGACACTGCACAGACATTTTAAACCACACTCTAGTCAAGCATAGACTCCTTGTGCCGATTCCAGAGACTCAGACGTTAATGCTGTCCTTTCTGCAGCCAAATGTCCAGGACCTGCCACAATTTCACATATCATGCTGGAAAGCTTTACAGGATCTCAGTCTCAGAGAGGCCTTCTTTACCCGCAGGGAGTGTACCATACTGTGCTACTCTACAACAGGAACAGACAAATGCAAGCAAAGGGCTATTTATTTCCTCAGGCACAGGAGAAAATAAATTTAAAAAAAAATGTGTGCAGTGATGACTGAAAACAATGTGCTACGTTGCACTTTACTGAGAGAAATAACTTCTGTGGTCCAGATCCAAAGCCCTTTGCAATTAATGGAAAGACACCCATTGACTTCAATGGGCTTTGAATTTGGCCCTATGAGAGGCCATTGGGACAGAATTCCTACTGGGCATCTGGATTAACCCCTCAACTGAGAGAGGCAGGTCTAAATACAATGGGGCTGGCAGTCACTGCCTGTCAGAATAAAATAAGCAGAAACAACTGACATTAAAAATGTTTAAATTGGCTGGCATCAAAAGCTACTAACTTGCAGAGGGCTGTGAGACTCCGCTATTAGTCTCTGCTGCTCCTGCCTCGTGGCTTCCTTGCTGTGTCGGGAATGCAAGGGCCCAGGGAACCCTGAATGCTTGAGTTGTTTTTATATATGTCATTCTACACAACTCGGCAGAGTGCAGCAATTTAATCAGTATTTGGATGCATTTTTCCATTGCGCTTTCTCCCCTCCTTGTCTTTCTTCCCACCCTTTCTGTGAAGAGAGTTATTGCACCAAATTACACCACCAACTTCTGCTAGTCTAAAACTTAGGGGAGGTGCTGAATGACAAAAGCTTCCCTAAAGATTAGGCTGTGGTGGCTCAAAACAGCTGCTATCTCACTAACACCAGTGAGGCCTGTAAGGGGCTGGTCAACATCAAAATTTTGTGGTACTCATTGGAAAGAAGATGTGACTAGAGAATATCCAGGTTCAATGGCTCTCTAGAGACTCTCCCACAGAGTTCTGATGGGAAATAAGAGCTAGAAAACCCACAGAGAGGCAGCAGCAGAACCAGTGCCTTCTCCCTATAGGGCTAAATCTTCTCTAAGAAACCAGGAGCATTGTTTGTGCAAGGACATGTAATTTGCATCTTCCTATGCTAGCTTTGCCATGTTGACTCTGTGTTTTTATTCTTTTTTGTTGAATGTATTGCAAGATTACAATGTAATTATATTATATAACATAATAAAGGTCTAAGACACCCCTCCTTCCACGGCAATGCTAATGAGGCACATGCGCTACTAAACCCTCTTTATTCATGTATGAAATGTTTAGGGAGAATAATAATATTATTCTGTGATCAAGAAACAATGACTCAAATTCATTCCTGGTGTAACTTCATAGACTCCCCTTTACAATGAGGATGAATTTAGTCAAATGTCTTTAGGATTAAACTTCTTGTGTTTCGAAATCAATATTCTAGTGCTTTGGAATCCCATGTCTTTGTTAAATAAAATATTTTCTATTCAGCTAGTGCTGCTTTAAAAAGTTGTTTTGTTTCTGTTTGAATTCTTTTGCTGTTTAAGACATGTACATAAATATGGTTTGTGTTTGCTAGATACTAATTGACAACATGGATCTAGACAAACGTATTATGAGATTGTACTTCTAGGTTTTGATAAAAGGGTATTTAATCCTATACTTACAGCCACAATTAAACCATAGCTGGCCTATAAATCTTTCTGTGTGCATAATCCTTCAGCTCACTGACTTCTCAGCTTCAAAATCACTTATGCTCAGTGCCAGCTGACTTATTTTCAGAAGCATTCCACTCCAGCTGACATCATATTTGCCATATGAAGGTTCACACCCATATCAACAAATAGTGATTCATTACTGCAGCTCAGAGAAGCTAAATTATCTACTTAAGAATTCCAAGGTAATTGATCTGATATATTATCATGAGTTATTGTGCAATCACTGTTGTCAAAGGCAATTTCCTTCTACGTATTCTCAGACTATTACGTGATAGGAGTCATTTAATTTATTTTTTGCTACTCATCACTGAGATTTGTTTCCTAGATATTTGGTTCGGAAAGCATTTATGTATTTGTTTCTGTTAAATAGCCCGTTGGCCAAATTGCCCAGCATCCATTGAATCATCCTGTTCTGCCAAATCTTTCCTCCATTGCTATAAGAAAATATGATCTGTTCATTCCACTCAGATGTAATACCCATATATAAAAACTACATTAGAAGAACATTGGGGATGTGAGAAATCAAAAGAAAAGTGTGTGTGTGGGGGGGAGGGGAAATCATACAGTGAAGGATCACACCTGCCAAAAGGCAAAAAGACAATAGGGAAATATAAAGGTGATGGCCCATTGTCCTGGAGTTTAAAGCACTGATCCTGACCTACAAAGCATTACATATAATATGCAGCATTCTTGGAATAGAGAATATACTTTTTTTTTTTTTTTTTTTAAATAGGATTAAGTTAATTTAATGCTCCTGAAAAGGAGCTGCTTTCCAGCTTCGGAGATTGAAATCCTCTACCCACCTACCAGATACAGCAGGGTAGCAACTGTGGAAATTTGTCCTACTGGTTGTCCAATGTATCTCAGCCTAACCCTTGCCTCCTGGTAACTATCTCCAGATGAAAGAGCATAGTTTACTTCTCAACGTTCATTCAGTTCTTGGCCTCTTTGCTGAGACTGTCACCCCATGTGCAAGTCAATGTAAATTGTAGGGGTGAGTCTTGTGAGTGGACACAGGTGACAAAATGCAATTACCTACGAAGGATTGAGACCTCCAGGAGGAAGTTTCCATTCTTGAGAAGTGTGCAGTGGGACTCTGAGGGTAACATTGCTATATATATATATAAGCCTAATAATTTTAATTGCCCAAGTCCCATTTTCAAAAGTTACTTATATGCTTATGAGCCTAAATCTGATTGAAAGTCAGAGGTTCCCAAACTGTGGGGTGTGCTCCTCTAGGGGCTTGCAGAGGAACTTTCAGGTGGCATGGCGCAGTGGGGCCTGGAATCGCCACCCAACCTGGCTCTGCCCCCATTTCTGCTTCAGCTCCAATCCCTGGCTGAAGCCCCAGCCTTGGCTCCCAGCTGTGGCCCAGACCCCATTCACGGACCTGGGCCCAGCTCCTGGCGCTGTTCGCAGCCCTGGTCCTGCTCCAGGCCCCACAGCTGCAGCTCCAGCCCCCACACAGGCCCCAGCCACAGCCTGGTCCCCGGCTCCTGGGCCCCGGCCACGGCTTTGGCCCTGTTCTTGGCCCAGCTACTGACTGCGGCTCCTTGGGGGGAGGACGTGACCCCAAAAGTTTGGGGACTACTGTTCTAAGGGTTAGATTTAAAGGTAATTTAGATGCTTAAAGATGCAGATAGGTGTATAGTGACCTTTTCAAAAGCACCGAGGGACCGGAGGTGCTGGAACAATTTGTACAGTGGAGGTGCTGAGAGCCATTGAACCAAACTGTAAACCTTGTGTATGATGGAAACCACTTCAAGCCAGGGAATGCGGCAGCAACCCCAGCTCCAGCACCGATGCTAGGAACCTAACTCCCAAAGCATTGATATAAATAGGAATTAGGTGCCTATAGACCTTTGACAGATTGGGCCTAAGGCACTTAGGGTAACATTTTGGAAACTGCTTAACTGAGTATAGATTAATTCCTAGAGTTTAAGGCCAGAAGGGGCCATTAAAGCATCTAGTATGACCTCGTATACATGACAAGCTATTACATTTCAGCCAGTTACCTCTTTTTTGAGCCCAATCACTTACGTTTGACTAAAGCATAACTTTTGTCAAATGCATAAAGCTGGCACCTTTCTATGTTAAATTAAAGAGCCCTTTAGTTAGTACCCGATCATTTCACCCCAGAAGGAACTTACATGTTGTAAAGAAGTCACCTCTCACTCTTCTTTTTGAGAGGCTAAGCAGAATGAGCTCTTTAAGCTCATGGTAAGGTGCTTATTCCAGCCTTCGAACTAGTTTTGTAGATCACCTTTGCATCGTCTCCCATTTTTCAACATTCTTTTTCGAATGTGAGTGTCAGAGCGGGACACAATATTTCAGTATCAGCCTCACCAATGCTGTATGCAGATGTAACGTCACTTCCTCTGCCTACTTACTACTCCCCTATTTATGCAGCCAAGGATTGCATTAGCCTTCTTTGTCACGACGTTGCCTAGGAAGTTCATGCTGAGTTGTTTGTCCACTATAGGCCCTAAATCCTTCTTAGAGTCACTGCTTTCCAGGATACAGTTCCCCCATTCTGTAACCATGGCCTGCATTCTTTATTCCTACAAGCATGACCTTGCACTTGGCTGTATTAAAACACATTTTGTTTGAATGGCTCCAGCTTTCCAAGTGATCCAGATCACTCTGTAGGACTGCTCTGTCTTCATCATTATCTATCATCCCACCTATCTTTGTGACATCTGCAAATTTTATCAGTGATCTTTGTATTTACTTCCAGATCACTGATGAAAATGTTGTAGTGTCACTACTAGAACTGATCCGCATGGAATCCCACTAGATGATTCCTCATTAAATCTACTTTTTGAGACCTACTAGCCAGTTCTTAGGCCATTAAATGTGTGCTTTACTGATCTCGTATAGTGCTAATCTTTGAATCAGAATGTCATGCAGTACTCAGTCAAATGCCTTACAAAAGTCTAATTATATTACATTTATGCAGTAATCTCTATCAACCAAATGTATTAATGATCTAATCAAATAATTAAGTCAGGTTTGTTTTACAAAACTGATTTTCCATAAAACCATGTTGATCACCTAAAATAGGAATATAACTATTGCCAGTCAAGACTTGTGCTTTACATCTTTTCTGAAAGAGAACCCTTAAAATAGCAAAAGTCCCTGAATGTGCTAGTACATTGGTCTGACTACTCACACAACCGCATCACCAGCACTGTCTCCTGCAAGACAAGGAGGGAGGGGAGCTGAGGTGTATTTTCTGAAATATCCTATATCCATGCTTGTCCATCTCACAGTTAGCCCCATATTTTTAGTTGTGTCAAGGCCAATTTTCCTCATGTTATGGAAATGCACAAGTCTCTCCTCTCTGTTTTGTGCCTACCAAATCTTGTATTTTAAAATTCAGTTGTTTTTGGGTTGTAGAATAAACCAAAAGCACATGAAAGCAGTAAGTTCTAAATTCTATTCTCACCTGCATGAATTGCACCTGTACTCACAGAGCAGAATTTGGCTTGAAATGTCATTTTTTTCCAGTCTCTTCTCCCCCATCCTAAAAGGCAAAAAAGTCACATTGCTGATTATTTTGGGGGAAAAAGCCTTCCCATCTGCATTTCAGCTCCTAAATAAGGTTATTAAAATATGTATACATCTCTAAGTCTCTTTTCTCACATTTAAACCAGTTTGGTTTAAAATTGCAATCTATTTGTCCATGTTATCTCAGAAAAAAGGAAGTTCTAAGGGGATGGGCACAATCATTCAACCTTTAGTCACGGAAGGAGACTTTCTGAAAATCATGAGCCCACACACACGAATAAGAGTTGTCAAATTTGACAGCATGTAACTTGTCTGGAACAAGTCTGACTAATATTCTTCTTGAGCACTGATGTACACACTCAGCTTGTTAACATACGGTTTGCTTTTCAAATGAGTTTCACTCCTGTTTAGGCACCAAAATAAATGACCAGATTTTCAAAAGAGCTTTGCAGCCAACATATTGAGCTCTTTTGATAATCTGGCCCAAACTGTGAGTGCTGAGCGTTTGAAAATCTGGCCTTTTGTGGCTACCTCTGCCCTTCGCAAGCATACTATAGGAGGAGGAAGAGGGACTCACCCTTATACAGAGTAGTAATTAACATGATTAGTATTATAATACTAATGTATTCCCACAGGTATGACCTTGCACAACTGGCTTGCACTTGTAAATTCTTTGGGGCCAGGGACTGTCTTTTTGTTCTGTTTGTACAGCACCTAGCACAATGGGGTCCTGGTCCATGACTGAGGTGCCTAGGTGTTATGAAGATACAAATAATAAAATAAAGAATCAGAGGGCTCAACCCTGTTGTCACTGGGAGTTCTGCCAGTGGCTTCAGTGGAAGAAGGCTCAAGCCCACAGAAGAAGCAAGATTCAATGTTAGTATTGCTTTTTAAGTTTCACATACAGTATTCTTTATGTGACACACACAAGCTGTGGGATGGACTGTTACACTAGAAACTCTATTCTGTGGGTATTCATGGCTTGGGAGGCTATTAATAACACTACTTAGCACTTATATCACACTTTCCATGTTCAAAGCACTTTAAAACCACTAAATACTTAACACAGAGCTACAGGTTCCAACAGCTCTAACCAAAGAGAAGCAAAGTCAATAGGAGTCTTTCCAGTGACTTCAACAAGCTTTGAATCAGACCCTAATGTCCTAGGCACCTTTTGTCAATTTCAGCGAAGATGCTGCTGTATTAGATCTGGTCCTGACAGATTTTACAGAACGTTTTGTCCAAGTTACAGATTAATTTTCAAATGAATCTTCAAAAAGCACTTCACCGTAGAATCTTTGCATGCTGAGCATTATAAAATGGCCTGTGTCAGAGCATTTCGTTATTAGGTCAAAGTAGCAGCAGAATTCAGGAAGTCTGATAGAATGTTCCTTTTTCACAGGCCAGTGAAGGAAACTGAATGTCACATGCAAACTGCTAAGATGGATGGTATCCTGCATTTGAGAATCCTCTATCCCCCAAAGAAGGCATTTCCTTTTCCTGGTGCTGAACGGTCAGCCAGGCCTCCCCATCACTTGCTTGAGAAGAACTGTAAAAAGGGCTGGGTTATTTACTGACTAATAGCAACATCATGCTAAAGTTAGGCTAGCCTGGCTTCCTGCTTCAGTGCATCATGCTAATCGCCAGAGGCTCAAAAAGTATTTGTTACCACCATAGCATTGCAGAGTTGGTCATTATGGAAAGATTAAGTGCATATGGAATTTGCCAGGTGCAATACTTTTTGACATCCTCTGAAACATCAGAGTCCTGATTTGCTAACTGCCTTGCACTTTGTGTAGTGGATCCTCCTATCCTTCCCTCCACAGATAGGCAGGTGAGGGTAAAGCTTATCAAGGCTGCTCCAATGAGTGGGTAGCTGTAGTTTCTGTGGCACAGCTGTGAAACTGCTTTGTCCTGGGTTAGGGTCAGAGAGACAGGGAGACTTTTCTATCCTGGCCTCCAGATGCATCTGTCCAACACCAACTCTTCAGTCCAGGAATGGGATTTTGTATTTATGCACACACAGTTTCTCTATTAATAACACCTCCTACAGCTTTTCCTGTGCCTTTGGTCTGTGGCTGGAATTGGATAGCCTCATCTATTCATTACTTTACTCCCTCAAAATAAGTTCCCAAATTGGAACCATTTCTTTTACTACCGTAACTCACCATCTGCAGAAGCAACAGGTTATCATCTGCCTGGTGTTTCCTTTATCAGCGAAGCCGGTTCTTGTGCCATCTGCAACGTGTCTAAACAACAAATGCTTAAGTCTGGGAACTTCATTCAGCATGGAATCCTAATAATGAGAAGTGTGGTAGAGGTTGTACTTGGTGACATTTGTGAAAACAGTAGTCCTGCCCTCATTGAACCTTGGCCATACCTGCTATCACTCACTGTCTCCACTGGCTTGGCCCTAATTTTTGTTCTTTTGCAGATGCTGATGAGTTTTTACAACTATTGACATGATACATCCTGGAAGACGAGGATGCACTGAGGATAAATAAAACACAAGTGAATTTGGGAGGACAACAGAAGCAATGATGTCACAAGTTTGTGCCTTATTAGTTGAAGAACCGGTCAATACTTTTTCAACAACTGTGTTATACAGTGTAGCAGCAAAAAGCAGGATAGAAAAAGGAGGCAAACGTGACGTCCTAAGGACTACAGAACATGGTCCCGCAATGCTTCAGGAAGCAGTGGCCCAAGTACATGCTCTTATCTATTGAGCAAAAGTCTATACCCAAACTAATAGTTTTTACATGAATTTAGATCATTCAGTGATCATGTTTGTTGCTTGGGAAAGATATATATTTCTCCCCCTTCCCTTCCTCCTCTAGCTGCGTCCCAAGGCCTGATAGACCTTTTTATTCTCTGTTTGATATACCCTGAAAGACTTTGGAGATCCACTTATGCTGTGACACGAGGAAAGCTTATGGACCAAAATGCAGCAGACAGACGTTCAGGCAGGATGGAAACATCAGTTGTACTACAGGCCAGAAACCAGCTGAACTGTAGAGAAAAAGACCTGAATATCACTTTGAGCTTGATGGTGAGGAGGGACAGGAATCTTCAGTCTGGTGGTGGATGACAAAACAAGGTTAGGAGGAAAATGCAATACTTAATCCTTGCAAACCGCAGTCCTGCTGGAAGAAAGTCCCATAAACACTGAAGATGGTAAGAGTTTTCTCTATTTTGGCTTACTGGATATGGTTGAGAGATTTTTTAGCTTAGGTCCAACAACTGGAGTTTATAGTCAGATTCACAGAACTTGGTGTAATTTATTTAAGACCCATTGTTTCCCAAATGATTTACATAACTCATTTTGGAAAGTATCATATTTCTAAGCATTTGTTCTGAGGTCATCCTTTAGTTACCCTGGATTATTTAGGCAGAGGATCTTCTATACCAATATTACATGAAACATAAATAAATTGCTAGACCCTATTCTTTGATTTTGAACTCAGCAATGCAACAGAATGCCTTCACTAAAGTAAACTAGAGCAGTCCAAAAACAAAGACAAAGTATCTTGGAAGAAAAAAAAAGGAGAAAGAAACTCCTATTCACTTCATATAATCACTGCCAATGACACAAGGAGCTGTGGCTTGTTTAACCTACAAACCTGATTGCTTTCTCCTAAAGTTCCACCAGCTTTAAGTATTTATTTTTGCCGTATGTGGGAGATACAAAGTTAACGAAGATTTTTTTGCACATCATGTGGAATTGTAAGGAAAAGATTTATAGCATAGCCATTCACAGCACCTTAAGGTCTATTTGTGTTTCCATGGTATACTCCCAAATTCAGACAATTTATCTGAGCTGTAAGAGTTGTGGTAGGGCTTGAAATTTGGCACCAAAATTTCAGGATTCACAACCTACTGGATTCATACGCTAATTTAAAAAATGAATAAGTACCTATTTGTGGGGCAAAACAGTGATCCCAAGAATGCTGTTTTCATCTAGTGAGTTAATATTGCAAGGCATTTTTCTTTCTATTGGTTTCCTATTGGCAATGACCATGATCCTTGGCTGGGGTGCCAACAAATGCACAGCAGAGCTCAAGGGGCTGTGGTGGTGGATGGGGGGAGAAAGAGTTTTAATTCTCCCCTGTGCTCCCACAATCCTGGAGCCACTCTATGTACATTATAGCAGCCTAAAGGCTACCTTAACTTACCCACCTCAGGGTGCCATGAAGTCCTAGCCATAGCCTCTTTTCCCCCAGCTATGAGCCCTAAGGCAGTCACTGGGAAGGGATGGTTTAGGAATTGTTACAGTGACTGTGTGCTCCTGTATCCGGCTGTGTCAAGTTTGAAAGCCATTCTCCTGCATGCAGAGTAAGGCAGCTTCAGTACAGGAGAGAACCTAGCTCAATAATTAATTGCAGGAATTTATATTAAGCGCATTCTAAGAGCATCAGTCATAGACAGATGATGTTGTATACACACACACAAGGGTTAGTCTGTCTCACACATGGTAACTCTTACAGGAGTTCATCTCGCTACTTGCCTTTTCTTCAATAGGCAGAAAGCACACAGGAATAGGAGTCAAAAATGCCTCATGAGTTCTAATTCTTGACTCTGCCTGCAGCAGGGCACTACAGACCAAGCTGGGCTAGTCCCTGCTACTGAACCCTGATTAAGGGTAGATGGGAGCCAGCTGAGCAAGCCCGCCTGGAAGGAATTAGGAGCAGCTGTAGAACCTGGGAGGGCTATAAAAGCTCCCAAGAAGAGGCTGCTGAAAGGAAGGGAGAAGTAAGTAGCCAGAGAGGGAGATGCTATGGCAAGGGAAAGCTAAGCACCCTTTGACTAGAGGCTGAATCTGTAAGACCCTGGGACTGGTAGGAACTGTCTATATAGAAGGTGGTGGGTAACCCATTGTAAATAAAGCACACGGGTGGAACATGAAACCATCATCTGGAAGTAGTTTGTGGGGACCAGGTGCAAACTGCTACACTGCCATTGACTCACTGTGTGCCCTTTGCTCTGTCACTTAACCCCTCTGTCTTGGTTTCCTTCTTTGAAAATGAATAAAAAGTTGGCTGTGACTAGATCACAGTTCTCTTGTCAGGAACCTGACACACAGGCAGGTTTGGAGAACAGAAACTCTCTCCAGCGCAGCTTGCCATGAACAGAGAAAAAAGTGCAAGAGCCAGACATGGACTTTGACATGCAATGTTACTGTTACTAGTCTTTAACCTTTGAAAATTATTATCCTGAGCTGTGCTAGCAGAGCTCCCTGTTGCTGACAGGAGTGTAAGAGTGGGAGTCTCTCTAAACAGGCAAATGATTCATTGCTTAGGTGCAGCTATGTCTGGGGTGGATCTTTTGAAGTGGGGGTGATCACTGCTTCTGGCATTCTCCCTGGGAATGAAGGTGGCTTGCCCTTTGACAGGAGAAAAGAAAACACCAAGCAATCAGTGCCAAAGTCACAGAGAGAAGGTCAAAGGGGGAAGTGTTCACTCTCCTAAGAGGTGACACTGTCTAGGGCCTCTTGCCAGCAAGTTTAGGGGCACTGTTCTATGCTGTTCCACTCATCAACAAATCCCCAGGCACGAACAGCAACAAGACAGGGAAATAGCCCTGCCAGGAAAAGATCAAAAAGCAAAATAAAACAAAGGCTGGACTAACAGGCTCCGATGGGAAGAATTTCATCCTAACACCCGAATGTGGTAAATGCTACACTCTTGTGAGCATCAGCAGGGATTGTTCAAAGTGAGTTAAGCCACCAGAGCACACAGCTTTGAGAGGGGGATACCAACCAGGCAAGGCATTACATAATACAACATGCATTATTGCCAACCCCAAGCCTTCACAAGTCAGCCCCCAAAATAATGAAAATGGCTTAAAAACATGTTTTTAAAATAAATGTGGGGTTCTTTGCCTTCTGGTTCCTGCACCTGTAAGGTGCACTCAGGTTACGTTTTCAAGCTTTTCTCCACGACCACGAGGGCTAGACATTTTCATTTAAAAACAATCAAACCAACAAAAAACTGAGATGGTCATGTAGTCACTTGACTCCTGGAGCTGAAACTTTAATACAACATCTAAGATCCCAAGACTTACGATAAAATCATGAGTGTTGGCAACCTAGCAACATGGCACAGCCAGTGCCCAGATCAACACAGGAAGGAATATGCTGATGGGCACTACTGAAGGAGCTGAAATGCACTGCAAGCAACTGATACCGTCTTCTGTTCAGCCTGTATGGAGGAGGATGGGGAGAGAACATGCCCATCAGAGTGCTGGCAGATTCACTCAGCTGCAGCAGCTGGATTCTGCCTAGCAGACAGTGCAAAATTCCTATCAGTCGTGTAGGGTCCCAGCAATGTGGCACACTGCAGAGGAAGAAATCAAGCAATCTTACACATTATTCTAGACTGCACTAGGCTCCAGATTGTTCACATGGGGATGGGCCTGTCTGTGTGCAGCATCTCTCTTGCACAGAAGGGCATGGTCTCAGTTGCCTGTACAACACAGCCCTGTCCTCCTACAGAGCCCACAGAGTATGCTATGTGGTTCAGGGTCCACACTGTGGAGGGAGTGGAGACTGGGAAGACTGAGCCCAGAGGGGAGACACATTTTTCTTCACTGCCCCCAAAGAGGTTAAGTAGATAAGACTTACAGCTCAGGGTCTAAGAGCACCAAGAGCCATGGAGCTGGATGTGGAGAACTCCAATACAGAGGCCTAGGACCTCCAGATGGGCTTTGGATCTGCTAGTTTCTGATCTCATCTGCAGGGAGATGAACCCTGCCCATCCATCTCCTGTGCCATTCGATAATGTGAGATGGAAGACGAATTTGTGCAAAATGATCTTTGCAAAGATTTCTTCCCCCAGAATCTCTTGCAAGGGCTTTTCCCTTGGGAGAGAATGCTCTGCCCTAAGATAGTGTTTCAGATCTTTCTCTGTTTGAGAGGGGGAAAGAGCCAATGCTTGCTGATACTGTAAGTGATTACAGTGACTAACGCACCATGTGGAGACCTAGGCCACATAAATAATAGACGCACCTCAAGCATGCTTCACTGAACCTCAGAAAACAGGAAAGAAAAGGTCACAGAATTCCAACTGGGGAAAGAATAAAGCACAGTCCTTCGGTGCTTCTCTGGAACTGCATTCTCAGTCAGGAGAGAAAGCCTTTGACTTGTGTTAAGATCGTTCTCCACAGCTGGAGCCAAATTCTGCTCTCAGTCACACAGATGAAAATTCAAGATAATTTCACTCACTCGCTGTACACCAGAGTTACTTCAGATTTACATCTATGTAATAGAGAGCAGAATTTGGCTCCTTTATTTAAAAAAACCTCTAGAGAACAGAAAAATGACTGACTATGCTCAACAGCCATGGCACTATCAGCATTCTGATCATTCTGTTTTTGGTTTCCCAGGAGTGATTGCTTGAGGCCCTGCTGTCCTGTGCTGATCTTCCCACTATACCAATTTAGATCCTCTTCTGGTGGCAGGAACTCATGGTAAGACCCCAACCCTCCTCCAGCATCTTGGAGCCCTGCTGTTGCTTACAGCCCTGCCAATTGTAAGGTGAAGTGATCATGTTCTTCATTTGTGTGGCAGGAAGTGCTGGTCAGCTGGCCTGGAAGGAATGCCCAGGCAGCAGTCTCAGAGCCCTATTGTAAACCCATCTTGGCTGCCAACCCTACTTGCCATCTTGGGCCAAAGAAACTTGCCAGGATTACTTTAAAGAAGAGCAGAACTCAATAGGGGGAGGAAATCTGGGAGATAATCAGGGCCCTCTCTGGAATGGTCTAAGACAGGTTGAAGTAGGCATGGATGCACAGAAACTGAGCCCAAGAGCAAAAAAATTAGATGCTGGTATTACAGTTAAAACCAACAACTTGCGTGACAACTACTGGATTTTTTTGTAATTACACCAATACCAGAGAGTCTGAACTCAAAAGGCAAATCACTGAGACCTGCTAATACATCAGAACTGTAGAGGACTATCCTCAGAATCTCTCTGGCATCAGAGCATGGGTATGTTTGATGATTTTGTCCACAATATCAAGCAGGGATCAGAGGGCCTCAGTAAATATGAGGGAATATGAGCAATCCTGTCAACTGTGGAGCCTGTCAGACATCTAAAAAACATCCTGCAGAGAGGTCTGCAGATGTCAGGAGAAGCGGCAGTGGCCTTGTATGATTTCCCCTTGTGGGTATCACTGCAAAAGGGTGGCATGCCAAGAAGCAATAAATGCAGAATGATAAGGCATTTCAAAATGTCAACAACAATATATTTTTACTATACATATCTCAGCACACCCTGATTGGTGGAAGGTAGTGCTGATGCATACAGGAACCTCTTTTTCTGGAGCTTAAAGGCCAGGGAAAGAGTTTAATTCCAGAAAATCCCCCCTTTGCATTTAGCGTGCCTTCTACTAGAAGCCCTTTATTTCACTCCATTTTTACATGGACACTGTTACTCTTGTACCAGCAAATATCAACACAGAAGATGCCAAACCAAATACATGTCCAGTATGTAGAGATTGCTATTGCTGATTTACCTATTATATACACGTATGCAGGAAGGAAAAAATGTCAGAAGGCAAAAGTCACGTCTGTTACCTCATTGTCCCAAAGAAAGCAATGAACCAGAGAAAGAATTGTCTTGAGCCTTGTTTATATTTTTTTAAAATGAGCCATTCATTTATTATGTGGTGGCTCTGTTTGAAGTGTAGGAGGAGATCCCCAAGTACTGGAATCTGGGTGCTGCTGGCAGTACTACCACATGTGAACCTTCTGGTGAGGGAGCAGCATAACAATAACATTGACAAGCTCAAAGGAGACCACGGCTCCAGGAACATCCATAAACCAACCCTTCACAAACAAAGCTCTTGTTCATACCAATATCCTTAGTAATAAAAGTTATGGAAAAGAAAGTGTTCTCTAAAGATAACAAGTTTCAAACTCCTCCAGAAGATCCAAGTGACTCTTTGACCCTTGAAGACACTGACTTTAACGGATCATTTTTTAAATTGCAAACAAATTGAAAAGGTTAAAGGTTTCAAACGGACACATTTCATTTTTAAAAAATTGTGCAAACTTTTCACAGAAAAACAAACATTTAAACAGTCAAAGCCATCAGCAAAATGTTTTGTTTATCAAAAAGCCAGAGACTGGCTTGGCACACTGCTGGCTCAGGGCTTGGGGGAGCACCAGGGTGAATCTTATGTCATCTTTGCACCATCTTCATGAATTGTGTTTTCTTCCCTGGTTGCCATGAGGGATGTAGCCCTGTATTTCACCCTTGTTTTTTGTTTCTGTTTCCACATGTGAATTCTGTGTGCAAATATGCATTTATGTAAACTCAACCCATATGCATTCAGGCTTCCTATTGTTTATAATGTGAGCATGCAAAACAAATCCTGACCTATTGTCACGCTGGCTGGATTAAGAAGGGCCCTTGAGGTGTATTCAGGAGCTCTGATTACTCCCTTCTACACTAATCTCACATGAGGGGGTGTCACGCTGGCTGGATTGGGAGGGGCATTTATTATATTGTTTGACATCAGTATGTCAAAATGATAGTAATCCATGTGAGTTAGGCCATGTCAGGTACTGTTAGAAAGGCTATAATGTGCTAAGTAAGATGATAATATTTGTGTTCATGTGTTATGTGTGTGAGGGAAGTTATGGATATGTTTGATATATCCGTATTTCAAATTGTGCTGTCTGGGTAACTCCTCAGACAGGATGGCTGCAGAACAATAGCCTGTTTAATGGCCCATTAAGACATTCCCAGGTGCAGGGGGCCCAGGGGGAGTAGCCAGAGATATACCTGATGAGTCACCAAGTCTGGCCCATGTGAATCTGGACTCCATTTTGGTTCCTGTAAAATTCCACAAGCAGCATGGCAAGGGCCAGAGGATATACAAGGCCTGGGAATCCATTTTGTCTTCAGTCACCAGTCTTCAGCCTGTTCAGCTTTCACCCACCTATCTACCTCTGGAGCAACCCATCTGCAACTGAATTGAAGCTGTGAAACAAAGGACTGAGACCCATCCAGGTACTGGATGTTTACCAGAGGGACTATACAAGCCTGCAAACTCCACAATTTTGTAGAAACCTGATGTATATGGACTTTCAAATCATTTGTATGTATCTGATTGCTTTAACCCTTTAACATTTCTCTTTTTTCTTTTTATAATAAACCTTTAGTTTTAGTTACTGAAGGATTGGCTGGCAGCATGGTATTTTGGGTAAGATCCAAACTTATATTCATCTGCTACTGTGGCTGGCTCTTTGGGGTCAGAGGGAACTTTTGTGGTAAAGCGCATGGAGTTTAAATAACTGGTCTCTTTACTGGACCTAGTGGCTGATTGGGAGCCGGAGACTGAAATGCAGTAAAGGGGGAGGAGGGAGTACTGTGTGTACTTTTACAGTGGCTTCCTGATAACCAGTGTGGGGAATCAGAAGCACTGTTTGTGGCTGGTTGGGAAGCCTGATTTCAGTGTCACCCACCAGTGCTGGGAGAATCTGCTCTCCTTTTACAGCCTGCCTTCACCTTGGCATTTTCAGATGGCTGCCCTAGGCAAGGATGGGTCACACCTACATAGAGACATTTTCTGCCAAGGCCAAAATAATAAACTTTACTATTAAATTAAGCTCTGGCATCAAAACTGACTTGAATAAAGTGTGTCCTTTGGTGTAGGATATGATTACTCAACTAAAACATTGACATCGGGTTTCTAGAAAAAGAGTATAATTTTACCTTGTTTCTTCTTCTTTTTGAATTAAGCAATTATGGGGAATTCACTGGTCCTTGAAAGGTGCTTGACTTAAAGTCCGAGAATTAAGTCTAATTTATTCACAGAACAGGCAGAGCACAGACAGGGTCAATGCAAACTGCTTTATATTGCTCTGTCAAGTATATTATGAATGAAGTTTCGAAGAGTTTATTTCTAGAGATGAAAGGATAGTTCAGGTCACATGTCCATTCCATCCTTGGCCTCTCTACTTAGACTGACCAAATGGTTGTCAATTAGCAATTATGGTGGTGACTTCATTATTGTAGTGCCTGGAGATCTCTATCAGACTTTGACACCTCAAACTAGGTACAAAACCACATATTAAGAGATATCTGTCCCATTGCGCTGAAAAGTGCCCACTAGGGGTTTTGATGAATAAACAGCCAGACTCCCATTAAGGAGAGCAAGTAAGTTTAAACGCCCTACTTCATCTGGCCATTAAAGCGCTGAGGTTCCTTTGTACTGCAGAGCAGCTACACTGGAGGAAGAATGATACCCAAGCTCATCTTTGAAGGTCACATGGCCCCAGAAGAGTTTCCCAATGTGGAACACTCAGGGATTAGCACCAGGGAAAGAAAAGCATTTTGCTCAGTAACTGATTTTGATCTAAGTTCTAGAGAAAACAAACTCAAGCAGCTGCTTCTGCAGGAAGGGCAGCAGGGCCTGACTTGAGGTTTCTGCAAGGGGAAGTTGTCTGTACATTCTGTTAGCACCCCTGTTTTACGGAACAGGACTTGTGTATATTTTGTAAATAAGCAAATTACACTAAGAAAATTCCTGACTTCACATCACTGTCTGTTACATACGAACTGATTCTCAAGGAGCCTACGTGCTCAGCTTCCCCTTCACAGGTTCCCAGGGATAATTCGGAAGCTTATGTTCAATAACAAACTAGGTTTCTTTTGTGATAATAAAGCAGTTTCCAAGAAATGAAAGTAAAGCCGACACCAAAGCCCGATGTCTTCCACCCCAGCCTCCCATTGGTCACAGTTCCTCCTTGCTGAGGTCTGTCTGGTTCCAAGCTTCTCCACTAGGCACAATTTTCATTCCTCCCAGGCTCTGCTCAGTCTCTCCTCAGAGCTCATCCTGGGCACATCCATTCCTAAGCCAGTAGTCTCTTCCCTCTACAGTCAGAGGATAGCACAGGTCTCTTGCCTGGGTCACGGCTTCTGGATTCTCAGCCTTGCCTCAGGTCGCTTCCCCCTTTCAGCAGCAAAATGACAGTTCTCCCACCAGCTTTGTCAGTTGCTGTCTCTCCCTTTATAAGGCCCAGGTACCTTCCCAAAAGCCCAGCTGGGAGGAAGGTCATTAGTCACAGGTACACAGGACCTTGCTCTGTCATAAAGAGGCAGTCACCCTATGCTACTGATCCATTTAATTATGGACTTGGACACATCCAGTGTGCCCCCAGGCAGTTTGCGTCTGCAGGGTCAGATGATCCATTGCTCAAATACTCAATGCTACCAATAGCAGCAGACCATGTTAAGCAATAAACTATTTACTGTGCTCAGCAGGTCAATCAAAACTAACACTGTGCTGTGGCTATACCAAGTCAAGACTGTTATTTATCAGAAAGAACGTTGTACTCCAGCTGTCCCCATAAGTGCATATGACCGAATAGAGACCACACTGTATTTCCAATCTCTGTTGGCTCAAGTAAATGCTCACCCCCAAGCACCCGTAACTTTTAGGGAGGTTAGGTACTCAGTACTGGAAACCCAGTTGGGAAATTAACCATAAAGAAACCTGGGGTACTGTAGACGGGTGCCAGTCACTCCTCCCCCTCTTGGCTGGAGGGAGGCCACACCATCTCACTCATTCACTGTCTATTGGCAAGGGGAATCAGCCAATCAGCTGGGTAGCACTCTATAGCCCTGGCTCTTGGGCCGGACCAAGACAGACAGGTTGTGGCCCAGTGAGGCTTCACAGGCTGGGGTACGACTGTCACCCCAGGGTTGGGATGGCAAGGGGGAGGAACATGGGCCCTCCTGACTCCACTGCATCCCAGCCAAGGGCCCCATCAATGGCAGAGCGCTCTGCACCTGGGTCAGTGGGGCTCCAGCCAAAACACATGGACCCAGCAGTAGGTCACAACACAACTAGACAACTGTCTGGTTCCCCTGGGCCCCTTCCTACCCCCCTTCCCTTGAGTACCTGGGCCTCAGGGTTGCCATCAGTCTCCCCAGGGTATTTGGCAAGGGGTAGCCTCCACAGTTCCTCAGCATCATAGGTGGCAGGCAGCTTCTGCAGGTCCCAGGCAGCGGGCAGCTCCTTGGGGGCGCAGGCACCTCTGATAGCTCCTCAGAAGTGCAATAGGCGGGCTCAAATACTGGGGGAGAGATGACCCTCTTCTCTGGTAGCTCTCCTCCAAATGAGTTAGAGGGCCTGCGTTTTATACTTCCTGTCCTACCCACCTGCTTCCAGGGGGGAAGGATGAGGCTGGCCTGGCTCTGCCCCCGTAGGTAGAAAGGCTTGCTCTTCCCCCTCTGGGTCAGAGGGAGGCCACACAGCCCAGCACTGGGGGTAAGGGAGTAGCCACAGCTAGGCTCGCTCCCCGCAAGCAGAGGGAGGCGCAGAGCCCAGTGTAGGAAGGGCAAGCCCAGCCGCGACTACCCTCCTTCCCTGCGCTAGGCTGTCTGCTTCCCTGTCAGGAAGAGCTGCCCAGCTACGGCTACCCCCCACCAGTGTTTAAACGTTCTATTTTTAAAACGTTTAAGCCGATTTTTAATTAAACTAATTTTTACATCCCTAAATTAGACAGTGGAATTTACTGCCACAAGATATCATTGAAGCCAAGATTTTTTTGCAGGATGCCAAAAAGGATTGGACTTATTTACGGATAACAAGAATGTCCAGAGTTATAATGGGAGGATGGGGTGAAAAGGGGGACCATGAACCTACCATACCCACAACCCAAGAGGCTTTGGAAAGGATATAAATCTTCATATTCCATAACTGCCTATTTCAGAACTATCTGGTGCTGGACCCTATCACTGACAGGATATTGGACTAGATTCTGATCCAGTCCGGCAAGTCCTCGGTTGCATTTGTAATTAAACATAAAAGCAGGCATATTTTACGTTTCTAGCTTTTGCTGAAGTTTCATGCAGCTCTACTTTCAAGATGTCTGCCCTGATTTTATGTTATATGAAATGCACCAAGAGATTTCAAATGAAACACTAATTAAAACTCTCTTGATTACTTTAATCAGAAAATAAAGAAATTAAACTGCCTCCAGAAACCTCTCTGTGCAATCTCCAGTGTGCCTGCAGCTAGCCCTGATTAAATGAGCCTGAATGATTTATTTGGCCAGTATGAATACCACCTCCTGGCTCTGAGGGAATTAAATTAGAAAAAATAAATCTTTAAACTTGATTCCCTACGAAAGAGTTGGAGCCATTAGTTGATGACTAGCAGAAGCAAACTTCCAGCCTCACTCAAGTTTCTCTGCATAACAGCAACTTTTCTGGTTTTGTACTAATAACAGAGAAGGATCAAGAAGGTTAAAGGCTAATTCTTCTTGCAGTGACATCCTAGATTAATCTAGAAAAGTTTTGGTATTCCTTACTATTTGATAGGAGAATGTGATCAAAATTCATCTTACTCATAAAACCAATTTCTACAGAGTCGGTGCTTCAAAACCCAATAGAGGTAACTGAGTTATGGGGATTTAGAAGATTACTCTCAAGAGAGGTGCCAGTTTCCATACTGGAGAAGTTTGGGTCTAGATCACAAAGACAAAAAGTGTCTCCTCATTTCTTTCCCTTCAATATTTGGTGAAGAAAATCTTGGGATTTCAGTAGCACTTTATTACTGCTGGGCAATTGTGGGACTCTTTCAGCATTCACTCCTGCCAGCCAACAGTGAATGTAATTGAAAATATCGCTGCCTTAAGCTAATGTTGAGATTTATTTGACCTTTGGCCTGACTCAAAGTAAAATGTTCCTGCTTTCTGGTCAGCTGTTCCAACTCAATACACTGAAAAATGTTGGCCCAGCTTCTGAGCTGCTTTGAGCTGTACCTAAGCTGAGTACAACTGGGTGTTAGAGGATTTTCACATTGAAGAGTGACTCTCCAGGGGCATAATGATGCTGTAGGGTCTCCTATACCACACTCCCCTTTCTGTGAGCAGCGTTTCCATGCACCCAGGCAAACCTCTGCTGCTGTGGCAGACTCTTGAAGACAGCTGGCATGGGTCAGAACAGCCTAAAGGTCCCCATACCTTACACATACGGAGGGGCATAGCATACAGCCATCACTGGCTTGAAGGGTGATGATGGAAAGAGGGTTTAAAGTCACCTTTGCACACCGTCCATCTAGAGTTCTGCTGGGTGCACCTGACCTATGGCCAATGATCTAGCACTTTAGCTCATTGATACAAGGAGAAAGCACTCCATTCAAATCCTCCTGAGAGGGTGAGTTTTGAGTCCCTATAGTGGATGGCAATTTGCCTCAGGGGGCTATTTGTGTCAGGTCTTGGTATATGAACTCCCATTGGGGTATAGTTATAAAGAGATTCCCAGTACGTTTGAGCTCCTTGTGCACCTATCAGGAAGCTGAAAGATATTGTACAGTGCAGCCAATACAAATTTAGGCAAGTATGTCTTCTGGGACTTAGAACACAATAGCTGTCTGTCCACACAGATTCTGAAAGAGCAGAGAATGGGATTCAGTTAAATTTTAAAATGATCTGACTCAGCAGCTTCACTCCCTGCCTCAGATTCAAAGATACTGAAATATTATGAAGCCACATTTTCTGAAACTGTTGTTGATGCAATTCTGGGGTTTTCAATCTTTTTCATAGTGCAGGTCATATCTTAATAGAAAGATTGTATTGGAGACTGCCTCCCCTTCCACTGGGGATTGAATAACATTGCTGTGGGCAATTAACACCATTGCTTACTTAGAGAAGTAGTAACAGGAAAGCATTTAATTTTATTTTGTTTAGTGCAGTGTAGCAGCTGAAAACAAGGAGAAGAGTCAGCCACCAGGTGATCAACCAACTCTCTATGGACAACCAGATATGGTCTAAGAACCACTGGTGGTTTACATACTACAGTTTGGAAGCCACAGGAATTCACTTTCCTGACATTTTAAATACCAGGCCACTATATCAAATTTAAAGTCATGCCTCAGTTGACAACACACTTTCACTCACCAATGAACTGAGGGAATACATTCCATTTTAGTAGTGTAATGTCACTCCAGGATCGTTAAGTAAACATTGATTTAATGGAACATTATCAGCTTTCACTTCTAACAGGATTGCGTAGAACACAAAACCTTCCAAACAGGGACATTCTAACTCCAGACTATAACATCAGATATTCTGGCAGTGATTTTCCTCTTTTGGGACTGTAAACTGTTATTATTACTTATATACAAATATATTGTATTTACACATATATGTAATTGCACATTACAGTTATAAAAAATTCTTTCTTAAACATGACAGAACTGCACACAGTATTCCAGATGAGGACACAACTAATTGACAGATTTCCCCCAAATCTGGAAAAGATCCCCATAGAGCAAGACATAAATGGAGGCCTAGGACATTAACACAGATTCTATAGATACAAGAAACAAGCACTGTCTGGAAATGTCATCCCAGGACCTGCTAATGCTGTCACACTGTCATTACCATTGCTCTTCTCTGGAGTCAATAGTTCAGTGATTTACTCTGAAACATGGTAGTCCTTTTTGGTTTGGAGCAACCATAGGTAGTGATACCTCTGGGATATTTGTCAATACGCATTGCCTCTATCATTATTGTTTGTAAACAACCAACCATGCAAGGCATTCTATAGACAGATAAGAGGACAAGTTTCCAACCCAAAGAGTTTTCAATTTAAGTAGACAGTGTAAAAACAAAGGTAGAAAGAATGAGAAGTAATGCAAAAGCAGAGAAAATATTATGCAGGCATGGTATAACTTGTCATTATAAAACTGGTCCTTATAAAAATACTGAATGTTAGTTTTAGTTCTGGAATGTCCGTAGACAAAAAAAACAAAAATCTTTTGGTTAATGAGAGTTGCCTATGTTTGGTCAGGGTTTGTTTGTGTCCTCTGACCCACACAGAATTTCTGCCAGGAAAATATCTTGGCAAAAATTATTTAACGTCCTGAAAACAAACACAAAGCGTTAGTTTCATATAAAGTTATTGTAGATGCAGTTAGATTTTTAAAATTCATTGCAAGTTATAAGAGACATTTTAAGAAGGAAAGATTATTTCATTTTATAGTGTATGTTCTTTACTATTTGCTGTAAATATAATAAATTACTTACAGGACCTGTTTGGAGCTTCATTACAAGAGGCTATTTGCCTTAGTGGTTTTTTTGCTAGTAACTACAAAACAGCCAAGTATTATTTTCAAAGAATATGGTAATGTTCATACAGGGTAAGATGAAATCCAGAATGATGACTAATATTTCCTGTTTTCCTTAACACAGATTCAGCTGACAGTCAGTTTTCCGACAGTCACTGAGAACAGATTTTTCCCCCCAAAAAGGCATTTTATATCTATAATCTGATTACTGACCAGTCCTAGACTGGTTATAGTTTGCAAAAACCAAATCCTAGGATACATTTGCTGCCTACTTCTGCTGTCACTGAAGTCCGTGGAAAAACTCCTGTTATCTTCACTGTTGCTGAGATTTCAGCCAAGATGTTCTGGCACTCATTGATAAAGTCAATACTTATATTGTAAAATGCTCTATTCCAATTAAAAATCATTAGATTCAATCGAGTTAAAACAATACATATTTTCTAATCTCTTCAATGCAGCACATCCATAGTTTAATAAAATCTTACTACACAATTGTTTTTGTAATTAGCATCGTATTCAAAAGCAAAGTAGTGCCACCATAAAGATCAACACCATTTAATTTCAAGACTAAGATAATTTTCCACTTCCGCTCCACCACCTTCATATGTTATTTTTAAGTGTGGTTGTGGTCAGAAAATTAACTATGCAAAATAGTTCCTTTTTACTGAGCAAGCCTGTTTGCGTGTATTCTGAATTATACGTGCTGTAGTGACTTTGCAGAGGAGTGCCAGTTCCATCACAGCTAAAGTCGAGCAGTGCTGTTTGTTTAAAGGACAACTCTTCTAGATGCTCTAATATCTAGATGCCTATTCATATTGTCTTGAAATTTGTTGGCTCCTAGGAGTGCTGAATAGTGTCAGTGGTCCAAATTTGTGGTCATTTGGCATTCTTGAAATATACCCTCCGAAAAACAGCATTTTACAAAATCAAGTCCTTGTAAAACTTTTTTGTACATATCAGGGGCTCAAATCATGACTCTAGCTGTCCTCCATGTGATCTCAGTCACTCAACATTTATCTCAGTTAGTTCATGACAACCACTGCCCATTTGGGGAAGCAAAACTGAAAATGCGCTAAAGGAAGAGTTTAGCTCTCCACAATGGTATGCGCTAAAAATTTACTAGCCAATAAGATTAAAATGCACATGTGCAGCAAGCCTAGGCAAGAGAGTGATGTCCCCAAACATCTGTAATACATATATATTAGCACTCTGCCTTTTCAGTGCAGAAAACTCAGGAAATAAGGCACATGACCACTATAGGACACAGTCTAACATGAGCTCTTTGCTAAGGCAAAACTTGTATTAACTGAGGTGTATGAACAGGAGCGATCTATGCCTCGCTTCTCCTCAAACACGTAGCCTAGCCCAAAGGGACAACACCACAATTACTAAATTTTACCACCCTTTGACAGCGCCTGCAACTTTACACAGAAGATGGCATTTAGCAATACTTTCCACTTATCTACCATTAAAGCCACAGACCACTCTCATATTCCACCTCACTGCTGACAAACCCTATAGAAAGACCCCTGTGCACCATTATTGACAAAACCTACAGAACTTTGCACCAAAATGAGGCATACTGGACTTCTAAAGATACACATAAACTTCTTTCTTTTGCACACACACAAAAGGCGGAGGTAGGAAGGGAGGGCAAGCTTTCCCTATCACAGTGAAAGCTCTGCCAAGCTGCTCTAACTAATCCCTTTGCCCCCCAGTTCCATAAAGCTAGACTTAACTCAGTAAATGCAGCTGGAGTGCATGCAGATAAAGGACGGTTACTCACCTTGTAACTATTGTTCGAGATGTGTTGCTCATGTTGATTCCATTGTAGGTGTGTGTGTGCCCCTGTGCACTGCTACTGGAATTTTTTTCCCTTTAGCAGTATCTGTAGGGCTGGCTTCTGTGCCCCCTGGAATCCCACACACATGCCACAATACATAAGGTGCCACTGGCCCTATGCCCCCCTCAGTTCCTTCTTGCCGTCAACTCCAACAACAGGGATGGGGGCAGGTCATGGAATGGACATGAGCAACACATCTCAAAGAACAGTTACAAGGTGAGTAACCGTCCTTTCTTCTTTGAGTGCTTGCACATGTTGATTCCATTGTAAGTGACTCACAACCAGTACCTTAGAGGCAGGTTGGGAGTTCACAGATGAACTGTCTGCAGCACCACTTTGCTGAAGCTGGCGTCGTCCCTTGCCTGCTGAACAATGGTGTAATGGGACATAAAGGTGTGCACCAACGACCGTGTAGTGGCTTTGCATATGTCCTGAATAGGCACTTGCACTAGGAATGCCACAGAAGAAGCCTGTGCCCTAGTCAAGTGGGCTGTCACACTTCCCGGAAGAGGAACCTTCACCTGCTTGTAGCACAACCTAATGTAGGAGGTTATCCAAGAGGAGATCTGCTGGGAAGAGACAGGTAAACCCTTCACTCTGTCAGCCACCACCACAAACAGCTGCATGGACTTCTGGAATGGTTTCATCCTCTCAATGTAGATGCCAGGGCTCGCTGCATATCCAGCATACGCCACCGCCATTCCTCCTCTGAAGCATGCAGCTTTCGGAAGAATACCAGAAGGAAAATGTCCTGATTGGAATGAAATTGTAACACCACCTTGGGCAAAAAGGCTGGGTGGGGCCTCAGGTGGACCTTGTCCTTATAAAAAAAACATGTAAAGCAGCTCTGAGGTACCCTCCTCAGATACCTTCCTAGCCGAGGTGATGGCAACTAGGAAGGCTACCTTCCATGACAGTAGCAAAAGGGGACAGGTAGCCAAAGGCTCAAATGGTGCCTCCATGAACCTGGAGAGGACTAAGTTCAGGCCCCAGGTGGGTAATGGATCTCTAGCCTGGGCGTAAAGCCTCTCTATACCCTTCAGAAACCTAGCTGCCATGGCATGAGAGAAACTGACCTCCCTTGAAATGGAGGATGGAAGGCTGAAATAGTTGCTAGATGTACTTTCAAAGAGGTAGTGACTAGGCCTTGAAGTTTAAGGTGCAACAGGTAGTCCAACATCATCTGGATTGATGCTTGGTGGGGCGTGACTGCCTGGGCTGCGACCCAGCATGTGAACCTTTTCCACTTGGCTAAATATGAAGCCTTGGTGGAAGATTTTCTGCTGTCCTGCACCTGAGATGAGCAAGCCCATTTCTCTAGGCTCAGCCACTCAGCCTCCATGCTGTCAGGTGCAGGGACTCCAGGTCTGGGTGCCGAAGTTGTCCCCAGTCCTCGGAAAGTAGGTTATGCCAACGTGGCAGCTCCAGGGGGAGGGAGAGCAACGGACAGCTCCAGGAGCTTTGTGAACCAGTGTTGCTTGGACCACTTGGATGCTATAAGAATGATATTCGCCTTGTCTCTTTTGATTTTTAGCAGGACCCTGTGAATCAGTGGAATGGGAGGGAAGGCATACAGAAGCCTCCCCGACCATGGAAGTAGGAAGGTATCTGACAGCGCTCCCTCGTCAAGCCTGCGAATGGAGCAAACCTGATAGCACTTCTTGTTGACTTTGGAAGCGAAGGGATCCATTTGTGGAAACCCCCACCTCCGGAAAATCCTATTGACTACCGATGGGTGGAGAGACCACTCGTGGCAAGATAAGAATATCCTCTTGAGTCAGTCCCCTGTGGTGTTCTTGATACAGGGAGATGTGAAACCACAAGGTGAATATTGTGCCCTATCAGTAGGTTCCACAGACTCACCACCTCCTGACACAGGTCCAGGGAGTGGGCCCCGCCCTATCTGTTGATGTAATGCATCGTAGCGGCGTTGTCTGTCAGGACCTAGACTACCTTGCCTCTCAGGAAGGGAAGGAATACCCCGCATGCCAAGCAGATTGCCCTGAGCTCCCTGATATTTATATGCAGTCCCTGGTCCTCCCTCAACCAAGTCCCTTGCGTACTGTGGCCCGAGCTGATATGTATCCCCCACCCCAAGTCTGAAGCATTTGATACCAGAATTACTGAGGGGGCTAGGTCTGCAAAAGGCATCTCTTCCATCATCGACCAGGGTCTAACCACCAACCCAGGGAAGCTAGGACTTCTTGGGGACACAGTGACCATTCTGTCCAAGAGGTGCCTGCTCGGGGCATACCCAGAGGCCAGCCAGAGCTGGAGTGGCCTGAGTTTCAGATGTGCGTCACACAGCACATAGGTGCACACTGCCATATGACCCAGTACCTGCAGGCAAGTTCTCACCATTGTAAGGGGAGAGGTGCATAGGCCCGTGATCAGATTTGACATGGCCTTGAACTGAGCCTGTGGCAGAAATATTCTGGCCTGCGTAGAATCAAGAACGGCCCCAATGAATTCTGTTCTCTGCACGGGTATTAACTCAATAAATGACTATTTAAGAACACTTAATCCTAAACGTTAAGAGGCACTTGCAGTAGCAAGCAACAAATGCAGTTCCAGTAACCATCAGTGGCGGAAAGAAGGAACTGTGGGGGTGTAGGGATGAGGAGCCTTATGTACCATGGCATGTGCCTGGGATTCCAGGGGATGCCAAAGCTGGCCCTACAGATACTGCTAAGAGAAAAAAAATTCCGGTAACCATGCACAGGGGTGCGCACATGCCTATAATGGAATTGACATGAGCAAGCACTCGAAAAAGAACCCCCCATGGCCTTTGCCAGTTCTAAGGGGTCAGAATTAAGGTTGCATTGGCATATGCCTTAACTGTATTTCCTGGTTTTCAGAAGAGAGGCTTGAGTGTAGCTGAACTCAACCTTTTGGAAGGGCAAGAGTTACCAGTGGGCAGGCAACCTTAACTGTGGGTTAACTAAGTACTTTGTTGGTAAATTTTACGTTTGTTTGTACAGCAGGGTGAACAGAGAGTGACCCAGATTTTACCTCTTTACATATTGAAATGTATTCTCATTTACTTATTTCTCAATGAGTATGCAGGATCAGCAGACTTTTAAAAATGGAAAATGTATGAGAAGGGAGATTATACAGAGGACTGCTTTGAGTAGGGATGGGTCAGGGTAGTGCTAATGGGATGACTTTGGTCCTTCTTTCTCTCTCCTTTCATGTGTTGTCTTCTCCAAGTCTAACCTTATTTCTTTCTCTTTTTTCTGTTTTATTTATAGTTGTTTCCATGTTACAGATTCACTTTAGATTCACCTTTGTACTCACCTTCTCCTGAAATTCTGTATTTTATTTTCTAGGCTTTGTCTCCTTTTACTCTTCCTCACTTTCTCCTCTGTTCATTCCGTTTCTCTCTGTCTCCAGCCTTCATTTCACTCCCCCTTTTTCTCCTTCCTATCTCCTCCCTTTTGCCATTTATTCACTCTATCTCTGCTATATTCACTCTTCTTTCAATCATCCCCTTAGTCCTGTTTTCCCTCCCTGCTCTACCCCAGAAACAGATTCCCATTTCATCCCTTTATGCCCTTCTGCAAGCTTCTGTTCATATCTGATGCAGGACAGGTTGAAGAAGCAACTAAATTGGATGAAGGCTTTCCACTTACAGCACAGTTAGAGTTAATCTGATTCCATATTGATTTGGCTTTGTGGAGGCTCAAGGTATTGTCAGGTAGTTTCACTGACAACATGTGACTGGTCTGGTGGTAGTCATTGAGGTGCACCTGTACTCAGCCAGCCTGTTGTCAATTGCTATGTATTAGCTGGCTGATTTCTCTCCTTCAGGCAGCCAAAATGGCAACCAAAGATTGAGACAGAACACAAGTTTTTGTAAAACTGATCCAGATGGGTCTTGAAAACTGGGACATTCCCACTACAGATGGGTTATACGTGCATATGTAGAACCTAAATGTACTCAGATTCATTTATATTTAAGACTCAACTATATCTGATGTTAGAGGAAAGACAGAGATGTGTTCTCCTTCCACTTATTCAATAACTGAATTTAAAAACTGACCCTCAGTGTGGGTCTTATGGATAAACACCATGTTTCTGTTAGGAATCTAGATCCTGTTGAGTTTGCTTCGCTCCCCATTATTAACATGGTAATAATTCCCTTCCACACTCCAAAACCAGAAGTAGAATGAGGATCACATTTCCCTTCATACAACATTCAAATTATATTGATTTTGGAGCCTAAATACCTTGACAGATGGGAAGTGCAGCTTTCAGTAGCCCCATGTTACTGGTTACTACTGTGCTGCGTTGTCAAGAACAATTAAGACAATTGTTCATTTAAAGCCTCAAATTTTGTATAATGCATCTATTATAAATGCCAAGATTTATGTAGGAAAAAATCTTTGTAGCATCACAAGTTAGTCATCTGCTTTACCATTCATGCTGCATGTAATTCCTTAGGTTTATGACATCTGAAAATAATTGCAATTTGCCTGATCCATTCATCTACTAATACCAGCTGCAAATCATCTAATCTTCTCTCTACACAATTTTTAATAACTTATTTAAACATAGTAATCACTTGGATTTGGAAATACATCTTGCTTGTATTATCAGTAACATGTATAACATGCAAGTTGATAAAGGATTCACTGATTTACAAAATGCAATCATCTTTGACATTTATTACAATGAGAACAACATTACTGTTTAATCATTAGTAATATAAAATTACTTTAAAAATAGAGAGGTCTTTAAGAAAACAAGAAAAAGGAGCCTTTTAAAAACATCTTATTTATGAAGCATTGCATTGTATACAGTCTTGTACTGTATAGCCACCGAAAAGGGAAAATCTATTAAAAAACCCAAAGAAGGGGAAAAATTGCTGCCAGATTAACTAACATGGTGAACTTCTACACATTTATAGGTACTTTTAGTAAAAACATACATTTATTTTTCTGTAAACATCAACTTCCATTTAGATTCTGCATTTATACAAATTAGAAGGTACCAGTTAATGAAGAACATTCAAACTTTTTGTAGGATTAATTCTGTAGTATTAATTAAAATACTAATTATTTAATGCAAAGAACAAAAGAGAAAGCAAAATATGCAAAGAGAAGAAAATATAGTAATGCTGCCTGGGATTATCAGTTTGAATCTCTAATGTTTGTGCTCTGCAATGCAAGCAAAATAGAATCAAAGCTAAGAATCCTGCAGAAAAAGGAATGGCTAGTTACTTTGCTGAACGGTGCAATACGTGTTTGTATTTTCCAGCTGGGGGAGCTCAAATGATAGAAAGCAATTGCTGCTGGGGAAAACTAAAACAGAAGAGATGCACTACACAAGAATTTCTGTTATTCTGATGGAATCACTGCTGTTAATTGAGAACTGAACTGTAACTATAGAAACAATTAATCAATTCAATTCCAGTGTTCTCCAGCAGATGTCCTCACAAGGCAATAGTGTCCAGAGATGCCACCATAACAAAAACTCTGGCATGGGGAAGGAAAGGAGAATAGGTTTAAATGAAGGTGATATGAAAACCTGTAAACAAAAAGTAATGGTAAAAGTAATACAATATTTTATGTATCATTCTTAAATGCAATCTTGAAAGATTATAAAGAGTAAAAATATGGCATATTACTGGAATCTGAATGAATAAACAGCTCTAAAATGAGTATGCACAGTACTTCAGTTCTGTTATCAGGCTCTCTTTCCCCCCTCCAGCACTAAAAAGCAAAAGGTTCTAAAAGTGATGTTCTATCATTTTAAACATTTAAATGTGAAGAGCGTGTTTCAGTTGGGGAACAGCATAAAATGCTGAACAATGTCCCTTTCTCCTAGGTAAGAGTGTCACTATAGATCTTATCATGGGCATACAGTTAATGTGATTCTGCGGCACTGCTTCCTAGTGGTAAAGACATACAAATGTTGCCACCAAACTAAGTGTCCTGTAAGCATGAGATTTCTCGGGTATTTCTGTGAAATTGCAAGCAGATGAATTTTTAAATAAATATGATCCTCACAGTCAGCTCAATAGCTGAGAAATTTCAATACTACAATAAAATATTTATCTTACTTGTTCTTTCACACAATGGACAATCAATCCTCGGCACACTGATATCTGTAGAATTAATAAAACATTAAGATGCACTTAGCTACAGATTCTCTGATCCAATCAAGTATTGTTTCTATAAGCTCATAAGTTAATTACCCATAGGGGCAATTGATTTCAGAGAACTTTCCCTTCTACTAACAAACAGAAATCTTTCACTTACTGTTCAGTATTATGAGCAAAGGATATATAATTTTTCCTTTTTTTCACTAGCATTTTAGCAAAATTTTAGCACTTATGTCAGGGAAAGCTGATAACACAAACCAAAGAAAATAAAATGTCACACGGTGCAGTGAATGCTTCATCCCAAACCTCAGTTTATCCAAAATATAGTCTTGAGATGTAATCCCTGTTTTTTCCCGAGCTCTAAGTGAATACAAACAGTGCAATGATTTTATAATAAGCTTTCATCATGGGCTAGGTTAAGAATACAAACTTTGGTGTTTCTGAGGTGGGAGACTACACTGTGTTGCATTATTATGATGATTATTTGGGTGCCCTCAAATCACTCTAAAATTCGGTGTGATTTGAGCACCTAATTCCCTTAGGCTTTTTGAAAATCCAAGCCCTAAGTAATACAGGGTATGTCTACACTGCCTGCTACTTGGAGATCAATGCAGCAGGATTGACTGGGCGGGTCATGGAGACCTGCTCAATCAATCCCAGAAGTGCTCTTTGGGCGATGCCATTAATCCACCTCCCCAAAAGGAGTAAGGCTGTGTCAACTGGAAGATGTCTCCTGCTGACGCAGCTCAGTGAAGATGCTGCAGTACAGCAACATAAGTACATTGATAGGAGATACGCAACCACCGACTGCCGGTGGCAGTGTAAACCAGGGCACACTCTCCTTCCCTATACCAGAGCTACTGCTATTACTTTATTTGAAACTCATGGCTATTCATCTCCCTACATTTTTCTGTTGGCCCCATCACCATTACACCCAGCTGTCTAGCTGTACATTGGAATCCAACACAAAGGGAGTTCTTCTTTGGAAAGGACACATCCAAAAGGAGAGAGAACATCTGAAGAAGAATTTCGGCGTATTCTTGTAAGACTGAATGGGAAAAGAAATTGAGAAGTCATGTCCCCTGCTGTGAAAGCTTGCAAACATTTTAATGGCTCACAATCACTGACAATGGTGGAGCATGTATAGAGTCATTGAAATTTAGGGCAGGAAGGGACTTCAAGAGGTCATCTAGCCCAATCATAACCTACTGTGAATTGGGACCCAAGAAATCAGTTGATGTTATCAAAGCTTTCCTTCTATATTTCCTATACCTACAACTAAGTGAAAGTTGACATTACCATTTAGAGAAATAAAATTGGTTACAAAACCTCAAAGTATGAAGGCTCTTGTCAGCATGTCATCTGACATTTCAATAGCATAGATGGCTGTATTCCAAGAGGTTTATTGTGCTATTTTTTAAAAATATGGCAATTTTTTTCACTTGATGTCCATGAATAATCATGTCTCGATGCAGTGATGTCATGCTTCTTGATCTATCAAGGAAACATTTTACATAATAGCAATATGCAGTTGAAATAGTATCTTTAGCTTGCTGGAAAGATTCTGCATTTAATTTATCCTGAGAAGAGATTATTACAGGTTCTAGAATCTGAAAAGCAAGTCATATATAGTAAATTACAAGTGTTTGACTTCTCTCAGTTTATGCACAGGATCCTTCCTCTTCAATTGTCCCTGGGTGGAGATATTTTCCTTAAACCATAACTCTTATTTTCCCTAATCATAAATTGAAGTATAGAACAACTTTGTAATATAAATATTTTCATTTTAAATAATAGATGAAAATGTACCTATGAAAAGTTATGACGAGACGGCAGCTACAGTGAATCCTTTGTTGTTCAGGTTTATTCCATTGACTTTTCCTTTCCTCCCAAAGCCTAACATCCAGGAGTTTCGGTCTTAAGCAATTATTAACTATGTTGTTTCCAAACACAGGTTTGTTGTAGAAACCCTGTGTCACAAAAATATATTGCCTATATATAGAGCTGTACATAATACCAATGCAAAACAATCCATGGTCAGATTGTCCCTGTAGTTCTGGGCTCATTATGCAAATGTATCAAAGTAAAAAACACAACCCCTTGATAGACTATGTCATCCAAATGTGACTTTTCTTTTTCAGTAAACTGTGTAAGGATAACTGTACGCATATCCAAAGAAATAGAGGATGTCATTTTATTGGATGTCCAAAGGTAATCTTATCACACAAGGGAGTGGAAGAATCTGTGGTATGGCACAACACAATACCTTATTCTAAACAATTAAATAGAGGGTTAAATGATATGTAGCATGATAAAAATCAGTAGCCCTCCATATTATAGGCACCACTGATTAATTTAAAATAAAGTTTAATAAATTGAAAAATTGAAAAAAATAACATTGTCCATTGGTTAGTTTGTTGCACCGTCTTTAAATGAAACAGCACTTTTAAACTCACAAACAAAAAAGCAGCACTCTCTTTTAATACCAACACCACTGTAACACATACCTTAGCGTGGCATGCAAATCCACATCTGCAGTCATTTTTTTTTTGTATTAACAAATGGAATGGTTATTTTCTATTTCAAATATTAGTAGCATAACATGTAAGTGCAGATCATTCTGGCCACAAGTGTGGTAAGCCTTAACAAGTGTGTATTACAAGAGCATAAAACACATAGCATGACACTTACATCCAAGAACCTCTCTTTTTTATATTGTAACAAAGGTCATCATACAGATGGAATTCCAAGTTGCTGGGCCCAGATCTTCAGTTAACAGGATTACTGACCATTCCTGGTTTTATTTGAAAAATAGAAGCAGTCACCATCAAAGCAGAATCATTAACAAACCAATCAAAAGAATGCCATAGCTCCATTGAAAAAATAATTTGTCCATCTAGTAAACTCCATTACATGGGAAAGTTTTCATTATATAGGCATGTTAGAGTCTTACAGTGGTACTGCAGTCTTTCCTGTTGGGTAAATGTTTGTATAACTACCATAATATGGTATAACGTCATCAATAAAAATTGGTCAAACTGAGCTAAGCTTCACGAGACCACGCACTGAGTCTTCATGCAATGAATCTTGGCTGGCTAGGCTCAGGACGTGCATGGTATGGCTGTGTGTTATAGGGCTCCCTCCTGGCAGCAGACGAGGAGGTGATGGAGCTTCCTCCGGCGTGAGAAACTGATGACCTTCATGCTCCTCCTTTAATGGTATCATGTCTGTCAAACCTGTTTCTGATGAGAGATTTGGCATGGAGGACGGTGGTGTCGGCTGCCCTAGGGTTAGCGTGGCACAAGGAGCACCGATAGTGGCCTTTCCTGGTAAAGATAGCTCTTCACTAGTTATGCTGGGTTCACTCTGTAGTAGTGGTGTGGCAGCAGCCTGCAAAACGAATTTAGTGCTCTGAATGCACTGATCTTGATCACACTGAAGGGGGTCAAAACCGATATAAGGCAAACAAAACAGAAATGGACGTGGACAGAAGAGGTATGGGGGAAAAATGGGATGTGAGAAGAAAGAAGAGAGTCATTAGTACCATTCCGTGATTAGACTGCTGACAAAGAGCATGCATCACTAAACCAGCTGCATTTTGGGATAAAAGTCAGAGTAGGTGATAAACATTACAGCGTCTGGGAGTCTAAATTCTAAAGAGGTACTTCCTAAACAATTTTGACTTAGTTTTTTTTTTATTTATTCACACTTGGAAACCTAGTGCAATGCCTAGTGATGAGGTTTTGCTTGGCCCACTGCATATTTGGACAAAAGTGACAACCCAAGTGTCACTGACTCCAGAAAGCGTTTTAGCAGGCAGCTGGGGAACTTTTACACAGCTCCTTTTACTCTAGGGTGGCTCGGAATTCAGAAAAAGTCTGAAGTCATACTTCAAATACCTTTTGAGTTTTACAGTACGAGGTTAGTCTCCTTTTTATTCATTTTACCATCTTCACATAAGCAAAGAATTATTGTGCTACAGAAGAGTTTTTTCAGGGCAAACACCACTTTGAATGCTGCCACTTTTCTAAAAATTAATTTAGTAACACAGTCTCATCGCTTCCCAGGTTGTTTAAATTGTTAATATTCTTTAGCCAGGGGATATGTACAAAACAATTATTAGCAGCAGCTTGACTGAATGGACTTAATAGAAAAGTTCACTTTCATGCTTTTTTTATGCTGCTTATTCATTTGTTTAGTCTTGACAATGTGGAGGACCAAAATGTAGCTGATTAAACATTTGTTTTCTGGCAAGCATCCCAGATTTTTTAAACTTAATGGGCCAAATACACTCAGATGTAACTCTATTTAAGCCAGTAGAATTACACCAGGAATAAAATTGGTCTAAAATCCTTTACAAGCACAGTATTTGCAAAATTAGTCTATGTCTACACTGCTGGCACACAGCTGGCAGTGCAGGATCCATTTTGTGGGTTCGACTGAGCGGCAATAAAGACTTGCTCAATGGAACCCGGAAGTCAACTCTGTAAATCCACCCGGGCAAATAGCGTAGCGTTGCATCGACGGGAGCACATTTCTCGGCAGCGCAGCACAGTGGAGATGCTGAAGTAAGTAGATGTTAGGAAGTCAATGGGAGATATTCAAATTCCTGTACGTAGCTTATGTATCTCCCATCGACTGCCGCTAAAATCTGCAGCCAGTGTATACTAGGCCTCAGTCAGTCAATCCCCAGGGTGGCTGAGTTGTAGACCACAGTATTAGAATATGTCTAACTAACTAGAAATTGAACATGTTCATGGGCAAACCATTGAGTGGCAAAGATAGAGCTCCTTCTTCTAAAAACCTGGAACAAGGTATCAGTTTTGAGGTAACTGCCTGTGAAGGAGTGTACTACCTCTTTCAGGCTGGAGCTTATACCCTGTAATCAAGAAGGCCCTGCCCACCCTAGGGCTGGGCTATATGAACAGGAAGAGGCAGCTGACAGAGGGGAAAGGAGAAGCCATGTATGCTGCAGTGGGTGGTGATTTCTCCCAGTCTCCAGAAGACCAGCCTAATCAGACCCAGATACTTGATATTATGTCTCAGAGCTCTGGAGCTGTGTCCTGAGAGGAGGGTCTTATGAACCATCGGTTGTAATTGCATCTGCCCTGAAGCCTTATTAAAGAGGACATGCTGTTTTATTAGGCTGTATTGGCTTCTTCTCTGTCTCCTCCCCTCCGTTGCCCCTGGGCTGTTAAAGTGAACCTACTGCTGCCCCAATCAGGGGAAATTAAAGCGGGGCAGAGCTGCAGCACCATTCTGGGCCACAAAAGGATATGCAGGGACACCACACCTTTACACTGCCAAATAAGGATTTTTAGTTTTGATGTAACGGATTAAAAGGGCTGCCTTCCAAAAGCTATCTACTTCTAACTAATTACAGGGATGTTTTATTTTAAGACTTGCTGCTTATTAACAGCTTCCCTTGTAGGGCTACTTCCAAGTGAAGACCCTTTTCCACTCACTGGTATGATGACTTACTAGGGGAAGGTTTCCAGAATACCATATTCTTATTAGCCCTGCAGTTCCTGGCCTGTGTGTTTGTATTCTAGTTTTTCACATCCTATTTGATTCCTCTGACATACCATGTATTGCCATTCTACTTCTGTGTTGTATAATACAAATGTTGCAAAGACAAGACATGCAATCATCAATCCAGTTCATCAGGGACAAAGTTTGAAAGAATACAAAGCAAAAGTTTCATTTATAATTTAAACAAATTTCTTTAAAATTATTTTTAAAACAACTTGATTGCCCTTCAGGTTTTTTTTGGCCTTAATTATGGAAGTGCTATTTTTTTCAAAATATAGGTAACAGGCCTGGGCAAACAAATCTGATAAAATAGTAGCTCCTTCCATGCCCTTGCAAATAAAAAGTAAAAAAAATTTAATATTATCCTACATTACTTTTCATTTTCCCATGGATACATTTCTGAATTTCAGCTGGGTTCAGAAGCAGATATGCCAGAATACTATACGATGGACTGCTCTTTTGTCAATGTTAGGTATTGATATAGTATCAATCACAGTACTATATGGTATTCAAAATACAGTAAAAATGAAGGCATAATATTTTATATCAAAATGTATTCTTGTATTGTTTCCAGACTGATCATAAGACTTTCCCACCCGGTCAGAATGGCAGCAACCCGGGGGGGGGGGGTGTGAAGGAGAGGTTGGGAAAAGGAAGAGTCTTCATCTTCTGTCACAGCATGGAGTACAGGTCATTTGCTTGAAAAAATGGTTACTAACCTTTTGTAATTATTGTTCTTCAAGTTGTGTTGCTCATATCCATTCCAAGTAGGTATGTGTGCGTTGCATGCAGAGTTCACCAGAAGGTTTTCCCCTAGTGGTACCTGTAGGGTTGGCTCTAGCATTCCCTGGAGTTGCACCTTCATGACACCTTATATAGGGACTCCACTGACCCACCACCTCTTCGTGTCCTTCTTGCTGGTTGGCTCTGACAGCGGGGTGGGCAAGTGAGTTTTGCAATGGACACGAGCAACACATCTCGAAGAACAACAGTTACAGGTTAATAACCGTTTTTCTTCTTCGAGTCCTTGCTCATGTCGATTCCAAGTAGGTGACTCCCAAAACAGTCTGTAGGAGGTGGGGTTGGAGCTCAGAGTCCCACAGATTGAAGCACTGCTCTGCCGAAAGCAGCAGCATCTCTGGCATGCTGGGTAATAGCATAGTGAGGGGCGAAGGTGTGAACAGATGACCACGTTGCCGCCCTACAGATGTCATGAATTGGTATCTGGGCCCGGAAAGCAGCGGAGGATGCTTATGCTCTGGTGGAATGGCTGTTTGCAGCTTTGAGGCAGGCACATTCGCCAAGTCATAACATGCCTTGATGCACAAAATGATCCATGAAGAGATCCTTTGAGAAGAAACCGGTAGCCCCTTCATTCTATCTATCTGTCACTGCTATAAAGAGCTTTGTTGTCTTCCTGAATGGTTTCATTCTTTTGAGGTAAAAGGTTAAGGCACGCCTGACTTCCAGTGAATGAAGTCTGTGCTCTCAACTGTTAGTGTGTGGTTTTGGGCAAAAAGCTGGGAGGAAGAGGTCCTGATTTGCATGGAACTGGGAACCATCTTTGTAAGGAAAGCTGGGTGAGGATGAAGTTGTAAATTATCCTTAAAGAAAGTTGTATAAGGAGGTTCTTAGGTGAGCACCTTGAGCTCCGATACTCTCCTGGCTGAAGTTATGGCCACCAGGAAGGCCACCTTCCAGGAAAGGTAGAGGAGCAAGCATGTTGATAGGGGTTCAACTGGTGGTCCTGTCAGCCTTAATAGAACGAAGTCGGGGTCCCATTGGGGGACTGGCTGGAGTATAGAAAGGCCTATCCAAACTGTTCAAAAAACGCAATGCCAAAGGGTTAGCAAAGACCGAGTGAATATGCTACTCTGGGATGGAATGCTGAAATTGCTGCCAGGTGGACCTTAATTGATGATGCAGATAGTCCCTGACGCTTCAGATGTAGCAAATAGTTCAGAATTGTTGGAATTGATGCCAGTGTGGGCTGGATGCCCTTCTGGGCAGTCCAAACCAAAAAACTCTTCCACTTAGCTAGGTAGGTGGCCTTAGTGTAGGGTTTTCTATTGCTGAGAAAGTCCTAACCAATTCTGAACATACTAGCTCCAAGGGGTTCAGCCATGGAGCTTCCATGCTGTGAGATGCAGTAACTCCAGACTGGGATGTCGGAAGTTGCTGTGCTCTTGAGTGACCAGATCCAGGAGTAGAGGTAGAGTGATCACGGTGTCCAATGAGAGGTTGAAGAGTGTGGTGTACCAATGCTCGCAAGGCCAAGCAGGGGCTATCAGAATCATGGTGGACTTTTCCTGTCTGATCTTCAGCAGGACTCTGTGGATGAGAGTAGGTGGAAAAGTGTAGAACAGTCGACCTGTCCACAGGATGAGGAAGCTGTTTGTGATGGACCCTGGGCTGTGATTCTAGAAGGAGCAGAACTGCAGGCATTTCCCCTTTGAGTCTTGTGGTGAATAAGTCTCTGTGGGGACAGCCCCACCGATGGAAGACGCTGCTCAACACGTCTGTGCAGATCGATAATTCATCACTAAGGAAGGATCTGCAGAGGCTGTCAGCCAACTCATGCTGAGCTCCAGGCAGGTAGGATGCTTCCATGTGTATTGACTGAGCAATGCAGAAGTCCAATAATCTGAGGGATTCCTGGCACAGGGAAGAGGTGCAAGCTCTACCCTGTCTGTTTATATAAAATATCACTGTTGTATTGTGTGTTAGAACCGCTACTATCTTACCCTTTAGGTGAACTTGGAAGGCTTGGCAGGCCAGATGTATGCCCTCAGCTCCCTCACATTATTGTAAAGTAAGAGCTCTGTGTGGGACCAAAGCCCTTGGGTCCTGAGTTGAAGCATCTGTCACCGGACATATGGAGGGATGGGGTGACAAAAAGTGGACTCCTGCACAGAATGTAAGGGTTGCACCACCAGTCCAGCGTCTCTAACACCAAAGGGTGGATCGAAACTACTTGGTCTATTTTGTCCTGAGCTGGATGGTAAACTGAGGCTACCCAGGCTTGTAAGGGCCTGAGGTGTAGCCTTGCATGTTCAGTGACATAAGTGCATGCCGCCACCTGCCCCAGCAACTTTGGCAATTCCGAGCTGTGGTACAGCGATAACATTTTAAGTCCTATATGATGCCCCAAAGGGCCAGAAAATGAGCCTCTGGGAGGGATGTCTTGGCTTGACCAAGTCCAGCACTGTCCCAATGAATTCTACCCTTTGGGTGGGAGTGAGTGTCAACTTCTGTTCATTGATCATAAGGCCCATCTTGTCGAAGGTAGACCTTATCAGCCTCACATCCACCTCCACCTGCACCCTGGTTTGTCCCTTGACCAACCAATCATTAAGGTAAGGGAGACACTTGTACTCTCCTCTTTCTCAAAAATGCCGTGACTACCGCCATGCATTTTTGAATATATGAGACAGCCCAAAGGGTAGGACTGTGAACTGGTAATGGGCCTTACTGACTACAAATTGACCACACCACTCAACACCACACTACACATGGTAGTGGTTGAGTGCAACCTCACCATCAGGGCAGGTTTGCCTTTGGATGGCACCATGACTCTTTTTGGTGCTGATTCTTGATCCCGATCAAACCTAAGCAAGAGTGGTGGGACCGTACCCTCGATAAGCTCCACCACAGCCTCAAACATTTCAGGTATGGAGGGAAATTGAAACTCCTCCTCTTGCCTGTCTCCCTGCAGGGAGTCCATTGGGCTGGGACTCGACGAATCCCTCTGTGGGGCCGGAGTTGACGATGCCGCAGCTGCGGGGTCAGGGCATAAGTGGCATAGCATGGGTCGCACTTTGCTCAAGCCCTTGTGCGCCGATTACTCTGGTGTTGTTGAGTGTCCCCTGCCCATCTTCTTCTGCGGCACCGGGAAGTGAAAGTGGCGCCATGTCTCTCCACATGCCGAGTCCTTTGGTGCCGGGGAAGTGTGCTGGTGCCGGAAGCCTCTAGGTGTGGAGTCCTTTCTTTGCACCGCTTCCCTCACCAATGCTGGTGCACTCTGCAGGGAGGCCAAGATACAAGATACCCTCCATAGGGTGGAGGGCTGATTCCATCAACAAGAATTTGAGTCTCTGGCTTCTTTCCTTCTGGGTCCTGGGACGGGAGCCTCTGCAAATCTTTCAATGATCCCATTGGTCAGACTTTCCCTAAGCACTTTAGGCAGGATGAGTGAGGATCATCCCTGGGCATAGGCTTCTTACAAGACCCGCAGGGCTTGAAACCAGGCATGCCCCATCCCTGGGGTAGAGAGGGAAAAAAGCTGATAACTGGTTACTATTCCTAGTCTAAGACTATGCTAACTAAATAACAACTATTTAACAGGTACTCCTAGAAGAACAATGGAGAAGCTTTCAAAGCAAGAAAGCAATGTTCCAGCTACCATCACAGGCAATAAGAAAGAACTGAAGAAGCGGAGAACTGGCGAGACCCTTATGTAGGCATGACTCCAGGGGCACTAGAGCCGTCACTCCGGGTACCATTATGGGAAAAACTTCTGATGAACTGTGCAGGCGGTGCGCACACACCTACTTGGAACTGACATGAACAAGCACTGGAAGAAGAATTATCTGCGTATATCTCGCTTAATCAATTGCCTGCCACTGCAGTGACCTTGGGCATTGGTATATGTTGGTCCACGCTATTTTCTCCCTGTAGCACCCAGCAGTCAAGTCTCCTGTGAATTGTAATACTTCAAAGCTTACCCAACAACCAGAATTAGACCAGTGTGCAGGTACGGAGTGTTGTTGGTGGCCTGTTATATACAATAGGTCAGATTAGATGGGTCTGGGTGATACCCTCTGGCTTTAAACTCTGACTCTAAGAGTTGAAAATCTCATGGAGAAATGCCCCTCTTGCAAGATTTTCATTCCAATTTTGTGGATGTATAAAGTTTCAATAGTTTGACCAGGCAGTCTAACATGGGGATATTTATCCAAACCTCAATTCTGAACATTTTGAGGCTTGCCCATAATTAGTAATACAGCCCCCTCCTCAGCCCACCTTATTAAATACATTCATTGGTAATTTTGGGAATATTGTTATTTGCTTATAAATATTCACATGCAGTAACATGGTATTTATGAAAATAACTGGAGTGATACATTGTACTTTGTAAGTACCACTTTAATTTCTTTACTGAAATCAAATTACTCAGATAAATAGATTACAAATACAGTAAGAATTCAGAATATTTCTAATTGCTATAATCTGTTATTTGCATTTGAGCAATTCCCAGAGAGCCTAGTCAGGTTCAAGACCTCCTTGAGGTAAATACTGTGGCAACTGTCTGGAAGAGAAGCTCTTCTGCTCCAAAAAGCAGATGACAAGAAAACATTTTAAGTCATTCAGATCCCCCACAAAGTGAAATGGCCCTACAGAAGCTAGTATAAAATATAGTGCATAATGATCACATAATCACAATATATAGAGCAAAAATTATAAAGAGTCTAAATAGCTTAGGAGCCTAAATCCCATTGCCTTTTAGTGGGAGTTGGGCATTTTTGAAACTTTCACCCATAATGTAGTTTGTATACTCATTATGAAGTTTCATCTTCTGGAATGACATATACAATGACTTTCAATTACATTTTTCCCTTTCATACAATCTTCTCATTCAGGTCTTGCTGGTGAGCATTCTGGCCTAGATGTAGCAAAGCACTGAAGCATGTATGTAGTCCCATATGACTTCCAAAATTTAAAGCTGAGCACATACTTCAGTGCTTTGCTGGGCAGGGGCAGAGAGCTCAGCACCTTGCAGGATCAAGTCCTTGATTGGCTATTCATTGTGAAGACCCATTCTTGATTAATAAATTTTGATTTCACCCCATCCCAAATAATTAAATAAACTATAGCCCGTACATCAACCTTATTAGGAATGCCCTACAAAGATGGAGTCAGCATTCTAAACCTTCCAAAGAGACAACAAATTCCATCTTCTCTGAGAAGTACTAGCCAAAGACTATACTCTCACGTAACAAAGGCATGGCTATAACCATCTGAGCATATTCATAATAAATAATTTTAGCAGCTGATTTATTGCATTAGTAATATTTTAGCATTTATCTTCAAAAGCAGATCATTGCCTAATGTGTTCCAGCACCGTAACTACACAATTTAAAATAGCACGAAGGTAATTTACCTTGATTTATGCAATGGTCTGCATTAAATCATTTTTATTGAATTCTAATTCATTTTAACTGAACCAACATCTCAAAGACACTGAGAAAATAGCTTGATAAAGCTCCATTAAAAAGGAAGCCATATATCTATTAGCCTTTCATGTGTATAAAAGAGTATCCTCTTTTGTCTCCACTTCCATGAATCCTTCCCTTATCTGAAACCACTGCCACATTCTTTCAAATCCGTCTTTTAAAAACATTCCTTCCAACAAGCCTACATACCACAGTGGGGGGGGGGAATGGATCTAACAAGATACATGCTATACTTCACTACTTATTCACGCTGCTTTTTGTTGCCTCCTTCCGTTTGCATACTGTTTAGATTTCAAGCTCTTCTTGGCAGACACTATGCCTTTTTACATATTTGTAAATTACCTCACTCATTGTTGGTGCCATATAAAAAAGAGCAACAGAGTTCTCACTCCCTACCCTGTGTCAAGATGGTATCCTACCAAATGTGTAATTATGCCGGTTCATATGTACAGTGTAATTTAAAGATTTATACATTTTCAACTTGTGATGAGAACAAATTACTTTTATGGGTCAACTAAAGAAAAGAGAACAGCTGGAGCAGATCAGTGATAATCTCTAGTGCATTTGTGTTGTTCAGATGCACGATTTACTTACACAGCTTCTGTTTAGATTTCCATTATTCTGCATTTCATGAACAGTGATCAAATATGCAACTTCTTATGTAAAATATAATAGTAAACAGCTTTCCACAATCCTAAACAGGCAAATCTTGGGACATACTAGGTTATAAATTTGTTTTGAAAATGGATTATAGTGGGATTTATATAGTAAGAGGTATATACATTAAATGAATCTCTCAAATCTATGACATTTTTATGCAAATATAGCATTCTTTGCTTTGTGACATATGCAAAGCTACCAAAAAGAGATTTGTCTTTAAAGATAATATGAGGATGTTCCCAGATTGTGTTTCCTGGGTTACACAAAAGACAAATGGAAAATGTTAGTAGGAAGTGTCCTCAAAGATATTCCACTGAATTTTTCAATATTAACATTTTAGATTAAAAAAAAAACCCTTACAAAACCAGCAATGGGCTCTCAAACTCTTTAAAGCTAAATTGTTCAGAATGATTAGAGTTAACCCTGTTGGCTCCTTTGTCCTCTAGATCCTATCATCTGATTTTGTTTGCTATACAGAGCTTCCCCCTTTTTACTGGAACAGCTAACTGAGCCTGAAAAATACTGGATCAAGTGCTTTTAAGTACACAAATTCAATTGTGTGTATTATATAAATACATCTATATGGAAATTTGTCATTTTGATATTTATTTTCACACCAACAGGCATGTACCAAATGCAAACTAGACAATGTGAAAAAGCTAATTGTTTACTTTATTTCACAAATAATTGATACAAAGAAGTGTATGGACACAGGTTTTCTGAACAAAATTTGATTTACCCCATTTTATCTTATACATATTAATGTAGCTCTCACATTCTAACACCACCACCAGAGATTCTATTTGTTTTAAATGCAAAATGAACTGCATAGATAAAATTCTCTAACAGCAATGATATTTTAAAAAAATTTACCATTTTAAAAATTATTAATTAATTAAGTATTTAAGAAAAGGCTGCACAACAGAGTTCTCTAATGAGTTACAAGTAAAACACGAACAATAATAAATGTTTAAGAGGAGGATTGGCAGAAGTGAATGATGGAGTTACGATCTAGTGGGCATAACTGAAACCTGGTGAGATGAAACTCATAACTGGAATGTCAGTTTAGATGGGCACAAGCTATATGTGAAAGACAGAGGGATGGAACTGTATATCAGTGTACACAATGCTAGCAAACTATATTTTGACAATAGGATGATGATACTCTTGTTAAGAATGGAAGGAATTGTGTTTGTACAGTGCCCAGTGCAATGGGGCATCAATCCCAACTGGGGCCTTTGGGTGTTATCATAATAGAAATATTTACTAGTTAATAATAAGTATAATAATGGAAGGAATGAACAGCAAAGGGAAAAAATACATTGCTACAGACCATGAGGAGAGTGAGAATTAAAATTTCATGGATCAAATCTCAAAGTGCTAAAAAACGTAAGATTGAATATCCTTAGCTAGACATCTAGTGGGTAACAAACAGCTGTACATATATGAAAATGATTCTTAGGATTTATGGAGGGCAGTTTTATGATTCCAAACAGAGGCTCTACATCTTGCAGAAAGGCGGGAAATGAAAGACAGAGAAAAATAAGGGAACTTGACACCAGTGACAGTAAACTACCAAGATACGAAGAAACAGATGCCTAGAATGCAATAGTAAAGATGTTAGATTTCAAAAATGGAAGTTTTAAGAAATGGACTAAGCATGATACAAAGGATGGAAATATTAAGATTTACCAGTTAGTAACAAGCTGGAGAATCCTAAGAGACACCATTCTTAACAACAAACTTCAATTCCTTTGGGGGAAGATGCATAAAATGAGAACTATTAAATATTGCTTTATAATGGATTGCTAAAAGAACTGAGGGAAAAAATACTCTGTATTAGAAATCAAATAAGAACACAAAATATTAATTCAGGCTTGAAAAGAAAAGATAGATACAAGAGAAATGCAGATTGGTTTTATGATAGCCACAAGGAGTATGGGGAATAAGAGCTTTTATAGATCTATGAGAGGAAAAAAAGAACTAAATAGAGAGTAGCAATAAATGAGTAGAGGGTAATAGATGATTCCATGATGGCTGAGATACTGAAGTCCTTGATTAAAAAAAACCAAAACATCCAAACTCTTTAAAAAAGAGAGAAGATATCTGAACAATTGTGAAGTAATGAAAAGCTTATAAAAATAGCATTTGATAAAAGACAGGGAAAGAAATACTTGGGAAATATGAACAACTGTTGGTCCAGATGACATGCTTCTTAGCTAATGAATTTACCAAACTACTGAAAATTATTTGGAAGACTGACTGATGGAGCACTGGGGATGTACCAGGCAGAGGGGTAGTGGTCAGGAAATCAAATATGGTACCAACCTTCAGAAAAAGTAAGTATGATCTCAGCAATTACCATCTGGTAAATCTAATTTCAGGCCCTAGTAAAATAATGGAAATATTGAGAGAAAAAATGTGTAAGCCTCCAAAAAAGTAAAGGAGTCACAGGTTTGTGAAGAACAAATTACATCAAACAGTCTCAAGGCAAGGACTGTAAAATTAGTGAACAAAGAGAATGCAGATGTAATTATTAATATTTAAGTAAATAATTCAATAGAATCTTACACAAAATCTCAGTGGCAAAATTACTGCAAATGCACTTAAACATAAAAACAATGCCACAAATTGTAAGTAGGCTGATGGATCACAAATAAGGATAGCGACAAAAAGTAATGTATTGCACTGGAAGGAGGAGTGTAGTTGGTTGCTATTGAGATTGGTCTTTGAGCTAGACTTATTTAAAATCATCAGTGATGATTTTGAAGAGGGCAAACACTACATTAAATTCACAGATGATACTGAACTAGAAGAAGATGTGAAAAATGAAGTTATAAAACAAAACAGCCTCAAGAGATTAAAAGCTGGGAGCCAGAATTAAAAGGAGATTCTTTGTCTGGAAAGATGCAAGCCAATGGGAAAAATATTCTTAAACAGTCAATTTTAATTCAACCTGGAAAGAAATAGTGAGAGAGGCACAGAAGTGATAGTGGAGAAAAAATTAGTCGAGTGATCAATGAATCATGGCAGACACAGGCCAATAAGTTTGTGATCCACATATGGAAACATCACAGAATAGCACAGCACAGGAGAGTGGTAACTGTTCTCTATACGGTTTGGTGTGACTGACAATGGAGTTCTACATCCACTTCTGGAACATCAACAACAGAAAGGTGAGACAGACCAGTGAAAAAAATGTTAAGTGGTAGGAGGGCTGGACTTTTGTGGAAAGATTTATAGCCTGATTCTACAAAGACTAACTCAAGTGCTTTACTTTACATGCTATGATTAGTCCTAGTGAGTTCAATGGGACTACTTAGGATACAAAGTTAAGCCCACAGGAAGTCTTTGAAGGATTGGGTGTAAGAGAGCAAAATGTGCAGCTAAATTTGACTAAAGAGGATCATAAAAAATGATGATAAATGTTCAAGAACATTTATCCCATAAATGATGATAACAAGAACAAATAAGAATATTTTAAGTCAGCAGATGGATTAATTACAACGAATGCCCTGAAATTAAGACAAATTGAGATTGATATTGGGACAATGAGATATATTCAGTCCAGGTTTCTACCAAATGATCTCTTTAAAATGGCACTGGTAATTCTTCTAGAATAGCACAATGATCCATGTCTGCATGTATATGGGCTGAGCCCTTACCATGCCCTCAACAGAACTCACAGATGCAGGGCTAGTGCCCAAACATAACCTCAAGTACTGGGTTAGGGCTTTTTTAAAAAAAAAACCCAAAACTTTTTAACAATTCTACCACAACATATGGCTCAGGCCTAAGCTTCTTCTCTGAGCTTGGTTGTTCCTCCAGGACCACCACTGCCTTATTTCTGTGGATAGCAGCTCTCTCATATTTAGGATATAGACATGTCTTTTGTGGTCTCTCCAAAGGGTGTGCCTGCAGACAATCTTATCTCTGCTACATAGCCTCTGCCAGTAAAGAAGGTTGGTGCCAGAGATCTGGTGCAATTAAATTTGTACCCTCCCAGGCAGATTTTCCATGTACTGCTCCAGTATTATCAAATTCACTAATTCCATTAATATCTAGGTCTTGAGTTGTCCAGTCCATCAAGCACCAGGTGAAGGTTAAATTGCCCAGATGAATTCCTAGAGGAAGCGGCTCACCTCAAAATCATTACTGGTATTTCTCCTCCAAAATGCACAACCTGTTCAAGATAGCAGCCTTCAAACAGCCCCAGAATCAGCAGCAGCTTCCTACTCTAGAGCCCACTATGTAGCTTGTCTGTCAAAACCAGATAGGTCAGGATCATTCCTCCTACTGAGCTGCAGCAGCTATCTACGCAAGTGTGATCAGATAAGGATCTGAGTCACTAAATGCTTTCAGATTGCTCAGGAAAGTCTGTAGCTTACTAGTAGCTTGGCTGGTACAAGCTGGGTTAAAGCTCTGAAACAGTTGCCCTAGGAACTATATTTGTTGTTGGGCTGCAAACAGGACTCGATGTGGATTGTAATCTGAGCTTGTTATTGCTGTAGCTGTTGTCCCACTAGCCACTATAGGACTTCTTCCATTCCCCATTTTGCAGAGGCCATCTGGAAAGCCACTTTGGTATCAAAGGGGAACAGACTGACTCCCTAACCTCATCTTCAAAAGAGCATACAGACCCAGATTAGTGAGCAAACTCATCTCCTTCCTGAGGTTTGCCTTTATTCGTAACTCAAAACACAAACCTCAGCTACTGTCCCTCTCTGAGCTTGACTGTTCCTTGGATTTTCCCCAAGACCACCTCTGTCCTAGCTCTAATTCCTTCTCCAACTTGTTCAAACTTCACTTATATCCAGGGTGGAGTTAATAAATTGCACTTGCCAAAATGAGTCAGCAACTAATTGCATGAATCTAATAGCTGCTGACAGGATTGGGTAACAGAAGAGCCTACCACCCTCCACTCACAACATTCTGCTGCACATTGCATAGGCCTTCACCACTTGACCCCAAAAAATCTTCATTAGCTATCAGCAGTGGTAACTGTAGTATTAGCAGTTATCCTGCCACAAAAATGAGAACTAGAGGGAAGGTTAGTTACAGAAGGAGAAGGTCTCGTTCTATCTGATATACAGTGGCACATACACAACAGTAAAAATATCACAGAAATTCAGGGTAAACTGATGCTTCCAGAGTGAGGCTGGAGGTCATGCTCTATTTAGCAACTGCTGCTAGGTAAGCAGGCTGTCACTGCCATGTAGCAAAAGCAGTAAGCAAGATAACTGCAAAGATCCGCTTTAGGAATTACTTTGGGGAAATCCTATGGCTTGTATTATACAAGGAGGTCAGACTAGCTGATCACACTGGTTCCTTCTGGCCTTGGAATCACTGAATCTCTGAAAAGACTTAACAGTGGATATTTGAGGGTGCTGAGGGAGTTTGTATTTAGGAGAAAGACAGGACTTGGAAGATAGGTGCAAGTCTGAAAACGGGCTGCTGGAATCCTAACTGGAAATAGGACTCAGCTAGCAGCAATGTTAACTGAAGGTGACAGGAAGGAAGAAGACCTGTATTGTGGCAGAGCCCAAGGTTCTCGAAATGAATGAGGAAGATTATTTATGAAATGTAAAGATGGGAATGGCACTATCACAGAATCCTAAAAATACAGGACTAGAAGGGACCTTGATAAGTCATCTGGTTCAGTCCCCTGCACTGTCAAGTAAGCAGGGCTGGTCTGAGGAGGTGCCTCAGGCTAAGAGTGATGTCTATTGGAAGGTAGAACAGCATCCAACTGAGAGCAAGGAATATGATGGGTGAGGGACAGTTGGAAAAGGAGCTGTGAGGGGCATCAAATATATGCTTCACTGTCACTAGACTACCAAACTGGAAGGAAGTTAAGAACCCTTTTCTGAACTATTGTTAAGTAAAAAAAATTGTAGCTAGGTAAGAGATACAACATTGTGCTAAAGATCAGGATACTGAACAGCTCAACAGAAGTCAGAGGAGATTTTTGGGATTCAAAGGTCACTTTGGCACTTAACTCCTACTGGCAGGCAGGCACCTTTCTCCCATTTGTGCCTTTGAAAATCTCTCTGTCACTTGTCTCTCTGTCACTTGTATATGATGTGTGGAGGTGCGGGTCTTTGGCCTATAAGTGCTGTAACTGGATAGTATAGATCTTGAGAAACAAAATGTCAAAGATTCTTAAAAATATTCCTATATGTAAACACGTGTCCTACTATATTTTCCAAGCGTCCTCTGTGAAGTCATTTTCAGGCATGAAGGCTGGACAGTTGTCATAAAGGCTTCAAAATGAGTATGCTCTCTTCCATGGCTTATCTTCATCCAACGTTTTTCCCACCTCAGGTTCACTGATATTCATTCCAGCGCAAGGAAAGTCCTAGAGCATTTGCAGATCTAATTCTAGTACTTAAAGTTATAATACAGTGTGCCTGCATACATCACTCTTTATACAGAAGCATTCATTGGTTTGACTCAATTCTCCCTTTACATTTGATCATCTCAATACATTTAATGATCAATATTGCAAGATCTTTCCACTTTTCTAGAGATACAAAAGCTGCAAAGTCAATTTGTTGACAGGCTACTTGGTCGTGAATATCTGGTACGTAATGAGTATTCTGTTCTTATAAAACCTGTGTGTCACAATGACTTTACCAGCTTCACAGGTCCCAGGTGCACAAATATGAATATATTAGTGAATTTAATTAGGCACATGAGTTGAAGCATATAAACTATTGTATGGACATACCTATGTTGTACAGAGTTCTAACAGAACTTGATGCTGAAAGCAAAGCCTAAATATATAGATGAACTGGGATGATCAAAGAGACCTGCTGGAAGACTCCACATTTTGTCCATACAGTTGTTCCAAAGGTCTTCAAAGTGATAGTACAGTGTGACAAAGACCTACTGTGGCTAATTTGTCTCTATACATTGAAGACCCTGACAGAGTCCAAGGAAAGGGATATTAAATTACTCCTGAAGTTTGGCTGAGGCAGTCCTAAAACACTTCCAGGATTTTACAGTTTGAGGTAACCTTCTTGACTAGAAGTTGCACTGAGACCTAGCATGGCCAGCCCTGTTGGTAGCTGACAAAAAGCTTAAGATAAATGCTGTGGTTATACTTGAAGTCACTTAGGTACTTCTTGTTAAAAACTGTAAGAAATACTAAAATCTGTTAAAATTAACATTATAAAACATTATAAAGAAAACTGACAACAATTCCACTAAATCCTTGCAGCAATAAATGGAAACTCAATTCTAAAATCTTACAGCAAAATCTTTATAAAAGTTTAAAATGATAATAAAGCTCACAGAATCATGAGGAGTGTGTTCTTTCTTCAGTCAAAACTCTAGACTGAAATTATGCTAGAAGGTTGTGGTGAGAACTTCTTTATCCCTCTCTCTTTGAGGAAAGGAAAAGTGCATTGAGTCCATACAGTTAATGAATCTTTGACATACCCTCACAACCCACATACTGGAAAAATAAGACATCAGAAATGGACTTCTTTACTATTTATTCTCTTCTCCTTGGCACTAGAAGTCATGCTTTCCTGATGTGAAGTCCTTTGCCACCGAGGGGCACAACAGGAACCATTGGCACATTTTTGGAAGATTTTTTTAAAGTTTTGGATATGTTATTGAGGTTGCCTGTTATTCATTAGAAGTTCAAAATCCTCCTCCTTTTTCTTAAAATGCACCCCCCCGTCTTAATCATCTCCTTTTGTTAACCTGTCCTGTATAAGCATGTGTCAGTCTAGACAAATCTGCACTGTACAGGCAAAGGAAGAAAGAGTATGTGAGAAGAATAAGATTTGAAATGATACTCTATTCTGGAAAACTGATGAATAAGGGTACATCCATGACAACTGAACAGTTCAGTTCAAAATAAGGCAGGAATCAACAGTATATGTAAAAGTGACACTGTATATTCAATAGCTGATAGATTTCATGTGTAGGGAAAAAACACTTATTTTTCTATTGTCCATGAGTGAAAACTATCATTATTGTATAAATATTGATAAAAACCTTGATTTCTTACTGCATAAGCCTATTGCAGTATAGTTAATAAAGAATTATTCCACCTATCAGAGTGGCAGCTGTATCCAGTTAGTTTATTACTTGATTAGTTCATAGGAAAGCGGAGAAGGGAAACATTCACAGGAATCTTGATGAACAACATTATGGGACAGTTCCTACCATGTTGCTCTGAGACTGTGTTGCCCCATACATTGTAATACCATTTGATGGTGCTGCTGGCTGTGGTGTATCTGGCTGTATAAATCCTCTTCTGTCGATTAGACTGCAAAATAATTAAAAAACAAACAAACATAAGATTGTTAGAAACTTCTGATTAATAACTCTCCAACCCCCAATAAATACAGGTTTCAATATTAAAACAACATCAAGTCTTAATGCATCATCATCACTATCTTAAAATATAACCTGTAATTCAGATTTGAGACACGTGACTTTACCTCATTTCACCAAACAGCAAAAAATAATTATTTATCTGCAACTGCTTTCCTCCATGGATAGTGGCTATGAGAACAGGCACATTTCTGGGTTTCTGCCTCAGGTGTAAAATTGGGATGCTGACTAGCAAAATAAAAAGAATTTGGAACCCTTGAGGGAGAGAGAGATTGCAAGACCCCATAGTGCACTCTGCATCTGCGTTTCTTCTGAAGTTTCTAAATTATCTTCTTTTGCAATTCAGCTTTTGAATTTGTTGCTAAAGGCTGAAACCCAGAATATGTGTCTATTATAATTTGCTTAACAAGGAAGTATCATGAAAGAAACAGAGGGGAGCACTAGTGTAGAACATTTACCCCAGTGGTTTTACTACTCTTACGTATCCCTGCCCATGCCAGAACCTCCACTATAGCTATCACAGATAGCGCTGTACCCATAGGAATAAATAGGAAAATTAAAAAACAGAAGCCTAGTGTAGACAAGGCCTAAATTCAGATATGTTTGTGTAGAAATTTAATATACACAGGCAAAACAGAGGGAAGAGTGTGAGTGAAATAAAAAATGAACAGTCTGCTGAAGAAGTTAAGAGAACTTAAATGAAGAATTGTTTGCTGAAATTCTGAAAGACGTTTGCTCACCCTGTGTATTATAGGCTGCACTTTGGTTTTGCCAGCTAATATCTATATACAACACTATATATACTTCTAAATAAACTACTAACGGTTCATCTATATTGCCCCGCAGTCTGGACTACGGGGATGTGAGTAGCAGCGGGCACCAAAGTGCTGTGCTCTAATTCCCGTGTGGATGCTGTGGGCAAAAATGAAAAAGAACACAATATAGAAGCAAAAGAATAATTACATTATTCTGTTTTCTGCAAATGATTAACTGCTTGAAGTTCCACATTTCCAACAGTTATAAATGCTGCACTGAAAGTTCAAAGAACCATCAAACACATTTATTTACATTTCGAGTGCATCTACCTGTACTTTAACTATTTTACTAGATCTGACTGCTGACTCAGTCATAAAACAGAGTCAAACAACTTGCTTGTATCCTTCATCTAAAAAGATCTGTTTCACTAAATAGTACAATGAAGCTCTGTTTTAGGTGAGCAAACTGAAGTAAGGTATCAAAAGTCAAACTTTTGGTCAATAATTCTGTGGTCTCATCCTACACAATCACATATACTTTTAGTAACTCTTACCTTGGAGAAATGGGCCCGCACAGCGCAGCACAACAATTAGTAAAGATGTTGCCATAACTGTATGGATTATAGTTCTCTTTACCTCTTTTATTTGACCAAGATCCTTTAATCTGAAGAGACATGAAATGTAAATTACCACATACTATGTCACATAAAATTGCTGGGGTAAATTAGAGGTAATTACAGCAACAACAAATGACAATCATTTATGATTTGGGAGAAAAAAGAGGAAAACAGTGTTTAAATTATTTCTGCACCTCCTGCATGTAGCAAAAAGCATGTCTGTTTTAACCTCACATAGTCCAGAAGGGGTTTTGGGAGAATCTCTAAGAAGCAACCACATAGAGACTACATCCACTATTTCAATTTCAGCAGATGTAGGTTGGAGTAGTGGCTACTGAGCAAACATGTAGCCCGCACATGGGTGGGAGAATGGATTCCATATTCCCTATTGTTTATGGAGTTCCCTGAATACAGACTGAATAATTCAGGCTTCTTCCCTTTAGTTTTAATAATTCTTAACAATAATCTGGTTAGCAGGAATTTTAAGTATCAACCTCCATAGTTCTGTGACACTAGAACCAATGGACCAATCCTCCAGTAGAACAGAGACTGTAAAAGTGGGTAAGCCTGACCTCTGAACTAATGATCTATTTTACTCCCTACTGGGAGAACCTGCCCTCACTTGCCAGAGCGTGTAAACAAAACTTAGTTTAAATGACAGAAAGTCAAAAACAGACAAAACAGACAATAGGACTTGTTTTCAAAACCAGACTGGCTGACACTTGCTGAAACTTTGTTCAAGTCTGAGTTGTTTTTTAACTAAAAATTATGTAGAATTCTAGTAAAAAAAACATTGGAAAGAGGGTGCTATAAACAGCTGGATACTTTCCCACTGAATTTAAGTATATCAAACAGAGAGACTTTTTGAAGGACTGGCTTTCACTTGCATTTTGTTGGTTTTGTTTGTTTGTTTTTTCTGTGCCTGTCATTTTTTGTATTTTCTGTTCCGAGATACATGTGTAATGGGTCTTACTGAATCTTGGTTATAATCCAATCAATATTCTCCCATCAAATGTCAAAAAGGATTAAAATTACTTTTGTAACTTGTATTTCCCATGTTTAAGGTGGTTGTCTAATATCATGTATACTTATTATTAAGCTAAGCTTCAGACTATGAGGAAAAACTCTGAAGTTTTTAGAACTTGAGGTAGGAAACACTAAACACCTAATGAATCATTAAAACACAGTAGTCACTGCATCAAGTGTTACAAAGTCATGGTGCCCTATCACCACCTTCCTCACCAAGACACGCATACAAATATGCACATAGGATATATTTTGTGGAGTGGTACTCAGTAGCATCCACAAGAAAGAAACTGAAAATACAGACAATGAAAGCTAACAATCCTTTAATATCTATGAAATGAAAACAGGTATGCAATTAAACCAGGAAGTCAAAAACTTACATCTTCATTTGTTGTTTGATTGGAGCTGATCAAATATGTGTGAAAACCTGAGAGACCAACAATAGACCAAACGGAAAAAAAACACACGACAGCTTCCAGCACAGTGATTAAAAGTCAAGGAAGTACAAACCAAAAGAAAAAATTTAAACGAAATCTAAAAATAATTAATAATAGTACTCATATAGCGATTTGCATCTTTAAAGTACTGCACTTTGAATTCTGCACAAACATTTGCTGAGTAATCCTCACAACATCCGTACTAGGAAAGTATGTAAGTAAATTGTAGTACATAGTTTCACTTATAGAGAGAGAGAGATTCATTCCATGACTTACTCAAGGTCACACATTGAGTCAGTGACAAAGATGGGATTAGAACTGTGTTTATATAGTGCCTAGCACAAGAAGTTGTGGTCCAGGATTAGGGCTTCTAGACACTACAATAATAAAAATAAATAAGAACTTTAGGAGTTTGTGGCTTCCAGTCACACATGAAATCTATTAGACCAGTGATATTCAGACTGAAGCTCAAGAGCCACAAGTGGCTCTTTAATGTGTCTCCTGCGGCTCTTTGCACAATTAAAAAAATTGTGTGATGTAATTATTTATCAATCTGGATGCTTTTACTATGTTATTAACCAATTGTAATTGATAAAATAATACTTAGTCATTTTGCTGTGAGATTCTCACACACACACAATAAATATTTCCCGTCATGCTATTTAAATATGAATATAGTACTATAGTAAATGAAACAGTAAACTCACACTACTGTGGCTCTTTGGAGTAATGTTGATTGCTAATTTGGCTCCTGACCCACTGAGGTCTGAGTATCACTGTATTAGACCATGCTGTCTGTCCTGTATAAGTGATTATGTGTGTCCTACAAAATCATAATGAAAATGGATTAGACCAGATTCCACTGCTGAGCTGCAGGTTCACTACTTTTCTTCCTTTCCCTCAGGAGTGACTTGAAAAGTCACAGATGAGCAAAAAGGGAGCTTGCTTTGGGGACCAAGCAGTAGTCGCAGCAGCAGGCAGCATGTGAACTAGGACAAAGAGGCTAAGGTGCAGAGGCCTGGCAGGAGTTTGGCAGCAGCAGGATAAAGGCAGAAGATCCTGCAAACAGGAAGCAGAAGGCGACCCCCTACAGTTGACTGCTGCAGGACAGCATGGTAGCACTCTTAAATGAGACTGCCAGTGACACAGCTGAGCAGCAGACAGATCAATATTTCAACTGACCTCTAAGACAGGGATGGACTAGAAAAGACACCCCAGGTAACTCAGGAACACCAGTTACCCTCCTGCCCTGTAGCTGACTGCCCCCTTGGGACAGAGTTAGGGAAAATTGTATCTTTTATTACAGTAAACTAAGGACTAAACCATTGTACCTACGATATTTTCAACCTTTTTTTCCCCTGCCAGCGTTAGTGAATAATCCTTTCCTTTTGACCATGTGTGGGAGTACTTTTCAGGAAGCCATCAGATGATAGCGCCTACAGGGTCAGTGACTAAGTGCTCATAAGAACTCCCTTCTGAGTCTATTGTATACCTGGTGCATTATCAAGTATATGGAAAGTTTCAGAGCACTGCATCATCCAGAGCAACCTATGGGGTGGGACTGATTACAGAACATTCCCTTATTAACAGGGCACGGTTAGTGATAGTTAATTAAGCAAACTGTTTTACAGCATCTCATACTGTGGGTACTCTTGTATAGGCTTTTCTAAAGTCATCACCATGCAGTTTCTTAAATACATGGATGAATTTATGCTCACAGCACCTGAGTGAGGCAGGGAAGCATTAGGTCATTGTGACAGGCTGCACAATCTGCATCTGCCAGTGCTCCTGAGAGAGGAAAAGAGACCCACTGTTCTGGGCATACTCAGCTCCTCACATCACACTTTCTACGTGCAGGAGTGAACTGCTGAGCCTTGTGACGGAGGACTCATTTAGCGTGAGCTTCCATATTAGGCTTTCTGATTCAAGGTAAGAATTTTGGAATTTGTCCCTTTAGTTATTATAGTAAAAGGACTAAAGTTCATTCACTTAAATAAGAGGTGTTTAGATGAAGATGTAGGAATTGCTAGGGAAACAAAGGTATAGAATAAAAGATGTATCCTCAATTTAGTATTCAAAGAGCTAGGTATTTAACTCCCTGCTCAAGATGAGCAAATAAAATAGGTCATTAGTTATTAAAAAGATCATTGATTTATACATGGTTGTTGAATACCCAGCAGCCAAGATCAGTTGCTGAGCACAGCAATATTGTCTGCAACTAGAGACCTGTACAACTCAGTTTGTCACATAGCATTGTTAGTGAGATTTCAGTTGAACAGCAAAGTTCTTCCTAGTCACCAACTGTCTTGCCCAAATGCAAAATTCCCAGTCCTGTTGGTGCCACTTTACTTTTTTATTGTTAGGAATTGCAACCAACCCATTAAACTGTCCAACATGTCACATTCAAAAAGAGCTGCTTATAAAAAATGCTCTATTGAGCCTCTCAGATTGGCAAGCCTCTGAACGCAAATTATGAATAAAAAGCCTATTGTTCTTGTACAAGGATCCACAAGTGTGGAATCAATTACCTTTTCATTTAAGAACAATTGAAAGCTTTTCCCATTTTCAGAGAACTGAAAGACTAATCCACTATTAGAAGTGACTATAATTCTTTTAAGTCGAAATTATTGTTGTGCTATTTAGGATAGATTACTTGTTTGTGCTTCCTAAAAAATGTGGCTTTGCTTAAATAGGAGGCTATGGTGCAATGATTCTTCTACCTTATGAACAGACAAATCAATGAACATGACAGAAGTTAGATTTGCAGAATTTTAGCAACTCGGTATTTTAGAAACATATTGCCACTTTGAGAGTGGGCTTTCCTACAGAGAAAGGATTTTTTTTTTAATTAATGGGTTACTTACCACCAACGTGAAAAAATGAAAGGTAAAAAAAGTAGAAACTAAAAAGTTTCCTATGGTTACTTTTCTCAGGGTAATTTAATTTCTCACTAACTTTCTGCTCAAATCACACAACCATTCTTCTGTATAGTGGCCATGTATTTCTTCAACAAAAATTGTAAAATTTTGCCAATTAATAAACTGAAGTTTTTCCACAAATCCAGCCCAGGTGGTGAGTGTGTGTTTGTGGTATGATTGGGTTTTTTGTTTTTAATAGGTGAAACTACCATTTTGGGGTACTTCTGGGCAAAATTTTAGTCTTGTGCACAACAGAAAATGAGCTACAGGCAAAATAGTATTAAGGCTTTGCTTTTGCAAAGCCAATGCAAAGAATGATTTTTGCACTGGCTTTGTGAGCGATGCAAATTGTTCATATATCGATATGCCAGCCATCACAGATACAAGTGGAAGGGCTACAGTCCCCAAAGAAATTTAAGCAGGAAGTCAAATAGAAGTTATGGGAGCTCCCCAACCTTTCCTGTCTGTTAGCTGTTCTCATCGGGGAGCAGAATCCTATTCCACTCCCAATGGAGAACTTGTGAAAAAGGCAAGAAGCTGCTGAAAAATATTAAATAGCAGCACAGTGACACCGAAGGCATGTCTACACTGCCTTATAGTTCAGACAAAAGAGGTGGGAATAGGAGGGAGCATGGAAGTGCTGCACTGCAATTCCCCTGCGTGGATGCTGCGTGCACAAACTTCAAGATACTGAGTTTGCATTAATGTAGTCCTCTTCAAAGACTTAAAAAATGACTACATTAGTGCAAACTTAGGATCTTTACTTCACACATGCAGCCTCCACACATGAGAATTACAGTGCAGCACTTCTGTGCACGTTGCTATTTGCACCCCCTTAGTCTAAACTGCAGGGCAGTGTAGACATGCCTTGAGGTACATGTATAAAGGTGGTGGGGGAAGGGAATCTGACAAAAAAACCTAGTTACTTGAATTAATGTTATCTACGACACAGTATAATCTGTCCTAAAGGTCTAAGTTATCAGCATAAGTACACTTTGGAAATATTGGACTGTTTGGTGCCAGTTAATATTTTGATTTTGCATTTTATAATTGACACTTTCTATCCAACCAAAGTCAACAAATTCTAAATATTTTTCTAATGACAGAGGATGCATTACTCTGCAAATGGGTACAATTATCTCTTGAAATGTGAGTGTGACTTCCATAAACCCCCAAAAGATTCAAAATAGTAAAAAATGAGCTCTTTTCTTCCAGAGGTTCAACACAAAATGAAAAATGATGCAGAAATGCTAGATCACTTGATGAAACCATTTTTGAGAAAATCCCAATTCCATGCACCCAACAACTGCAAACAAACCCAGATACATCTAGCATATGATTTCGTCCTTAATATGACTGCAACAAAACCTGTAGTGCATTTTAAGGAAAGGATATCTTGCTGGACTGTCCTTGAGGGCATTTAAGAATCCTGCTTGCTGTGATCCTGTGGAAACAAAAAACAAATATAATAACTGAGTAAGAATTTTCAGTATAGGCTGCTTTCATCATAGATCATATCCATAGATCAAAAACAGTAGAAGTCTGAAGATCAATTGCATAAATTTTATTTTGAAAAGTATTATGGGATACAGCTTACTAATGTGAATCTGAGATTTTGCTGAAGTTATTCAACAAAAAAGTGCAGAGTTATAATTAGATCTAATATCTGCAGGGTATTTCTCAGTAATACCAGACTGATGTCTGCATAAATAAGAGTTCTAATTATCCCTCTGTTCTCTCCCATCCTAATAAGGAAAAGAAAAGAATGTAAGCTATATTTTCTTGTAATTTTTTAAGTTACTTGTGGACTTGGAAATCCTATAAGATTTACCTAGATTTTCAGCGCCCCTACCTTTACTTTGGATGCAGCCAGGCAAGTATATGCAAAGGAGCCAAGTACAGCTCTCTGGTCCTGGGGCTAGTTCTACATCACCTCCTGCTCCCTGTCTACATTAGGACGGCTTGAGAGCTGCTCCAATTTATGCTATGGCCACCAGGGAACATCTGCTAGCTGGGAAGAGCCGGAGAACTCCGGACAAACTCTCTACACCAGAGTTCCAGGAAGGGTGGTGTAGGTGGGAATAGCCATGCCAGCTTCATGCTCACTGGGGATTCCCCACATTGGGAAGATTTGTCCATTTTACAGTCCCTATGCATTAAACTGATATCAAGGGGATGAAGAGACTTGTTCTTAAAGCTACATACTTTATAAACAACTTTGTATTCTACTGTATCATTTAACACTCATTCATTTAATACATTTTAAATATTTCTTTTTAAAGAAAATTCTCCCTCCTTAACCAAAGAGGATCTTCCACGAAAAAAATCTTGATAATCTTTTTAAAAGACACCATTTCCTTGGGCCAGACTGGTGGTTTACAGTGGTCGCTATCAAAAAAGGAAACATTACTTGCCTTATATTTTTCATTAATAATATTTTTTGCAGGATTCTCGCACTTGGGGCTTAGCTTCACAGCACAAGACTGGTAGAACTTCCCCAAGTTGTCCCAGGTTTTGGGCCTTTCAGGACAACAGTAGCAGGTAGGTGTGTGAACAGCATTCCCTGCTGGTGGTCACACACCTCTAGTCACTTCCTGATTTAGCACAAAGCGAAGGCTCCTCAAACCAAATAAGTCTATCATTCTCACTCTCTCTCTCTCTCTCACTCACTCACTCACACATGCACACACAAACCCTGAAAAATTAATGCCTAAAAAACAAGGTTAATGAATCTCAAGATAAACTCTATATTGAAAAGCAGTTCTTCTCTGAAACTCAGTGGAGGTAGGTGGTTGAACGAGAATCCTGCAAGATGATTTCTTCAGAGAAGCAGAATTACAAAGTAAGTAATTTTCTCTTCTCCAAAGATACTATCTGTACAGAATTCTCACTCCAGGAAAGAAAATAGCACAAGGGGATGTCACAAAAGAAAAAGAGCATAATCAAACAACTACAGCAGGCAGAAAGAACCAAGGCAAAGCTAATGTATGTTTTCTTTTTTTAAGTATATATAAGGATAAGACAGCTTTCCCCACAAAAAATGGTGCAACAATGACAGCCTGTAGGATGTATAAAAAAGACAAAACAAAGCTTCACAAATTTGGCCAACTCCAGGGACATGCCTCCAAAGTTAAAAACACCAAGTATTAGACATTTGGACTTCAAGAGGGGTTCTGCAGGATTGAAAGACTGAGATAAGATTGCTCCTGTGTTTTGTAAATGTATGGAATAAAGAGCATATGACTACTCTGCATATGACTATAATGAAATCTTTGATGAGGTAGGCAGGGAAGGCTGAGGAAAATATTGTCAAGATAAGCTAGCTCATTAAAGTGGAACTCAATCACTTCCTTGCAAAAGCATCTCAGATGAGTCCAAGCCTCCTTATTGTTTTAAGATTTGGTAAAGACAGATCAGTCACAAGAGCATGAAGGTAGCTCACTCTAAGATAAAGTCACTAATAGTTGGAAAATAACCTTCCACGTCAGAAACCTGAACTCTCAGGTTCTGAGTGGGTCAAAAAGAGCTTTCATCAGCTTTTCAGAAGCACATTAATATCCCAGGACATCAGCAGCTTTTTAAATAGATGTTTCAAAAGCATCAAAAAATGTCTGAACTGATACCTTTGAGTAGTTCATGAGGAGATGCTGCTAAGTGAACTCAGATGGAGTTAATCTTTAAGTTAGACTCATATAGGAGGAGAAGGGAGTCAAGCAGTTTTTGCAAACATTTACAACTTTCAATATTAACTCCTTCTCTTAGACTGTTTCTACAAGGCCAAGCGCAAGAGAACTCAAACCATTGGCTCGAAAACACTAATCCTACTGTGCTCTTGTCAGTAATCGAGCTGTCACACACAGAGCTCCCAGACTGGAGTGGAGTAAAGTGTCATAGTTCTGAGTGGTCAGTCACAGCCAGGACTCTGGTCCTGGTAGGACAAGCTTTAGCCATCTGCAAAAGATCTGAGAACCACACCTGACTGGGCTAGTATGAAGCTTCTAGGATCAAGTACTTATCTCATCTGAATTTGGCCAGACTTGTGGGAAGGCATACAGGAACCTCCTTCCTCAGAGGGTGGAAAAATAAGTATGTTTCGTTAACATAGTGCCTTCTCAGTGCAATGAGTAAAAGATGAATGGTTTCTCGTTGGGGTGAACAGTGAAGGGAACCACATCCACTGTCCCACAGTGACCAGAGATCTGACTCACTGCTACCTGATTTGGGAGATCATTCATGAGGCTGTAACATCTACTAAGGAATTTCTTGGATAACAGAGCCCTCTCCCCCAATGGAAGGGATTCCTGAAAAAAGAGAGAGAGCCTTCTGCTGACTTGCTTGTTTATATAAAACATGGTAGCCTGGTTTGCCATTTGAATCAGAATAATCTTTATGGATATTAAGAGTCTGAAGATCCTCCTCGAGTTCAGAACCACCCTTCCTGGTCGAACACTGATATTCAGTCGTTGCTCGTGGAGACCTCAAGTTCCGGTATAGGGTCCCCATCCCTGGATGAAAACATCTGAGGTCACTGCTATTTGGATAGGATGATTTTGAATTCGGATTCCACTTCTAGTTGAAGACTGTTCCTGGAGTATCAGGAAGGCCTGGAAGTCTGTAGTTCTCTGGATATGATATGAAAGTCCTGATGATGCTTGCTTTCACCGGGCTCTCAGGATCCACTACAGATAGTCTTGTGTGCAGACATACCATGGGTATTACAGCTACAGTTGTGGCCATGAAACCCAACAATTGGAGCATGGTCCAAACTGTCACCTGTTATTCCATGAATATCCTTTCTACCAAACTGGCATTGTTTTGGATCTTGCCTTGAATGGGAAGGCTTTTTACCAAGCTGTTAAGTGGTCTGCCTCCCTACCAAAGGGATCAAACAGTGGAGAACAGCCTGAAGTGAAACAGAGGGAAGTATCTCTGAAGTTGAATGAATTCCAAACCACTGCAGAAAGACTAAAGCCTCAAGGCAATGAACTGAAGTTTTGAAAGCACCAAAGCACAGAGGTGCTTAAGTGAACCACTGAAGCACTCAGTGCCAAATACAAAGGCTGGGATTAGGGAATTGAGGTTCCTGGAGATTTCTTATCAGCACTTATTGGCCAGCAGCAGCTAAACAATTGCAGGACTAAAAAAACCAAAAATAACTGGATGTCAGAGAAAAGAAACACAGAAAGAATACCTGAATCAGGATAGGCACTGAGGGAATTGAAGAGCTGCGGTTACAGTTAGATACAACTTTTGCAGGGAGCTCCTTTGAACACAGCAATCAAGAAATGACTGGATATACCCAAAAGCTGAAGTTAAAGTTCCTGGGTAGCAATCAATCAGCAGTGTGGAGGTTGCTCAAACTTTATACCTGCTACCATGACCTTGAGAACCAAACAAGCTTTTGGGAGGTTTTGCTGTCTCATGTTAGGGTGATGAGACTCCAGAGCAAGAATCCTGAACTGATGGTATCTTTAGAGTAGTCAGCATTTAACATTTACTACACAATATTTGCAGCATCAGCAATGTGCTGTGTGCTGTTCAAGAATAAAATGAGAAAACCTCTGCCCCAATCTTAATTTAATTATTAAAACTGTTTTAAATATTGATTTTTCAATGGTGATCACTGTAAAGTGATCGTAAATTGGTCGATTTACCTGCCATGTTAGAAATCAAATACTGGAGCGATCTTAGGGATTTTGTGCGCTCTGGAAAAAAGTACTGATGTCTTCAGAAAAGAAAGGAAAATCAACTCATAACTGCAGTGACTTTATACCCTCAGATAAGTCAGGTTTTAAAATATATTAAAAATGGCAAACCAGAATAAGAGCATGGATAAAAATATTCTTCCTCCTGGACATACTTTTCCTAAACATGTGTGTGCACACATGCATAAGAAAAATCACACAGGTTTAAATAGTAACAATAAAAATATCTCCAATAATTAATTTTTCCTTCTTTAGGAATCTGAATGACTTTTTTTCTAATGACTATATTCCAAGTAATATTAATTTAGAGCTGATTCACCTAGTGGAAAGGGCAAACTATGGCCACAGGCTCTCCACATTTCAAACTGCTCTTGGTTTTAATCTATGCTGTATATTTTAAGGGATCTTAAATACTGTAAATTTTTAGGAATTTTGTGAAAATTCTTCCATTCTTCCTCTAAAGAGCTGTGGCAGGTTTTGTTTTTTGAAAGAGAAACAGCTTCATTTTTGCAGGGTTCAAATAATTAAAAAAATCATGGGTTGGCAGATTTTTCTGTAGAACCATTTTTGTGAGCACTGTGATTAACACACTAGCAGCATTATGCGTTAGACCAAAAACTGGAATTAACTATTTTTATCATGTTTAAACTATAGTAAGCAGTATAAAGAAACCTAAGAAAGGACCAATTTTGAAACTGACCTAAAAAACCCAGCAGTTCAAGGGTGGCTATCCTTATCTATCACAAATGAGAGATACCAGTATTTTTAACATTCCTAATGGAAATGTCTGGCATTTGAAAGGCTGCTTCTTTCACAAGAAGTTGAGATATTTATTAGAATTTATCAGCTGGGGAGGGAAAGGGGGGACAGAAAAGAACTGCAGAAATACCCCCAAATACAATCCATCATAAAAATATAAAAACCAGTATCAAACCTATGATCATATCTTACACTATCCTATCACATACACTCTATAATACATAGGGATGTTTCAAGAACATCTATGCATGTCTACAAATGTCTATGTCTAAGCAAACTATCTGTTAAAAATGTAGGATAGAGGGAAATATAAAACTAGAGAAGACCAATAGAGGTTGTAAAATAGCTAGAACATATTCCCTAATAATTAAATTTTTTGAATGATGGCAGGTGAACCTCTTACTGTAGAAGAGCACACTTAAAAGGTCTTCTTTGTGCAAACGGGATTATTTGCAGTACATTATCATGGGCACAAAGCATATGAGCTATTCCTCAAGGGAACTGCTTACTAGAGGATAGAAAGCAGAAAGAAAATTAAAAATTGCATTTTTAAGGTTGAACTCTGATATAGGAACCCTGGCACTGGAATTCAGATTGCCATGCCACAGCTTATCATTGGAGGCTCTGAAGCTTCAGAGAAAGGGTAAAAAACCAAAACCAACCTCCCCAAAACCTTAGATGATCAAAAGATTAAATTAAAAATGCAAATGGTTACATACATACTCTGATTTCACCAGCATACTTACGAAGGATGACGTGGGTGATAACGAATGCAAATATAAAGACTGTCAGAAAGGACAGAGATAAAATAAACATATAAAAAAATCTGTAGTTTCTTTTCCCCACACAGTTGCCTACCCAGGGACAGTGGTGATCAAACCGTTCTGAAATGAGAGGTAGAAAAAAATGGAATACAATTAATAAAGTGTTCTTTACTTGAGAAAAGCCCTCACACAAATCATGGCACAAATCATGATTTCATTGGTATTTGCAAACTAGTCAGAGAACTTCTTAGGGGAAAAAACAGTATTTTAATGTAATGTTACAATTATTTAAGAAATTAATACACAACAAAGGTGATCTGTTAAAGTATATGAATTTACACTTTAACATAACTGGAGAAATAAGCATACATTTTTCCACTGTCACATACAGCGTACCAGTTTAATTATCTGGATTTGTTCTTCAATGTATTCGCTCTTTTCTACTCAAAACTGTAGTCCTGCTATCACTCTAATTTTGTGTCACATATTTTAGGATTATACATTTGAGATTTCCCTGTGTCCATTAAGACCCCACCCATCAATTATGGCACATAAAATATTTTCCCTTCTTTTGTTATTCATGATATCTTCCATCTCAGATCTGCTCTTTTTCAGTTAGAACCAACTTTTCCACACCAAACCACTCTCACGACAAAACAACTAGAATACAGATTGGAGGAAAAGAGTTATGCTTAACACTTCACTTTTCTCAACTTTTTTCTTTCCTTTTTTAACCTATTATGATTTAAATCCTTTATTTATTTTTTGAGAAACAATCAGGAGACACTTTGTGTGAAGGCATAATATAAAGTGGTAATTGTCTGAATGCCCACTTGCACTATCAGTAAACCGAGTCCTTGTTTTCTGTCTCCTGGAAAGACTAACTTGCCAAGGATAGTGGCAATAGTCCATGACAGTTCTGGAAGTGTTCTCCAGAACCTTAGGGAGATGTGCTGCTGCTGTTCAACAAACCCAATGGATTAGAACTTTGTAACTCCAGAAGCCATGCATGTAGCATTAGGTTTTCCTTGGGTAAAGTGGAATTTCAGAGTTTTAATATGTTATTTAGTGACAACAAAAAGCAGATTGTCAGGACAAAATCATTTCGTAGCTTTGCTTTTGAACAAACTACACTGACATTCATGACAAAACTTTGAATTATTGTATGAAGTGTTGTAGTTGTATCAGTCCTAGGATATTAGAAAGACAAGGTGGGTGAGGTAATATCTTTTATTGGACCAACTTCTGTCGGTGAAAGGGACAAACTTTTGACCTTGCACAGAACTCTTCTTCAGTGCTCGGAAACTTACTCAGGGCAAGTCTAAGCTACAAATTTTCATGGGCATAGCTATACTGATGCAGCTGTGCTGCTGGTAGCACATCTGGTGAAGAAGATCTAAGCTGATGGGAGAGAGCTGTCCCATCAGCTTAACTCCACCTTCATGCGGGGCTGTAGCTATGTCAGTGGGCAAAGCTTTCCTGCTGACATAGTGCTGTCCACACAAGGAGTTACGGTTGGTATAACTACATCACTCAGGGGTGTAGCTTTTTCACACTCAAGAGCAATATAGTTATACTGAAGTAAGTATGTAGTCTATATCAAGCCTCACAGTGTCACAACTAAATATAGGATGGAACACATTGTTTAGCATAAGTAGTTAATACATATTTCAAGGGACCATTCAAGGTGAAGTGGCAGATTACCACTCCTCCAGTCATGGGGGAAAGGAAGTGTGTGTGGGGGGGGGAATGCAGCTGGAGGGGCAGGTTGTTAGTGATTTATAGATGTAGTAAGCCATAAATCCAGTGTCTGTATTCTGTCCATGATTTTTAGTGTCTAGTAAAGCTATGACTTTAAGCTCCTAGGTTTCTCTTTTGAAAGTGTTGTGCAGGTTTCCTTTGAGGATGAGGACTGGGAAGTCAGATACTTTGTGAAAAGTGTTTTTGCCTTTTATCATTTCCTGTGTGAGTTCATTCCAGAGCATAATGATTGTCTGCTTTCACCCACATAGTTGTTATTGGGGCATTTAGTGCACTAGATGAGATACACCATATATTATGATAGGCATGTGTAGGATCCATGGATCTTAAAAGGTGTGTTGTGAGGAATGCTGATGATTGCAGCAGCAGAGAGATATGTCTGTGGTTCTGGCAGGGTCTGGTACCGCTTTGAATTGGTGTGTCCAGGTCTGTGTAAAGTTTGCTTCTGTTGATGGGCTTGGAAAGACTGGGGAGTTGTTTGAAGGCCAGAAGTGAGGGTTCAGGAAAGATTTCTTTTAGGATGGGGTCCCCACTGAGTATGAGTTGTAGTTGTTTAACGATAACCTGTATGAGTTCCATGTGGGGTGGTAGGTGACAACTATGGGTGTGTGGTCAGACGGTGGTTTATTTCTGTACTGAAGCAGGTTCTCTCATTTTATTTGGTTGCACCATTCCATGATATGATATACTTCTTCAGTGAAGTGTCCTTGTTTCGTGAAGGCTAATTTGAACATGTTAAAGGGTATCCCTCATAATTTCTCTTTGGAGAATATTCTGTGGTATCTAAGGGCCTGGCTATGGATAACAAATTTCTGGTTGTGTTTGGGGTGGTTATTGGATCTATGAAGGTAGGTATGGTGAGCCGTGAGTTTCTTGTATATAGTTGTCCGGTAGGGTTCAATTGCTGAAGTTGACTGGGCCTCCTGAAATTGGATGATAGTGGGGAAGTGTTCCAGAGAGTTTAATGGGACAGCTGGTAGTTGTTGAAGTTGTGGTGGAAATCTATGTGTGTACGTTTCCCTGCCTCCCCTCCTCCTTTCACTCCATGACTGAAGGAGTGTTAATGGACCACCTTGAATGATACCTTGAAATATGCATTAACTACTTCTGATAAACAATGTTCTATTTCGAATTTAGCTGTGACATTTTGAGTATGTTTCCCAGACCTGAAGAAGCTTGTAAGCTTCTCTCTCTCTCCAACAGAAGTTAGTCCAGTAAAAGATACTACCTCACCCACCTTGTCTTGCTAAAATTTTAAAATGTAATGGAGTTCAAGATCAGAACATAACAAAGATGCTTTTATGCCTCCTCCTTTTTTCAATCTAACTCCTATCCAAAGCCTGTTTTGTTTTCCCTAACTTTTATGGCTCAATCAACATATGCTACCGCGTATTTGTAGTCAGACAGGAAAGGCATGCTATAAATCTGAAGTCCTCAAGTTCAAGGGGGGGAGCACATCTGTCCAAACATACCAGTTTGTTTTTACTGTGTCTTTATGTTTGAGACCTAAATGAGAGGATTTTTTTAAAATAATGTATTTAGGATTATTTTGATTTAAAAAGTTAAAGAGCATGCACCACAGACTTCTGAGTTTACTAGATTATTAGCTTTTTCAAGGTTTTGTGACAGTTGTTTGGGCCAAATATTTCTGCTATAAGTCTATTTCAAATTCCTGAGTGGTTATTTAGAGAAAAGTTATTGAATGTTCTTGGGAATGAGGGAAATTCAGAATCAGCATCTTCAATCTTATCAAGCTACCAATAAATACTTCAGGATCTTAGAATGCTAAAGTGATATTTACTTCTTTGCTGTAGTGGAACACACAGTGGGCTCCTGAAGTGATTAGAAATTCTATTAATATACGGTTGCTTCAAAGCGATGAGAACTGTGCATGGGTAAGCACTTTATAGTGCACTTTGCCTCACATAACTCGTATGTGATGCAATACATGAGCAGTTAATACCAAAGAGAAAAATATAACTGTACAATATAGCATGGAAATTATCACAATTCAAGGTGGCAATCCAAATTAGTGAGGGACTGTGTCACCACCTGCCCTACAACCTTGTGTGCTTCACAATGTTTTGCTGCTGTAGCTCCCAACCTGGATGCCTCACAAATAGCCAGACAACATGCAGGTCACACCTTGAGTGGCTGTGTATAGCTGCAGCCCACCAGCAATACTCCAGTCAACACTCTGGCTTCCACCAGCCTTGATTACCACTTGCAGAGTGACCCCAACACACACCCTTTCCTGGATTTTCCCCAAAAATGTTTTTTCTGCACTGTCCAGTCCTTCCTGGACAGTTCAGTTATTAGAGGTCCATTGCCTCTGTAAGAGGTCAATATTCAACAATTTGCTACTTTAATCAGAGTTACCAAACAATTCAGTGTAACACAGCAATGGATTAGTTTTGATTAAAGAATAAAACAAGTTTATTCAACTTCAAAGAGATAGAGTATAACCCATTAAAGTCAGAAATGGTTAAAGAGATATAAAGATAAAACACTTTCTCATGCTAAAATTTAAAGTAGACTTGGTTCAAGGTAAAATTCTTACCATATGTTCCCACCAATTTAGCTGACCAAATTCTCAAGTCAGGCTCTTGTGGAGCTGGGATCAGATAATGGCGTCTGCAGCACCACATACAGACCCCCATGCGGAATAAGGAAGTGGCCTGGGGAGGGTTGATTCAGCAAAATGAACTACATGTATATGTCGCCTTATAAGGGAATGGCATAGGTTTAAGCCATATCCTATGGGGATACGACAAGGGTGATGTAAGGCACCAGTGCATGGTCATCAAGTGCTCGGTGATGTGTAAGCCTCTGGTTGGCCAGATGCCAAGGATCACCTTAAAAGGTTATGCAGCAAATGCTAGCCAATGGGTAACCCTAAAAGGCTATGCAGCAAATGCTAGCCAATGGTCACCAAGACATAGTAAACTGTTGCATGTGGAAAACTATAAAACCAAGCTGCCAAGTAGCAGCAGCTAGAGAGGAAAAGGAATTGCCTAACACCCAGAGTCTCAAGCGTGTTAGATTCAGTGGGCTGACGCATCCTTACTAGCCTGCTTCGCAACGGCCTGATCACCCGAAGCGACTCTCTCCCATCTGCAGAATCTAAGCAAGCGGTTGTTTAAGTTTGGCCAAGATGATTTGTTATTACCTAAGCTTAGTGAGTATGAATTAACTGTTTATTGTTGTCTGTCTTGTAAACTTTCTAGAGGAACTCCATAACTGGGCACCCTAGTGTCACAAAAGTGACAGCCGTGCGTTGATCCCTTGAGATCATTAACGCAAAAGTCTTGGGTGGCGCATTTTGCCCTTTGCGCACGGAGTTCCTCCTCCTTTACTATCAGTTGTTAAAAATAAAGAATTTATTGATTAAGAGAAATAAAGCCTCGCTGCTGTCTCTTTGACCCCTCCGTATCGTATAATTAGAACCTTATTCCGTACCTATTGGTTCCGTCTCAACAGCTCTGACCTCAAATCCAAAGGGCTGGTTCTTTTGTCCACTAAGGCGAAAGAGCAAGCAAGAGAAATATTGATCTCTGGGGCAAAGGGGTATATTTCCCCCTCACTTTTATAGTCCAGTCCCTCTTTGCAGTGGATTCTTCTGAGGATTACCCCTCAAAGCAAAGTTCATTCAAACACTAAAGGCAACACTGTAACGTTTGGGGCTGAAGGTGCTCCCATGCTCTTTCTTTTCCCCTGTGTATGCTGAAATGTAGATTTGCCTCGTCTCCCTCTTGCTGTCTCAAGACCTTATTTACTACTTATATGCAAAATGAGGTAAGAACACATTCCTTTGTTTAAGATAGACCTGCTTAGCCACTCCTGCCTAACTGGGGCTATGTGGGTTTGAACATATGCTACCAATATCATATGGGGGAATTCACAGCTTTACATATAATGTTGCTGCATATATTTCACTATATTACTGATCAGTGAGTAGTTTTCAAATTATACTTCACAAGGCATATTTTGCACCAAGATTATTACAGTAGTATATAGGGTTTGAATACAGGGGTGCATTTGGTCACAGCTATGCAAAACATTTTAGGGGCATGATCCTAAGAGTTAAGTTACAAAAGGCACCTGCAAAAGAAGGAAATTCCATGTAGCATCTCCGGAGAAAGCCTTTCTTAAACACACTCATTCTCTCATATGTTATTGTGCTGGAGAATCAACATCTCCAGTGGCATAAAGCTCCAGTTTTAAACCTTGCAGTCGGAAGATATCAAACCTTACACCTGTCATCGGTCCAGGCAGAACACTGTTCATTTTGTATCTCAGATGTGGTATTCAGCAACAGGCAGTTGAGGGACTATATATTTGACTTCCTAGCCAGAGAGTGACCTGATATTTTTATCCTAGTCTGCCACTCCCTGGTTCTCTTTCTGTCACATACCTCTTTAAGTAAGAAAGGCTCTCTCTAGGTGAATTCCTTGTCAACCAAGGTTAGTTAGTCAGATATCCATATTTACGGACAGGACAGAAAAAGCTAGCTGAAAAATATTGAAATAATTTCATAAAAAACTTGTTATAATTGAATTTTCATTCTCCTTTCCACCACAGGTTTGTAGGCTCAAAAAGAGTGCTAGATGAGGGGTCTATTTAGTTGAGTGTTCACTAATTTGTATGGCCCAATTTAATCTCCCTTCCAACAAGTTATTAAAATATAGCCTACTAAGTACTGGATGAACATTCATCTTTTCCATATAGGGTGGCAAATAAAGGAGTAGGGGAATATTATCTAAGTCTATAGTTAGCAGTATTTATGAAATGTGGTGCATACAGCATGGGTAAAATAACTTCTGGTGGTGTTTACTGACAATGGTAGTGGGGTCTCAGCCTTGCAATAGAAAAACGAGGCAGACAAGTTGCATTCCACAGAACCTCCCATCACTTGGAAATGTCAGGAGTTTTCATCTCTTTGTTTGATACTGACTGGTATTAGTGGCCAGAATCTGCACTGGAGGCCCCTTGCTTTGAACGTCAGGACACTTATGCTGTTAATGAATAAAAAGAGGGAACAGCCAGTACTGGCAACAGGAACAGACACCACCCAAATTTCTAGCACCATTAAGACTTCTAAAGTTGCTTCATCTATAATGTAATAAATTGTGGCCTAATAAACTCTAATGAAAAAATGCGTTCATGTCTTTTGAGTTGTGTCCTCAACATTTTAGGAGGCTGGAATTGAATGATCACATATTTGGAAGAGGAAATTTCTGTTATTTCTGCCTAGGTGAGAAAACTGTGGCAACAAAATGAAGATTTTCCTCTCCTCAGTAAAATGTGCAAAGTAGTAAGATGCCATTTCAATGTTGATAAAATTTCCTTCTCTTTCTGCCTTTCCTTCTCGCATAAGCTTGCTCTACAAATACATCATTCTGTCATAAAAAAGAATTTGTGGATATTCAAGAAAGGTAAAAAAGATGGCATCTAACAAGGTTGTCAGATCTCAACTCATGTTGAGAAATAGCTCACTTGCTTTGAAAGAAAATGTGTCCCTTATAGGTTTCCTCTTTTAGTCTTGCTCCCTGTGATGAAGTGGAAATATTTTGTAATATGTTTATGAACCCTGTTTGTGCCTCAGTTTTCTGCTTGTGCAGCATTTTTATTCAGTGGGTAGAAGAGGACTGTTTGCTCTTTGGGCAGGCTGAGACAGATGGGCGTGGGTGTTGCATAGCTCTTTGGGCCTCAGTCGCCACATCAATGGAGCCTTTGAGAAGATAATGGCAAATCCAATCACCAGGCCATTGACACCTAGCAACCAATGACCCACAGGGATATGGTCTTCCCTGCCTCTTAGGGAAGCTGAACAATAATCCCCAGTTCGAGATCAAAGGACTGGAGCGGTATGAGATGGAAGATATTAGTTAATTCCTGGAAAGAGTCATTATTCTCACCTGGAGTTGGATGGAGAGACAGAATTTGAATCTAGGGGTTCACTACAACTTGGCTAGGACTCTGGGCTAACCAGGATGGACTCTGCCTTAATCTTCATTTCTCTTTACTAACCGAAGGACTTCCTATGCTGTATTCCAGTTAACAAACAAACCTACTGCTCTGACAATGCTGCAAATGCTTAGCGACGGGTATTAATCCCCAAAGAATGTAAAATCTCTATCAGAAGTCTGTCTCAGTTGGACTCATTGAACAGAGCTCATAGTGTGAAGCATGATTGCTGAAGGCCCAGGGGTCATGTCTAAAGAGGCAGTGAAGCCACATGGCTTACCCTGGAGGAAGAGTGAGACACGGAGGGGTCTGGCACAGTGAAGGGGTTCCTTCTAGCAGCTATTCCAAAGCTGGGGCCATCGCACTGAGCCTGTGGTCTCATGACTCTCCCTGCATGCTCTTTTCAAGAAGAAATTTGCTTTTGTTCAGTGGGATCAGCAAGCTCTCAAAATTGTAAATATCTTTTTTAATTCACTTTATCAGTTACAGGATTTCTCCTCCCTACCCCGAAAACAAAAAGTTAGTCAATAATGCATTAATAACTGTAGCTTCTTGGGTAAACGGACTATATCATACCAGGAAAACATTGGTGCTCAAGGAAGTCTCACAATATGTACGTGCTATGTACAGGTAACTTTATGATCACTTTCCAAATAAGATGCCTGTTTTTGTAATTCCTTCACTACTTTTCAATAATCATAGCACCTTTGAAGTAAATTTACTCATGTGTGGAACCAAAAGCATCAGTGTCTCAGAAATAATGACGACTCAGAAAATAGGAACAAGAACTTTACTGAAAGTGTTGGTATTTTTTAATGGGAAAACCCATAACACTTAAGGAGCCAAATTCATATAGACTGCGTAAGGCAAGTTCAATTAGACATCTCTAAGTGGCTTTTCACTGGTATACACGAGTTGATGCAACTTGCATGCTGGGGAGTCAGAGGGTGTAAAGTAGGAATTACCATTTTAAACTTTACTACTTCTTACACATTTGCGTTAGATGTTTTCCTGTTACACTTCTCTTTTTCAGCATGTTGGCATGTAAGTTACATCAACCTGGTTTTCCTTATGCCTATTGTGTGAATTCAGAAGTGATGTGTAAGGTAAATATGTATATAGCACATGTATTGGTGAGAGCAAATATTTTGGAGCATGAGTCTAAATTATGCACACTCAGAAGGAAGCAGGAAAAGTCAGTCACGGCTACTTAGACTTGCCTCTGTATCTAGCCCAACATCTCTTTCCAGGCCCTGGGACACTTACTTTTGAACAGTCATTTTTAAGAACAATTATGAATTGCTTGAATTCTCAAATAAATAAAGTTATTGTAGAGTAAAAAGGATAATGTTTCCTATTTTAATATGCAATTTTAAAGGCAGGTTATATTTAGGGCCCAAACAGGCTGACTGTGTCCTTTTTCAAGTCATTACTTAAAAATATATCATATAGGTAGGAAATAAAGAGCTTTTCCTCTTCAAAGCTCATCATATAGTATAGACTTTTTAAACCCCTAATCATTAAGTTTCCATTTCTAAGCACTATAGCCCAAGCAGTCATGTAAGGACCCTAGACCCTCCTGAAGTCTTAAAGTATTTTTCTCTGTCAAGATGTTTGATGAGAAACGAATACCTATTAAGTGAAATAGAAATGTTTCTTTGACATTTTCTAACATGAATCATTTTAGGCAAGATTGGTCTTTTAGTTTACAGCACCTTCTCTGGATTTGTTATAAAACCTAAGAAGCATTTGTTAGTATTTAAAAGTTGTCTTCTTTCCCTTACCATGAAGCAATAGCAAGATGCAAACATCACTTTGTATAAACCTTAACTTGAAGGGATGGGCCAGAGCATAACAAAAAGATTCTGTAAAATATGTGTAGCTTGTCCAGTTCACTTTCTAAGTGCTTTTTAATGAACATAAAATTCACATTCTTCTTTTTTCCTTCTAATACAGCTAAAATGTCAAATGGCAAAGATAGAAAGCTAATACATTAATTGAATATTCAATATGACCTATTCACCCTTTGACAGCATACAGCCAAATGCACTAAAAATTGTCCTTGGGATTTTGCAGAATTAACAACCCCCTTTTCAGCTTCACCAGTCAAAACTATGGCTATGTTTACCCTGCCCTGCAGTTCATACTGGGGGGAGTTCATACTAAGAGGGGATAAATGGCAGTGCATATCAATATGCTGCCCTGTAACTCCGTTAGGGGATGCTGCGGGCACAAACTAAAAGGTTCTTACTTCACATTAATGTTCTCATCACACAGGACTATATTAATGCAAACAAGACAGGATGGATAAAAATAAATGATTAAAAACAATAAAAATTAGAGTTTTTTAATTTAAATCAGATTTTTTAATTTTGTTACTTGAATTATAATAAGTTTCTCTTTTTAAACATAAACATGTTTAAAATGAAATCTGAATTTAATACAAAATACGTTAAGGTCTAAACTTATCTCTCAAAACATTCAAACAAATAAATTTTCTGCACACAAGAGCCCTTGTAAAAACCATTGAGTTTTTTATATTAAGGAAGGATCAGGGGAAAACATCTAACTTTTGAGGCACAATATGGCACAATAGCTCATGTACTGCATTAAGGGCTTGATCCTATAGGGGACCCAAGATCTGTGCAAGGGCCTGGAAAGTCATCATGGACATTGGGACCCAGTCTCTAATTCCAGGAGACACCATGATGTCTCTATTCAAGATCATCCATTAAGCCCACCGGGGTGGTCTCATAGCTTATTTTTATAGCTTCTCCCTCCCTGAGCTCTGACTGGCTCAGTTCTCAAATTATGAATATTTATGATTCCACCCACTATGGAAACTTACTGAATAGAAAAACACTGATCTGCCCAGTAACTACCACTCCTTGGTTTTTGGATGGTTCTGGGCACTTTAAGTAAATGGCCTTGCTCTGTCTCCTTGCATGCATACACAGACGGAGATACAAACAGAAATCCATTAACTTTTCAACTGCCTCTCTCTGTCTCTAAACAACCAAAATACTGCAGTGCAAAAGTGGATTCCACAAGCAGAAGTCTTGGATTGTTAGACCTTTGTTTTTCTAGGGGTAGGTCTGGAGGTGGGTTGGGACCCAGGAGTTATGTATCAAGGGAGAAGGAGCAGAGTGTACAACCAGAAAGGAGAAACACTGGTATCAAAGCAGGACACTGTGGGAACAAGGAACTACATTCTTCAGAGTGCAGCCTCTAGTGCTGATTTCAACATCTGGGTACTGGAATTAAAAACCTGCCCTGGCTGCAAGTCATAAAAGAGACTCAATTTGGGAATATTTTCAAGAAATTCCTATACCTCTGGGTAAAAAAGGAACATATGCCAAATGTAAAACAGTGCAACAAAGAGACGCAAGGTCTGGGTGTCAGATTAAACAACGCTATGAAAAATGCTCTTCATAAGAAAATGACTTTGAAGATGATCATGTGGACATGTCTGAACAATCTGGATGAACTGGTTAATAAACTTATTCTTGAATCTTTCTTGCTGACTGCATTCCATGTTTTACTAGGCTAGTGAATAACAGATTATTGTCATAAATTTATGTTTTGGGTGAATTATTTACTTACTTATTTCAAAATGTTTGTATTCAAAATATAATTGGTATGTTAGTTTGTTGTGGGAGTATTTATCAATTCATTGTTACTGTTACTGCTGGACTTCTAAAACGATTTTTTATTGCTCAATATAATAAAAAATTCTAATGGAAGATTTTCTGTTTAAAAGAAAAGTTTTATTAGGCATTTATGAATTTTAAACATTTAATTTTTTTCCAAACTGTTTGGTATGTTGCTAGAGATAAGGGTTTAAGTAGATTTCAAGAATCCTTATGGTTTATTATTTTCCTATAAAACTGGATTTAGAATAAATTCTATTATTTAAATAGCTGCAGCAAGAGGTATCTTTCATTTACAATCCCTTCTTTTTTTTAAAAGCAGGGCACTAAGTAATACTCAGTGGGAGAAAGACTATTTTTATCATTTTTTTCAAAGCTCATCTTAGATATAAGGGGCTCTGAAGGTCCATCCTCTGCAACAACTATAGCTTCAGAGTCATCTGCTGCAATTAAACATATCTCACAGTAATTACCTGTATTAATCCTCCTCCCCCAATAAAAACCAAGAAAACCTAAAATACTTTCTTCATCATTCGGTAAAACCATGGATGAGTTTGTAATCAGGATCAGCGAATTCCAGCAAGACTCCATGGAGGAATAGGTTACTCAGTTCATTTATGCAACACATTCTCCCTTTTGTCTTATATGGAACATTTCATTGCAATTGCATTATGACCGCGCTACACTCCACTCAGCAGAGCAGACATTGCTGGAAGGTTGTTAGATACAATGTATAAGAAGGAAGCTAAACTCTGTGCAAAATACATTGATGGGAAACCTGTTAATCTGAGTCTTGATGGGTTTATAATTATTCAGTCACATGTGCTTGTGTGACGACAGAAGATGGAGTTGTCTATCTTTCAGAAACAATTGACACAACAGAGAATGCCCATACAGCAGAATACTCAAAAGAAGCAACAGTAAAAACTACAACAAATTATGAAAAACATTTCAAGTGAGTATTTTTGTCACAGACAGTGCTGCAAGATGTGAAGAAATGTATAAAATAATCTGAAAAGGGAATCTGAAACTTACAATATATAGGTGTACTGCTCATTTTATGCATCTTTTATTCAAAGACTTCAATAAAACTCCAGGAATAAAGGAAAATGTTGCAGATATTTCAAAATACATCTGTAACAATCACTTTGCTTCATGTTCGCTGAAGAGATGAGGAAGATCCAAACATTCTCCCCTCAAGATGCAAAATGGAATTCAGTGGTTGACCATTTTCAGCTACTTATTAAGAACTGGCCTATTCTGATGATAATATGTGAAGAAAATAATGACAAAATAGATGGAATCATCATAGCCAAAATATTCAACATAGAACTAAAGAGAAGTACTGAAGATAAGTTCAGCATATTTCCATAGCTTTGGAGAAACTGCAAAAAGATTGTTCGTCTATTGCTGATGCGGTTGAAATTTGCAAAGAACTTCAAGAGAGATTGAAGAAAGAAATACTCAAAAACAAAGTTAAAATGCAGGCATAGTGAAGCATCTAATAATCACTCAATCTTGCCAGCCATAACAAAGTTCAGTGTTGGTGATGAACCATTCAAGCAGTACATGTTTGCTGTTTTAAAGAAAGTCACACCACTGAACTGTGGAAGTCACTAGCTAAGCACCTGGAACCAGAGTTTGTTGAAGTGCTAAACCAGCTTTTGACAGCTAAACCAGCTTTTGACAGCCTTTTTCCACTGGCATAGAAAAAAATATTTTCTTTATTTGAACTAATTTATTCAAAACTGAAAAACTGATTGGGAGTTTAAAATGCAGGAAAACTTGTCATTCTTTTCCAGTCTACAAATAAAAAGGAGGAGGGAGGGGGACCGTTGTCTCATTTTTCAGAGATGTAGATGAATAGGAACTTAAGCTCCAGTCACTTTCACTTAGGCATATCTGAAAATTTCCACAGGCTGACCTGAAATAATCAATTTAATTGACTACAGGTAACCCCTCTGTTCCTTTAATAAATCATTTAGTTGTAATTATGAAACATGTTTTGGTAAGAGAACTGGATACATTTAAGGTTGTTTTGTTTAATAAAAATAAATTTGAAATGCTGTTTTGTGTGTTTCATTACATCCCAGTTACCATACTAATACAGCTTGACAAATCATGCTCAAAAATTGAATTATCTACTAAATAAGCAATATATCATTCATCATTTCTTTATATATTAAAATGTATATACTTTATATACTAAAAATCTTAGTACACTTACTAAGAATCTGACAACATTAAGCTGTATATTTTCTTAAATAAATGTATATCGGTATAGTGTACCTTTCTAGGTAGCTAAAAGATGTATCAGATCTAGTATAAAGGCTCTATTTAGTTATAAATCATCATGTTTTAATGGTTATATCCACTAGTGAGAATGCACTCTTCTTTAGAAAATAACTGAAGTACAAATGGAAAGCTTGATTTAAATTGGTAATTTAAACTGAGGTTTTCCACTTAATGATTTAAAAATCTCCTTGATTTAAATCAATCCACCTTAGAACTAAAAGCCTTCACACCCATAGCATCCACATGGGGGCACTACAGTGCAGCACTTTGGTGAGCACTGATATTCATACACCACCCCGACCCCCACCCTGTAGTCTGAACTGCAGGGAAATGTAGAAAGCCCTTAGTTATAACGTACAGCTCACCTTGCACTGATCAAACTTACTATGGATAGTTGCAGTACGACAGAGGACACAAGACCCATTGTCTTGGATGTCAAACTGGCTGATTGTCTTCAGATCTAAGACATCTGTGCACATTTTGTAATATTTACAATTGTGGGTCTTTGCAGGACTATGATGTCGCAATGTATGACTACATCTATTCACGATTACAGATTTTGTACTTGTGGCTTTTGTTTCCTCTTGAAAAATAATACAAAAACCCTAAATATTCTTTGTAAGCTCTTCTTAAATATAGAATTTGTCTATTATCTCCAAGATATGATCAAACAGATCCTAATGAGATTCATATACACAAAAGAAAATAAACATAATAGCGCTAGATTAAATCCAGTCTAATAATTTCACGAGTTTTTATAATTTAGAATATTTTAATAACAATTTTTGTATCTGATCCTTCATATCTTACTCACGTGAGCTATTCTTATCTCATGTGATTAGTTCTATTGACTTCAGAGTGACTATTCACATGAAGAATGTTTACTCGCATGAGAAAGACTAACTAGACTAGACTGGAGGGGAACACTGATCTCCCATCCCCTTTGCTGCAGCAAGGAGCCTGCACTGGTCTTTTGGCCAAGTGGCAACGTGCTCCACCTGGGTCCTTAGGCAGCGGCTCCCTTCTGTAGCCAGCAGGAGGGTAGCGGCAGGCCACTTTTGGCCCATGGCCCAAAGGCTGGGAACCACTGATCTAAGAAATACTCAACTATATACAACTGAAGCACATAATTTACATGACTATGAAAGTCACTGTCTTGACAAAATCTTAACTATTATTCTTTTGTAATGAAATTGGTATAGAAACCAATAATAAACTAAACAAAGGAGTGATTGCTAATTACATTTCTATGGATGCTGACACTGATTTACAACATCCATGGGAGACAACAGATAATGGATCTTTTAAGCCACCGAGTTTGGGCATCTCAGTATGTTTACAACAGACGAAAAGAAATTAATTCAGCCTTCTGGCTTTTAGAGATGATCCAGTGAATAAATAAAGTAATAATTTAATTTATAAAGCACTCCCTGCAAAAGTGTTCAGGGTGCTGAACAATATTCATAAAAAACTTCTCCTGGGTGCGAAAGATAAATATCTGTGATGCCCTCTGAATGACTAAACAAGCCTGTACAAAGCCTTAAAAAGTGATATGACCTGAAATAGCAAAGTAATTTTGTGAAAAATGGAATTCTATTAATGAGACTATATTAGGGTATTTTGCATGACTAAAGTAAGAAGTAATTCAGAAAAAGCAGCTACAGAGATCCTCAACAGATATTTTAAAACTAGGAGCAATTTATATGCCAGACGGTGTTCCATCCCACAGAAATAAACCACATACACAGGTAATGTAATAAGTAGCGTAAATTGTTCACAAAGCCATCTTTAATAGAAAATAGCAGAAAGTTACCTTACAATATAATATATACAGTGTGGCCTTTTTGAACAAATATTTTAAAAATCAAATGTTTAGATGGAGATGTTTAATTTTATAAACAAAAATATTTATTGGAGAAACATCAAGCCATTGCTCTGGGTATTTTCATATTAATTAAAAGTCAACATATATCGAATACAATATCAATAATTACACTGCACACTTCCCACACTGACTCTAGTAACAAATGTCTGCCAATTAATAATCAAATTCCCCTTATCTGCCAGTATGTTAAGGGTAACGTTTTCAAAGACACCAATAGCAATTAGGAGCCTACCCCACACTGACAGTCAGAAGGAGTTCAAAAACAGCTAGGTTCCTAAGGCCTGTGTCTTTGAAAATCTCCCCAATATACATATTTTTGTGAATATATAGACAGACATTGCAAATCTAAATATGCATGTGTGCATCTCCCACTATATCTTCTAGCTACAACATGCATCATAGCCAAAATCCAAATGAAGTGGTAAGGGGAGGGAGAAAATGGAAATCTAGAGAAACTGGGTTTCCTGCAGTACACATGGCAGCCAGTCACAAAAATTAAGGGTTTTGTTCCTCTTCGTTCCTTACAAAATGAAGCTTCTAAAGTCCTCCTCTTCGCCTATCGATATGACCACCTCACTTCTGTCTTTTAATCCCTCCACTGTCTCCTCAACTGCATCAAATGTAAGCATCTGATAACCACCGCCAAAGCTCTATAAAACACCTTATCCCTTCCTAATTATCATCTTTTGCCAAGTTTTTTGTTACCTCCCACCCATCCCCTTCACTCCACCAATTTTCCCAACCTTGTCTACATATTTGTGAGCTTCTCCCAAGACCATCTTTGTACTTTTTTCTACATGGTCTCCACTGTACATGGTACGGCCTCCCTAAATTAATCTATAAAAACACTAGTCTCTTTACCTTTTAAATCCCTCTTAAAGACCATCTTCTGATTTGTTGCTTATAGTGAATCTTGTGGATTTGTATAAAAATCACTTTTTGTTGCTCCTTTTGCCTAACCTCCTTCTTATTTTTGTCTGTCTTTCCCTAGATTGCAAGCTCTTTGAGGCAGGGACCATCCTCACTGCATGTCTAGAAAGTGTTTGGACACAAATTAATAGTAAAAGGGAGTCAAGTCAGATTCATCTGTGCATCTGGTAGCTTCATTTTTTCCTAGGGTTTTCTAGATACCCCAAAAGACAATGCACCTAACAGGGCATACAAAAGAAAGGCAGCTGATGCTCACGTGAAGCCCAGAATGAACAGCTGTCCATTTCATTTTCTGCCAAAAAGCCGAGCTTGTGAGCTCAGTCCTGGGTTGACTGAAGAGCAAACCCTTAGGAAACCTGAAAACACAAGTAAGGATGCTCAGAGACCAGGAGTAAGTGAAAAACTTACTTTCTTTAACTTGGCCCTAGCACAGCTGTAACTAAAAACTGCAAAGATAAAGAGAGAAAAAGAAAGAGAAGGAAAAAGAGCTGAAGATGAGCTAGAGAAGGAAATGACACAAAACCCATACATAGACCCAACTGCCAAAGGAAAAAAATGAGGAAAATTTCACCACTAACCTATTGAGATTTTGGTTCTCACTTGGAAGGCATTCAGACACTACAGCAGTGGGCTTGTGATAGGATGTAAACACTGCATCAGAATCATGGGAGTTAGGAGCTGCTTTGGGCTAGAGCAGTCCTGCCCCACTACACCTGCATGTCATGCCAGCAATGGACGAGGAAGCTCTACTCAATGGGCAGCCCTGGAAACAGAGCAGGTTCTTGCACTTCCCAGCTCCCCTGAAAATGCCTGGTAGCTAGCAAAGCCTCTGTCCTCCCAGGAAGAGAACACAGACCCTGTATGAAAAAAGGGGAAAGATCAAATCCTATAACTTGTGGTAGAGACCCAGTGAACTTTGGAGTAGACTCTTGCCCTTCCTGGGCCGGGCCATTCTGAAAAGAGAGGCTAAATATCATGACTGAAACTGCCTACAGGTTGTTTTTCCTTCACCCTTTTGTGTTATCTGTTTTGCTGACCTTAGATTGATTTTTTCACCTGGAACTCCCAAAAGGGCAGAAATCATCAGAAGGCCTTGGCTGAATGTCGGAGAACCAGCCATCGCTAGACTGACATTGAACGTTCTTGTTAGAAGGACCGGACTTGTGTGAATGAACTTTCCATGTGGAATCTGATGGCGACAGATCCCTGAAAGGGCCATTATAAGGACCTTACTAGCCATATCCTAAATTGTTTGGCTCCTTAAAAAGAGGTCTCAATTATTCTATAGAGCTAGCTAACCAAAGTCTCCCATTTTAAAAATGTTAGTCAAAGAGCTGTCACGCTAGGTAAAGTAAAAACTACAATTGAAAAATGGGACCATTGTTTTATAGCTGACTACGGCACTGCGGAAGGGCCCTACATTTACTTTAATTCATAAGTCCCATTTGTCTTTTCTGTTAATGAGGTAAACAAACATTTTTCAACTAATGGTCTGTTAAAGGTGAAGTTAGAGTACTAGTGCATAATGAAACATTATCAAGTAATGTACACAAGTGTCAGCTATATTGGACCATAAAGCCTTATACAAATTATTCCAACTCCCAAACAGCTGCAGCATATGAAAATTTAAAAAGCTTTATACTAATACTAATCAGCGTGTTCTAAATAACTTGTACTTTCAGTGCATCTGGCAAACCTGACATATCCACTATTAGAAAGAGAACCTGGTGAGTGGCTTTTCTACAGAAAATATTTCTGATACCCACCTTGTATTTTTTTAATTCAGTTATGTGATGTTTATTATTTTAACAAGTCACTTACAGTTTTCTTTTCCTAAGCCTGAAACAGTAGTGCATAACCAGGGAAACTTTATTTAAACAAAAACATTTCATGTGAATACCACCAGTTGGTAAATTGTTGGAAACATTTATACATTGTACTTTCAAAACAAAGTTTTCGTGAAATCAGGTACAGTCCAGAAACAAACAACTCAATTACTGAAGTAATTTTATAATTGCCTGTGATAAGGTCTCTGTAACATGAATGGTTTAAGCAGAAAGGGAGATCAATTGGAAGGAAAATCACCCAAAACTTTCACTCTAGCACACTCCTGTTTTTAACTGTATCCTTTATTCTCCCCTAGATCACTTCTTCCCCTTTTTCCATCTCAGGTCTCAATGATTACATCTATTAAAGACAGCTGAAAAAGCTGTGGATTCCAGATCACCATGCATTATATTTTAATTTTCTTTATGAAAGAACTCTTTATATGTTAAAAACACTAATACAATACACTTTCACTCTTTCCCAAACTTAATTAGAAGTGATAATTTCTTCTTCATTTGTGTGTGATTGGCTTTTCATGTTTTCTCAAGGGGCTGAATGGAATCAAATCAATGTGTTTTTTATTTTAAACTAGCACATTTAAAGTCTTATTTCAGTGTTCCCAAAGAAATTACCTAACTTCTCTCAGCTCTAATTTAAAAAATTACTACTCTTGGCTAAACAAGGTCAACCTGTAAACAACAACAAAAATTACCAAGAAAAAGGAACTAAAATGATGATATTCTGTAATTCTAAAGGAAATATTTATTCCCCCCACAAGAATTCTGTTGCGCTAATTTAGCACAGTAAGTAGAAAGGGGGAAACAAAGTCCCTGCAATGTGGTGAGGAGAATAGGGGACCCTGGAATGGGGGGTGTGCACACAGAACCCTAGTGGGAGGAAACTGGGTACCCCTGGGAACGGGTGCACACAGAGGCGTTATTATGAGTAGAAGGTGGGAATGGGGAGAAAAAGGTGGACACAGCATCACTGAAAAAGAGAGGGGGATGGAAGGGTGGCACACAGGAGCTGGTGGAGGCAATGGAGGAATGCAAGGAGCCCTTGGGGTGTGCGGTGAGGTTGGCCTACTGAAGCTGAGAAGCGTATGTCCCCCTAGTAGACACAGAAAAAGATTTGGGAGAATATTTTCAAAGGCATAAAGGGGAATTGAGTGCCTATCTCCTACTGACTGTCAATGGGAATTGGTGCTTAAATGCTCTTTGTGCTTTGAAGAACTTTCCCTGAACTGAAACATACTCTAATGGTGTAGTTACTTTAGGTTTATTTTGTTTGTTCCAAATTCTGCTCCCATACGTAACCACATGACTCTCACAGCAGTTAGAGGGACCCAGGTGTGCATTCCAGTGCTAGCTGGCTATGTTATTGCTAGTTTCTTTTAGATGGTGAAGGCCTCCTGAGCAATACCCCTGCTCATACTTCTACTTTGCAGTTATACACAAACTTTCATTCAATATTTCAAACCTATTTCAACATCTCTTACCACTGAGGTGTTTCATTCAAAGAACTCAAAGTGGTGTTGTAGGGCTAGCACAGTATGTAGGTTAAGATGTTAGCAAGTCATAAAATGCTAGAAGATCACACTTAATTATGCACGCAGTAAAGGACTGCTATTCAATGATTTCTCTGAACACTATAAATTATCTTGAAATTTGTCAAAGGAAAAGCCCTGTGTTGTCTAAAAAGAACAGTTACAAAAGAATGACCAATGGAAAGACAAAAAAAGAAATACAAGACCAGCGAAGGATAAAAAGTGTTGTTTAAATTGAGATTCAAGGTTAAATATTTTTCAAATAAAGCTCAATAAACACCATGAAACTTTAGGCCAAAATTTTCAAATCTGAGTGCCTAAATCCATAAGAGCCACATAAAAGCGGATTTTCAGAAGTATTAGGCAACCATAAATCGTAATGAAAGCAATGAGTTCAGTGTGTGCTTAACAATGAAAATCACATCACTTTCATTTGGGTTTCTAAATATGAATGTAGATGCCTTACTCCAAGCACACAACTTTGAAAATTTGAGTTTAATTTTCTATGAAAAAGCTTAAATATCTCAACAACTTGAAAAAAACAAAGAAGAATTTTACAAGGCATGTTATCTTCGATAGTATACCACACAGGCGTTTGAGAACCAGTTCACAGATTTTTAAAACATAAAGGCCAAATTCTGCCCTTCGAGGAATATATGGGGTTCCCACTGCAACATGCCTGTTAGAGAGACCACACTTCTCCTTCTGCCATTCTAGATCTCCCTTGTTATAAGAGAAAGCGGGGGTGTCCTGGGAGGACCTCATGAGGCTCTTGGGGGTGGGGGGCTCAGTACTAAAATTTGCTCTTTGCTTTAGTCTAAAACAGTCCAAACTTGACGACTTTCCAAGTAGGCTACAAAAGCCATTTTGTCTGGAAGAAAAGGACAAGGGAATGTTCTGCAGTGTGTAAGAGAGCATAAGACTTTAGATTTTTGATGTATTGCTTGTCTGAGTTAATTTACCACTTGGTAATGATTATTTAGTACTTCTAGGTGTTCATCATTATGTGACTATAAATGTAATTATTTGCAAAGGACCATCAAGGGTTTTACGTATCGCTGTTACTTTATTATTGATTAAATATACTTTTAGTTGTTGCTGGTTCTAAAAACAGCTAAATAATGCTGTTTTTAGAACCAGCAATAACTAGGCTCAAATGAAGAATTGACAATACATTGACAGCCATAATCAATTCCTTTTTATTCTCTAGTTTGTGTCTCTCTGTTTATATTATTTTAAATGTATCTACTGATTCTTGAGCAATACATGGCACATCCAAACCTCTCACAGTCAAAAGTTGAAAACTTCCAAATTCTTCCCTCACTGGCAATGAGAGAGAAAGCAAGTCAGGAATCAAATGCAGGTCTCCAGCTTAAAAAAAGCACCATCACTATGATACCTGGTTGACTGATTCTTCAGAGACAATTATGAACTGAAGTTATACAGAAAATCTGGATTTCATACGAGAAATGCTATTATGCAGAAATGGCAGTTTGCAAAGCCAATTCCACAGTCCATGTTAATTTGAAACTGCCACTATGGTTTACCATAGGTTAGTTTTAAACCAGATCTGTTGATTTGGACCTTAACAAACCAGGTACCAGTTTATATAAGATAAGTAGTCACATTTCTTCCTTACCGAGTGGACCAGTATTAAAACTGGGTAAAAGTCTTGTTGTACAAGAAATATTGATGTTGAAGTAACCTATTTTTTTAAAATGATCTTTACTTCGTAACACAAAGCTGCCCTTACACAGAAACTATTGCATCTTTTTGTGCAGTAAATTCTTGATTTCGATAAAATGTTATTACAGAATTTGAGGTGGGAAGCGGGACTAAGTTTATACTAATGCAACTACAAACTACCAGCAACTAAGGGCTTGTCTCTGTGATAAACGGACCAAAATAAATAACTATATCTGTTGTAATACACACCCTTCGTTATTTTGTTTTAAGTCTGCGTGTGGACACTTATATTGTTATAACATTTTTATATCATTTGCTTAACATGTTAAGAAATTGACAAGTTATATGGATATAAAGCCACTTGTGTTGAAATAGGAGTGTCCACACACAGACTTAAAACAAAAAACTAAGGATGAGGCATTACAATCAACATAGATATTTTGATTCCGTTTACTGAATAGACATGCCCTAAGTCTCACTAGGAGAGCTTGGTAAGTAGCACAATATATTTTCTGGCCATGTTAATATTTCTTGCATGTTAGTTTTCAATGAACATCTAAGTAGCCCAATTCTACTGACACAAGTTTTCCACAGAAAACCAATTATGAAATTGCAATGCCAAGTGTTTGTGGAAACCAAATTTTACATTTGCACACGTGAATATTTATAACAGCAATGTTTGTGCACAAATCTGTGACACAGGGACTTCTTGGTGCCAACTACAGAGGGAACAGGATTTGCACAGGATTTTACAGGGATCCTCTGGGACAGAAACATGCATAACAACACATTAAATGGTGGCATGTGAGGTCCGTATTGAAAGTCAGTAGCCCACAGGTAATCATAATCATCGTGAAATGTATTGTGGTATAGTGAGGGCACAGGGCAGTAGGAGAGTAGGTATGTAAGTGCTGGAATGTTCTGGGCTTTATTCCCTGTAGAGTAGCCAGAGTCTAGAGGGCAATTAGGGGCAGCTGAGGCCAATTAAGGCCCAGCCAGGTGCTTGATAAAAACCCTCTGCTCCTGAGAGACAGTGCACAAGCTGGAGGGGTAGATGTGCTGTGCTACTGAACAGAGGAGTGGGTGTAGAGTTGTGAAGAGGAGCTGAATGGAGTACAGTGGTGTGTGGAGTTGTGAGGAGGAGCTGAACGGAGTACAGTGGTGTGTGGAAGAGAGGCGGAGTCCAGAAGGACAGAAGAGAGAAAATAGCCCGGGGAAAAGACTGCAGCTGCAAGTACGATGCCAACAGCACTTAGCTGCTACTTGTAGGGCTTCTGGGCTGGGACTCAGAGGAGCGGGTGGGCCCAGGTCCCTACCCCCATCCCTGCGGAGACAGGGATAACTGGTGACGCCCTGGCCCACTACAAGAGGCAAAGCGCGAGACCCACTAGGGTGAAGCCAGCCATTTGCCACACATGGTGTCAGGGGAGGGAGTCTATCACGCAGTGGACTTAAAACCAGGGTGGTACTAGCCCACCCCACTGCCAAGATGGAGGACATGGTAAAAGCCCTGGTGCAAGCTACTGCTGCCCAGCAGGAAGCTACCTGAGTACAGGCGGCCACCTAGCAGGAGGCTGTATGGCTACAGCAGGAGACTAATCACCTGCTAATGAGCCAGGCTGCCCATGACCACGCCCTGCTTCAGGAAGTGGTAGGCCAGTTGAAAATCCTGGTGGGGCAAGGCAGCAGCCACGACAGAGCACAGACCATCCGGGAGGCCAGCAACTGCCTGCAGAAGATGATGCCAAATGATGATATAGAGGCATACCTCCTAGCCTTTGAAAGAACAGCCCTGCAGGAAGCCTGGCCCCAAGATCAGTGGGCCAGCATCCTTGCCCCTTTCCTAAGGAGGAGAGGCCCAGAAGGCCTATTATGATATGGCAGCGGAAGCTGCTGTGGACTACCCCCAGCTGAAAGCGGAAATCTTAGCCAGATTCAGAGTGATGGTAGCCATGCGAGCCCAGAGATTCCACGAGTGGTGGTACAGCAAGAGTAAGGCACCGCGGTTGCAGTTGTTTTATCTGATCCATGTAACCCAGAAGTGACTGTGCCCTAAGGCCCTCAGCACTGAGATGTTGGAACTCCTGGTGATGGACCTGTATTCGAGGGGGCTACCATTGGACCTCCATCCCTGGGTTGGACAGAATGACCCCTCCACCTACGACGAGTTGGTCGCCCTGGTTGAGAGACACCTGGCAGCCCATGAGCTGGCCCCAACCCTCCGGGAGAAGACATGATGGGTGCGGAAGCCAGTCTCCAATTCCAGTTCCTGGCATGCTGGGAGACCCATGGGAATGGGAACCAAGCGCAAGGATGCTGAGGAATGGCCTGACACCAGGAAAGGGCCAGGAAACTCAGGGAGCAAGGACATGGGGGGAGGAGGCAACCAAATAGCCCCAGGCAGAGGGGGGCAGCTAGCCTAAAGTACCACTGCTACGAATGCAGGGAACTGGGGCATATAGCAGCCCAATGCCCCAACCAGGAGGAGCCCATGCAGTACAACCTGGGAGGTCACGGGGGGTGCTGTGGTCTCATTGGCTCGGTCGGGGTTGTGATGGCCACCCACGGATATGTGAGGCCAGTAAAGATGAATGGCATAGAAATCATGGCCCTGCTAGATTCAGGGAGTGCGGTCACGCTGGTCTCTGGAAAACTGGAGGGGCAAAACCAGCTGACCTGGGCCAAATGCACAGGGGTGACCTGTGTGCATGGGAGAGTAAACTTCTACCCTTCAATCCCGGTGTGGATCGAGATCCAAGGGACCATCACCCAGGTGACAGCAGGGGTTATCCCTAGGCTTCCCTACTCGGTCTTAATTGGTAGGGATTTTCCTGGGTTCGAGAATTTACATCCCCCCGGAGAGCCTGCGGCAGACAGCAAGCCCCGGGCCAAAACGGAGATACAAGCAACCAGCGCTGCCCCTATTTTTGCTGAATTTGTCCAGGAAATATTTTCACCACCTGGAAGACTCCGGAAGTCCAAGGGGGAAAGAAGGGCAGGCAAAAGATTAACGACTTGTATTCTGACTGAGAATCAGAAAGCCGCCCTGGTTGGCAGGCGAACCTGCTCAGGAGGCCAGGAGACTGCTCATACTAGGGAGGATCCCGGACCTAGTAGAAGCAACCCTGGGGAGGAAGGTGAGGCTGGGCACCTAGAGGTAGGCCAGTTAGGTCCCCTGCAGGGGAATTTTGGGCAATACCAGGCCAGCAACACAATATATGTAAATGTGAGAGAGGAGGTAGCATAGATGGCGTGCCCGTGGAGGGCAAGACCAAAGGCCCTGGGCCATAGTATATCTTGAGATGTGACCTGCTGTACTGGGTGGCACAAATACAGGAGGAAGAGGTGGAGCAATTCTTGGTGTCATGGAAACACACCAAGACAGTATCAGAGCTGGCTCATAGTCATTTATTCGGGGGACACTTAGGAGCAGATAAGACCCTGGATGAAATTCTGAGAAGGTTTTACTGGCCCGGAATACGGGCAGAGGTCCAGTGATACTGTCTCTCCTGCCCGGAGTGCCAATTGCACAGCCCCTGGCCTTACTTGCAAGCCCTGTTAGTGCCCCACTCATTATCAAAGGTCCCTTTGAAAGGATAGCCGTGGACCAGGTGGGGTCACTAGAACGACAAGTGTGATTGTCATTGGGGACTATGCCACCTGGTACCCTGAAGCCATTCCACTACATTCCACTAAGAAATCCCACATCCAAGGCAATTGCAAAGGAACTCCTCCAGGTCTTTGCTAGGGTGGGCATCCCCAAGGAAATCTTGACAGACCAAGGGACCCCCTTTGTGTCCAAGTTAATGAAAGATCTTTGTACCCTGTGCCGCATCCAGGCCCTGTGGACCTCAGTATATCATCTGCAAATGGACAGCCTGGTTGAGAGGTTTAAAAGCACCCTCAAGAGTATGGTATTGCAGGTAGTGGCGCAGGACGGGAAGGATTGGGATGCCCTATTACCCTACCTGATGTTTGCGATACGGGAAGTCCCTCAGGTCCCACTGGCTTCTCCCCCTTCGATCTATTATATGGTCGCCATCCACGGGGTATATTGGATATACCAAAGAGGACTGGGAGGAACAGCTCAATTCAGGGAAAAACGTCATCGAGCATGTGGCACAGATGCAGGAACAGATAGCCCAGGTGACTCCCATAGTGCAGGAACACCTGGAGAAAGGCCAGGAGGCCCAGGGGACCTACTATAACTGACAGGCCAAGGTACGGAGGTTTCAGCCAGGGGAGCAGGTGATGGTGCTGGCGCCAACAGCGGAGAGCAAGCTCCTGGCCAGTTGGCAAGGACTGTACGAAGTCTAGAAGCAGTTGGAGATGTAAACTATAAGGTGAGGCAACCAGAACGCTGGAAGCCAGTACAACTGTACCATGTTAACCTGCTGAAGCCCTAGTGGGACTGGGAGACATCCTGGTCACCCAAGAAGCAAATCCCCAGATGGGCAGCCCACAGGGGGAGGTGAGAATATCCCTGGAACTAACCCCAGAACAGAGGATAGCAGTTATTGACATGATCCAGCAGAACCAGGACGTGTTTTCCAAGCAGCCTGGTCATACAACAGTGGTCCACCATCACATCATCATCAACCCTGGGGCACAAGTAACAATAAAACCATACCGGATAACCGAGGCCAAGAGAGAAGAAATTAGGACAGAAGTACGAAGGATGTTGGACCCTGGTGTTACTGAAGAGTCCCACAGCCAGTGGTCCAGCCCCATCGTCCTAGTTCCAAAGCCTGACGGTACCCTGAGGTTCTGTAACAACTTCAGGAAGTTAAATGAGGTATCTAAATTTGACGGTTACCCAATCCCGCATATCAACGAGCTAGTGGACCGGTTGGGCAAGGCTCGATACCTGACTACCCTCGACCTGACCAAGGGCTACTGGCATCTCTCTCCCCCAGCTGAAGATGCCAAAGACAAGACTGCCTTCTCCGCACCCGATGGCCTGTTTCAGTATACCGTCCTTCCCTCTGGACTCCATGGGGCCCCCGCAATATTCCAAAGGCTGATGGACCACCTACTGAGATCGCACGCCAGGTATGCAGCCGCCTACCTCAATGATATGGTCATCCATAACCCTGACTAGGAAATGCACCTGGGGAAAGTAGAAGCAGTGCTCGACATCTTCCAGAAAGCTGGCCTCACTGCAACCCCCCCAAGGCCAAATACCTGGGATATGTGGTAGGGAGAGATCTAGTAAAGCCCCAATGGGACAAGGTAGAGGCCATCCAGGCCTGGCCTCGACCGGTCCGCAAGAAACAGGTCAGGGCATTCTTAGGGATTGTGGGGTATTATAAAAGATTCATCCCCCACTTTGCCACTAGAGCAAGGCCCTTGACCGACCTGATAAAAGCTTGGGGCCTGGATATGGTGAAGTGGACTGAGGCGACCGAGAAAGCATTTGTGGATTTAAGGACATCTCTTTGTAGCCACCCAGTGCTCATAGCCCCAGATTTTGAGGAGTTCATCCTCCAAACGGATGCCTCAGAGACACGGTTAGGCGTTGTCCTGGCACAGATAATAGATGGCAAGGAGCACCCCATCCTGTATCTCAGCAAGAAATTCCTCCCTAGAGAGCAGAGGCAAGCAGTGGTTGAAAAAGAGTGCCTGGCAGTTAAATGGGCTATACTACATACTACTATCTACTAGGGAGGAAATTTACCCTGGTGACAGACCACGCCCCACTCCAGTGGATGCACACCAACAAGGAGAAGAATGCCTGAGTGACCCGATGGTTCCTCTCCATGCAGCCTTTCCACTTCCGGGTGCAGCATAGGGCTGGAAGCCAACATGGTAACGCTGGCACCCTTTCGCTCCAGCACTGCCTGATGTCCCAAGTAGCCCAACCCTGTGGTGTTGAGCAGGGAGGTGTGTGTGGGGGGGAAGTGTGGTATAGCGAGGGCACAGGGCAGGAGGAGAGTAATAGAATGGCACTATGTAAGTGCTGGAATGTTCTGGGCTTTATTCCCTATAGAGTAGCCAGAGTCAATAGAGGGCAATTAGGGGCAGCTGAAGCCAATTAAGGCCCAGCCAGGTGCCTGATAAAAACCCTTTGCTCCTGATAAAAAAAAAGAGACAGTGCACAAGCTGGAGGAGTAGATGTGCTGTGCTACTGAACGGAGTACAGTGGTGTGTGGAGTTGTGAAGAGGCGCTGAACGGAGTACAGTGGTGTGTGGAGTTGTGAAGAGGAGCTGAACGGAGTACAGTGGTGTGTGGAGTTGTGAAGAGGAGCTGAACGGAGTACAGTGGTGTGTGGAAGAGAGGCGGAGTCCTGAGGAAGATACTGGGCTCAAGAAGCCAGAAGGATAGAAGGGGGAAAATAGCTCAGAGGAAAAGACTGCAGCTGAAAGTACAGTGCCAACAGCACATAGCTGCTACTTGTAGGGCCCCTGGGCTGGGATCCTGAGGAGCGGGCAGCCCCGGGTCCCTACCCCCCATCCCTGGGGAGACAGGGGTAACTGATGACGCCCTGGCCCACTACAAGAGGCAAAGCGCAAGACCCACTAGGGTGAAGCCAGCTGCTTGCCACAGTATGTACAAATAGTGTTTAAGAAGTTGTGTCTATAATGAAAATTGCATTCTTAAGGCAGGTAACCAGGAGGGGACAACTTGGAAAGGCTCCTTCCAGATAGGGAGTAACAGAGGTTTATCTCTTTGTCTGGTTGTGTGCCTCACAACGTGTGCCTATTTGCATACTGACCTAGACGCTATTTATAAAATCTATATGAAAGGAGTATACAGGAAAAAACAACTAGCAGAGTGGCGTCCTGCTTATGAAGGACAATGGATTGTTCTAGTATATCTGGGGATGTAAACGGACACCCAGGATCTTTTATCAAGGATGCAATTTGACGGAGCAGCTTGTCTCATGAACAGAAGATCATAGCCAAGCTTGGCTGTAAAACACTGGAAAGACTTTGGGTGAGAACTGCTCTAACAGACATGAAAGTATCTAATTAAGTTTTAGAATGTGTTTTATGATTTTATTTTATATGACCATTTGTTTCCAATCATTTTACTCTCTTTCACTTGGATGTCTATACTTAATTTAATAAACTTTTACATGATTTCATGATAAACACATCTAAAAGCTGTGTGTTAAGTGGACCAATGATTGAAGGTGAAACTGGTAAGCTGGTATGTACTGCTTCTTTGGAAACAGCTAATATAGCTAGGTTAAAAAAAGAGTTACATAAGTTATGGAGGATAGATCCATCAACAGCTATTAGCCAAGATGGTCAGGGACACAACCCATGCTCTGGGTCTCCCTAAATGTCCAAATGCCAAAAGCTGGGACTGGACGACAGGGGATGGATCAGTCTAAATTGCCCTGTTCTGTTCATTCCCTCTGAAGCACCTGGCTCTGGTCACTGTTGGAAGACAGGATACTGGGATAAATGGGCTATTAGTCTGATGCAGTATGGCCGTTCTTATATGTCTGTGAATGTCCAATGGAACAGGTGCCAGCTACTCCATGCTTGGGGGTTGGAGTGTGTCTATTGCTAACCTGTAGAGAGAGAGCAGGGCCTGCATAGGCCTAGCACAGAGTGCTTGTTTTGCCTGTGGCCAGTGGATTCAGCAGGCACAGACAAGTCTTCTTCACACTAACAGCACATAGTAGCAAGGTGCCTCAACGCTGTGTACCACTGGGAAGCATCGCAACATCCAAGCAGGGAACAGAAACAATACCATGTGGCTTATGTTACTAAAATCACAGCTAATCATGACAGTTTCCGTAGGAAAGAAAAAATGAACAGCGAATACGTGCATAAAATTATTTGCAATCAAGCCATAGAATTTTTTTTAAATTGCAAAAAAAGGTCACTGAACAATTTAAAATGGAATCTACATGAGAGAAAATTAAATCATCTTGCACCTCTTTCATGAACAAAAAAGGAGGCTACATTTCTTGTATAAAATTATTTATTATGAATTACTTGCATAACTCTATTCTACAAAATATTCAAAGCTGTTTCATATCTGTTGTTTCAGTGTGGGCATCCTAGGAAGAGAGTTTATTTAAATTAACGTCTTATCCCATTACTGAACCTTTGCATCTCTCTATTTAAAATGGTAGATTTCCCACAATCAGCAAAAAAAGAATGCCGTCAGATTATAAAATAACCTGTGCTAAAAACACTTTAGATTATATTAAAACTGAAATTTTAAAAAACAAACTTATTTTCCCTACTTATGCTTTTTTATTTTACGCATTTCTCAGTTTGGAAAATGGAAATAGTCTGTTTGACTTATTTAGCAAAGCTCCCTGGTCAATTCAGTTTCACGGTCAGGGCCTCAAGCAGTGGCACAACGTTTAGGTTGCAAACACTGCCTACGGAACCTTTGCCTAAAAATGTTTCAATTCTAACTAAAAAAAAATCAAAGAAACATTCCTATTTGTCCTAAGGTAAAAAAAACCCTTTTTTTTTTTTTTTTTTTTTTTTTAATAAAAACAGATTTTGGGTTAAATTTGACCCATTGGTTTAAGAATTCCAATTTTAATATAGGGGAAAAAACTTTCCCTGACTAGTAGATGGAATTTTTACCATAGCATCTAAAAGACTGATTTATTTAACAAAGAAACTATCTGCAGACATCTATTCATTATTTGAAGTCTACCTTTCCACACACAGCTTAGAATTCACTATATTGGATATTATTTAACTGTGAATGTATAATTCTTCCAATGACTGCTTTATACACAAAAGGATCAGTGCTGAATGCTGCAATTGCATTTCTGAGCTGGAGACATCTGCTTTCTACATTACTTTCCTAGCTGCACAAGGTTCAGGTTCACCAGTGTGTTAATCAGCCACACTAAACACCAAATGTGTTCTAATTACACTGAAAAACTATACAGGTTTGATTAGTTGTTAAAAATAAAAAGAAGTCAACCACATTTTAATCACCCTACTTACCCTTCAAGGAACAACCTTCAGGAAAAAGGCAGGATGTACAGAAGAAAGGATCTAAATGTTATTTCAATTTACTGTTTTAAGATATAATCAAGGCCTGATATATCACTTGCTTCCCAATTACTAGTAAGAAATTTCCTCTGAATGAAGACTTAGCCATCACAATATCTGTGGATACTAAACTTCTAAACTAAAGTAAAATTAAACTTCTAGCCATTGCATTAGAAGAGATACATTTCCAAACTAAACTGAGTGTGAATGATGTGTTATCTTCTTGAGACTGCAGACAGGCTGGAACTGTTCGAAGATGTGAACTGTCTACAGACCATATGCCAGACTGCAACAGGAAAAGAAACTCCTTCCCCTCTTTACAGTTCAGCCAAAACACCAAAGCTGCTCTGAGGTATCTACTTGAGACTTAAGTCTTGAGCAGACTGTGATGCTTGCACCTGTCACATAAACAGCAGATCAACTTATTCCATCTCTCTGCACTCCTGCTGAGTTGTATACAGGAAGTCCCCTGAAGATCTTGGCTCTCTTGCACAAAAGAAATGCAAACACTCTACACAGGCTGACCAAAACCTGCTGCATCCTTGTGCTTTGGAATGGAAGCGGTCCTCGCTTATTGGAGGGCAAATGAAGGACCAGGATTTGCCTTCAAATGTGGTGTGAATCATTTACCTTCATTTTCATGGGGGGTTAACTCCAAAGGCTTGTCTACACTATTTTTCCCCCTCACACCAGTGTACATACACTGATGCAAACCCAGTAGTTGCACTGCCCACTGTAGTTTATCCCAGGTTCAAACTAGAGTAAGACACACTCAATGCAAGTCATTTGTACATTGTTGCAGTGCATCTGAACTAGGTACATGCGCCAGTGCAGCAATATCAGTGTAACTACACCAGTGTGAAATGTAATCTCACTTAGGCCTGGGCTACACTTAAAATTTATATCAACATGCTGTAGTGCTATAGAGGTGTGAAACCCCCAGTGTAAATGCAGCTACGATGATGGAAGAATGCTTCAGTTGACCTACCTACTGCCACTCCGGGAGGTGTATTATCTCGTGACAGAAAAACTCCTTTCATTGCTGAAGTGTCTACACTACAGTGGCGTAGCTACAGAGCTATAGCTGTGCTGTAGTAATGCCCTTAGTGCAGACAAGCCCTTAATCTTTGTCTACTGTATGATTTTTGCTTCCAGGTTAGCTGCAACAAGGGCAAACCCCTAACACAGATGTAATTTACGCTGATACAAAGTGAATTGCACTGGTGTAGTTTACCTCAGATGAGAACATGTCTTTAAACTAGGGGTTTGCACTGGTGCAGCTACAACAGTGGCTAAATAGCGGTGCAGATAGGCTGTGGCTTTTCCCCTCAATACTGCTATGTGGTTGGAACGTCCAGGAGGCTCTATCTATCCTCCTCCAAAATCCTCACACTAGCTGGCAGGAAGCAGGATAATTGTTTTAGCTAGTGACCTTCTGGATGATTTTATAACCATATGAGGCTGGCCCCTTTAAACATATCAACATATATATTCATAGAATACCACTCTGCTTTACAAAAACTGAACACGTAAGTTTTCTTTATACTCACCTACGCAGTTATCACAAAGGCTGCAATGTGAGGCACGAGGTGGGCGGAAAATCTTGCAAGTGAAACAGTATTTTAGTTTCACTGTCTGTCCATTGATGATTATGTCTTTTGTTCTGGGAGGTGGACGGTATCCTCCTGAACTGGAGCCATTTGCAATATCTAACAGGGAAATAATTAAACATTAAAACAATAATTTTAATTCTCTTACCAGCTATGGGGCAGGCATATTACTGTCATTTTAAATCCAATTTCTTTAACATTTACATATATTTTATATATTTTTGTAGATTTAGAATACCTAAACAGTCTCTCTGTCCCAGACTCTGTATATCTAGGCAAATCATTCAAAATGCAAAGCACCACAAAAAAACAAAATAGATGGTTAGTCACCTTGTAACTGTTCTTCGAGAGGTGTTGCTCATGTCCATTCCATTGTAGGTGCATGCGTGCCTCCGTGAACAGTTACTGGAATTTTTTTCCCTTTAGCAATATCTATAGATCAAGCTTCGATGCCCCCCTGGAGACCCACACACATGCCATGGTATATTAGGCGCTGCGGGCCCCATGCCTCCTCAGTTCCTTCTTGCCACTAACTGCGACAGCAAGATGAGGGGTGGATCATGGAATGGACATGAGCAACAAATCTCAAAGAACAACAGTTACAAGGTGAGTAACCGTCGCTTCTTCTTCTAGTGCGTGCTCATGCCAATTCCATTCTAGGTGACTCATAAGCAGTACCTTGGAGGCGGGTTTGGAGTTCACAAATGAGCTGTTTGCAGCACCACACTGCCGAAGCTGGTGTCATCTCGCACCTGCTGAATAATGGCATAGTGGGATGTCCAGGTGTGCACTGATGACCATGTCACAGCTCACATGTCTTGAATGGGCACTTGAGCCAGGAACCCCGCAGATGAGGCCTGTGCCGTGTCAAATGGGCTGTGACACTTCCCGGCAGAGGAACCTTTGCCTGCTCATAACAGAACCTAATGCAGGAGATTATCCAAGAAGATCCACTGAGTAGAGACAGGTACGTAGGCCCTTCATTCTGTCAGCTTTAACTATGAAAACTGCGTGAACTTTTGGAACAGTAGTGTCCTCTCAATGTAGAATGCCAGGCTCTTCGCACATCCAGCATGTGCCACCTCTGTTCCTCTTCCAAAGCCTGAAGCTTTGGAAAGAAAACTTGCAGGAAAATATCCTGATTGAAATGAAATTGGGACACCACCTTGGGCAAGAAGGCCAGGTGGGGCTTCAGCTGGACCTTGTCCTTATAAAAGACAGTGTAAGGAGGTTCCGAGGTAAGTGCCCTAATTTCAGATACCCTCCAGGCCGAGGTAATGGCAACTAGAAAGGCCACCTCCAGGACAACAAGAGGGGAGAGGTTGCCAAGGGCTCGAACGGGGCCCCTGTGAGCCTGGAGAGAACTAAATTCAGATCTCAGGGAGGTAACAGATCCCTAACCTGGGGGTAAAGTCTAGTTATACCCTTCAGGAACTTAGCTGCCATGGCATGCGAGAAAAGTGACTTCCCTTGAATTGGTGGGTGAAAAGCTGAAATAGCTGCTAGTTGCACCTTCAATGAGGCAGTAGCAAGGCCTTGAAACTTAAGGTGCAGAGGTAGTCCAACATCATCTGGATCGATGCCTGTTGGGGCACAACTCCCTTGGATGTGGCCGAGCATGTAAACCTCTTCCATTTGGCTAAATACGATGCCCTGGTGGAAGGTTTTCTGCTCCCCATTAATATCATCTGCACTTGAGACGAATGAGCCTGCTCCTCTGGGCTCAGCTACTCAGCCTCCATGCTGTCAAATGCAGAGATTCCAGGTCCGGGTGCAGGAGTTGTTCCCAATCCTAGGAGAGTAGGTTGACAGCTCCAGTAGCATTGTAAACCAGTGCTGTCAAGGCCATGCAGGCTCTATGACGATGACATTTGCCTTGTCCCTTTTGATTTTTAGCAGGACCCTCTGAATCAGCAGAATGGGTGGAAAGGCATACATCAGCTGCCCTGACCATGGCAGGAGAAAAGCATCTGACAGCACTCCTTTGTTGAGTCCGCAAACGGAGCAGTACTGATGGCACTTCTTGCTGAACTTAAAGCAAAGAAGTCCACTTGAGGGAACCCCACTTCTGGATGACCATGTCAGCTATCAACAGGTGTAGAGACCACTCATGGCGAGGTAAGAAGGTCCTGCTGAGTTGGTCCGCTGTGGTGTTCTTGATACCCAGGAGGTGTGCAGCCATGAGGTGAATACTGTAGCATATTGCTAGATCCCACAGACACACAAAGGTCTCGGAAGTGGGCCCCACCCTGTCTGTTGATGTAATACATTACAGCAGTGTTGTCCATCAGGACTTGGACTACCCTGCCTCTCAAGAAGGGAAGGAACATTGCGTATGCCAAGCAAATAGCCCTGAGCTCCCTGATATTTATCAGCAATCTGCGGTTCTCCTTTGACAAGGTCCCTTGGGTACTGTTACTGGAGCTGATATGTGACCCTCACCCCAGGTCTGAAGCATCTGATACCAGGGTAACTGAGGGAACTAGACCCACAGAGGGCATCCCTTCAATCAGTGGCTGGGGGTCTAATCACCAACTCAGGGAAGCTAGGAGCTGAGGGGACATGGTGACCACCCTGTCCAAGGAGTGTCTGTTCAGGACATATGGAGAGGCACCTATAGCTGGAGCAGCATGAATCTCAGACATGCATGACACACCATGTAAGTACATGCTGCCATATGGCCTAGTAATTGCAGGCAGATTCATGCCATTGTAATGAGACAGGGGGGTATACACTCATGATAAGGTACAACATGGCCTCGAACCAAGCATGTGGCAGGAAAGCCCTGGCCTGCACGGAGTCGAGGATGGTCCCAATGACTTCTATGCTCTGCACTGGTATGAATGTAGACTTTTGTTTGTTTATCAGCAGGCCCAGGTGGTGACAGGTGGCCCGAACTAAGTTGAGACTGTTCTGGACCTGAGTCTGAGACCTTCCCCTGATCAGCCAGCTGTCCAAATATGGGTAAATCTGCACCCCTTGATGTCTGAGATACATGGCCACTGCCGCCATGCATTTTTGTAAATACCATTAGGGTGGAAGACAGATCAAAGCAAAGGGCCGTAAACTGGTAGTGGGAATGACACACCACAAACTGGAGGAAATGCCTGTGGCCGGGGAATATCGAAATATGAGTCCTTCAGGTCACAGGCGGCATACCAGTCTCCTGGATCCAGGGAGGGGATAATGGAGGCAAGAAGACCATGTAGAACTTCAGCTTTCTGACGTACTTGTTCAGCCCCCACAGGTCCAAAATGGACCTGAGGCCCCCTTTCACCTTGGGAATGAGCAAGTAATGGGAAAAGAAACCTTCTCCTCTCATGTCCCATGGAACTTCCTCCATGGCCCACACTGCAAGAAGGCTCTCCACCTCCTGCACGAGGAGTTGCTTGTGAGAAGGGTCCCTGAAGAGGAATGGCGGGGAGGTATGTGAGAGATGGAAGAAAACTGCAGGGTATAGTCCACTGCAATGATTCCAAGACCCAACAATCTGATGTTATACAGGTCCATGCTGGGAGGAAAGGGGAGAGGTGGTTTAGGAATCTTGAGGAAGTAGGATCCTGGCATGAGACTGGAAGGCTGTCCTTGGGTGCACCATCAAAACGACTGGCACTGCCCGCTAGAGCATTGGGAAGGGCCCGGCTGGGTGGCTGAGGAGAAAGATAGGGCTGGTTGATGGCGCCTAGTTTCTGTCTCTGTCTCTGTCCCTCCTTCTGTACGTCCCCAAGTGCTGAGCCTGGAATCTATGCTGCTGTTGCTGGGGAGGGAACTGCCTCCTAGAAGCCAGGGGCATGTAAAGGCCCAACGAGCACAAAGTGGCCCTTGAGTCCTTCAGCCCCTAGGGCTTTGTATCGGTCTGGTCCAAGAAGAGGACATTTTCATCGCACAGAGGGTCATGGATGGACTGCTGCACCTCCTGGGACAGACCAGATGATCACCAGCACATGGAGATCACAGAGGCCATAAATCTTGCAGCTGAGTCAGCAGCATCCGAGGCCACCTGCAAGGCGGCCCTGGTCACAATTCTGCCCTGGTGGCAAAGTCCAGCGCCTGCTCCTGGGGCAGAGCCTCCCCAAAGCACCTGAGGGAGTCCCAGAGGTTATAGTTGTACCTCCCCACCGGTGCTTGTTGATTACCAATACGAAATTGCAGGCTTGCTGTCAAATAAACTTTTCTCTCAAACAAATCCAATTTTTTATTGTCTTTGTTTTTGGGAGTTGTGCTGGGTTGTCCCTGTCTGTCCAGTTCATTGGCAGTTGCCACCACCAACGGACTTTGGGGGAGGGTGCATGAATAAGTATTCGAACCCTTTTGTGGTAACATAATGCTTTTTCTCTGCCCTTTTAGATGCTAGTGGCAAGGAAGATGGTGTTTGCCACAGGGCTTTACCACCTTGAGAACCCCTTCGTGGACTGGCAAGGTGACCTGAGCCAGTGCCGCTGCTGCCAGCACATCGAAGGGGTTGTCCAATGTCTCCTTAAGCTCCTCTGAGTCCAAACCCAACTTCAAAGCCACCCTCTTAAGAAGCTCTTGGTAGGCTCAGAAGTCATCTAGATAACCCTGTCATAACAGCCTCGTCAGGGGAAGAGAACGATTGCCCCTGCTACAGGGGTGCCCTTGCAGATGTCACTTCCATCGGGTCTGCCTCCACCTACAAAGTGGAGCTATGAATCTCAACTGGGGATACTGGGGCTGCAGACTGCTTCCCTGATGACAAAGGAATAGGGTCTTGGGACCACCAGGACCCCCAGGGATCCAGTACGGCCATTAAGCCAGCCCCTGGCCCTGAGGCCAACCTGGAGTGACCTGACTGGACCTTCCTCCTGCACTCCATGTTGATGGTGCTGACCAGGGCAGGCAACTGAGGTTTTGTGCTCCCCCATGAAACAGGACTCGCTTCCCGATGACTAGTGATGGGCTGTGCGTGACTCCTTTCCCTCAGGGTGGTGCAGTGGACAGTGGGAGCTGTGTCTGAGCTCCTGAGTCCCTTGGTGCTACGAAAAACGCCGCTTCAGCGATGAGGAGCATGATGTTGACAACCAGTGATACTGCTCCCTAGACCAGTGCCATGCTGGAGAGGACCTTCACTGGGAGCAGGAATGGGATCGGTGCCACACCACAGGCGAGTATCCAGGTGCCAGGATTGATGATGCTGCCGATCATCCCTGGTCGAGTGTCTGGACACTGGCGACCAGGTTCTGTATGGTGAAAGAATGAGTGAACTCTTCAGTGCCAGGGATCATGATCGGTGCCAACTCCCCGATGGAGAGTGTCTGCTTGACTCGGAAATGGATTGGTGCTGCCCTGTCAAATGCGAGAACTTTGGTGCCAGCAACCGAGAGCGGTGCCACACCAACACCGATGAATGCCTTCAGTGTTGGTGCTCTGCCTCCTCTGATCTTCTCGGTGCTGGGAAACGCCTTCTTGGGGATCGGTGCCTGGAGGGAAGAAACATTCTCCACATCCACCTGGCTCATGGGGAGGCATGACGGGGCTCCAGAGAGAAGTGTAGCCATTGGGGGTGGGACCCATCAGGGGCTTCCCCTCTGATGTTGGTACCTTCCTTGCCTGTTCCATCTGGGACATAGGCATTGGAGGCAAGGATAAGGCCATCAGGTCCTTTGCCGCTTGAAAAGCCTCTTGCGTTGACAGCACCATAAGCTGCAGAGGTCCTCTTCTGCTTCCCAGAGTTGAAGATGTCTTCCTTGAAGGGCTCCAGGCCCTAGGCGGTGAGCTCTGCTCCTGCTGAGTTGGCTCAGCATGACCCCGCGTCCTTGGTCTTCTTCGGTGTGGGGGAACAACCCCTCACCCAGCATTGTTTCTTCTACATCTTCTTCAACAGCAAAGACCATCGGTGCTGCGGAGATTCCGATGCTGGAATCCAGTTCGCGCCACCGAAAGACAGCAGGATGGCTCCGAGGTTGGTTTTAGGGCTGCTTCCATCAGTAAGGCCTTCACATGGATTTCTCACTCTTTCTGATTCCGTGGTCTGAATGCCTTACAGATTCAACACTTGTCCTTCCTGTGCGACTCCCCCAGACACTTCAAGCAACTATCGTGGGAGTTTCTAAGCAGGAAGGGTTTGTCACTGGTATTACTGGGCTTGAAACCCAGAGACTGGGGCATGCCCTGCTCCCAGATGGAGGTCCCTAAAGGGGACTAAACCTTAACTATTAAAGCTACTAAACTATTTACAACTATTAACTAACAAAACACACTAACTACTCAATTAACAACTACTTAAGGGAATACAAATTCTAAATGCTAAAAGGCACTTGCAGCAGCAAGCAAAACGCAGTTACAGTAATGGTCAGTGGCAGAAAAAAGGAACTGAGGGGGCATAAGGCCAGCGCCGGTTCTGAAGCTGGCCCTACAGATACTGCTAAAGGGAAAAAAATTCCAGTAATCGTGCATGGAGGCCAGGGGCATAGCCAGTCGTGATCTTCTGGCAAGGCCTCTGGCTGACATGGGTGGGCTAGCCAAAAAACCTGAACTGTCTGCTTCTAGTCACGTGACCAGAAGCAGGAAGTTTGGGAAGCCACCAGCTGAGAAAGCTCCAGTTGCGCAGGGGCGCTCGGGTGGGCTTGCTTTCAAAGTGGGTGGGCCCTAGCCCACCTAGGCCAATCCGTAGCTACACCCCTGATGGGAGGCGCGCACACATCTAGAATGGAATCAACATGAACAAGCACTCAAAGAAGAAAATTATAGCTATATGTTACAAAAAAATCCCAAAAACCAGCTAGCCACCTTAGCTTTTGTAACACAAAAAGCAAAATCCCACACTCCTCAGCTTACCCAACACCTTTACTATTTACTTTATATACGATATCTAAATGACAGATGTGACTACTAAGTAACATAAATCTGGTCAATCACAGACTCCATTTAGCTGGCCCCTGAAAAAGATGCTTGTTCTTCATGGAGTTTTTTGTGATGTGTAAATTTGTTCACTAACAATTGGACTGACCATTAACTCATTTAACAAAGGTGACTAGAGTCACTTCCAATTTGGGAAACAGCTTTTGAAGATTTTATTCTTTCGCATCTATAAATGAAAAATGTCTCTCTCCTGCAAATTGCTGTAATCACTTTATAAATAAAGGATACTTTGCTTTTAGAAACATTTTTAATGTCTTTAATTAAGGCAAAGAAATGCAGTGTTCAGGCTGAACGTGACATTTAAACAATGCACATCAACATTCTATTTATCATTTGAGCTCTTGGCATATATGGCAAATAAGATCACCACTAATTGTTCTGAGACCCCTTAAATACTATGGTATAAAGGAGTATATTCAGGACAGTATTTCACTCATCTTGCTTTTTATGAGTTTAAAATCAAACACTCAGTGGTATTTTAATGCAGCTGTTGTAGCTTAAAAATTGGTTACAATAAAATCTGCCTGCCATATCATCTCGTAAAGTGGTAGATGAGATTAATTAGGACATGAGCATTTATTATTCTAGCAGCCAAAGGACTGGCTAGGTTAATAATTTTAAGGATCATTTTTGTACTTAAATGCTTCTGAAATACAGCTATACTCTGAGAGGTGCATGTGTAAAAATGGTGTCTTCTTACTCAAAGAACTGCTCTTGTGTATTCAGAATAAAATCTGATTACTTTAGTGACAAAATGTGTTTTACTGTCAGCCAAGCAGAACCAAGAGAGCTATGGTAGAGTGAAATACATTATTTTCTACTCTTGCATCAAAAACAGAATTGTTAATTAAGTTTCAATGTGAGGGCCACCCGTGCAGCCATGTTTTCTTCAAATGATGTCCATTGTTACAACTTGGATGAGCATGGGTAGATGATGTGGCATAAAAAAGGTCTATGATTTGTCTACATTGCAGTATGAAACAGTAATACTATTACAGTTGCAAACATGCCATCCATCTAATAAATATAGTTACAAATATATATAATATAATATAATATAATATAATATAAATAGGCTCCTGACAAACTTATGCTTCATTTCTGAAAACATAAAAGCCACATATTAATATAGTTACTGTATATCTGCATCTTTAGGTAAAAGATTTATGACTATGCTGAGCAAATATCTTTAATTAATTTTCAGACTTTAAAACTAATTTTTTTCAATGTAAATTATAATCTCCTGCCTTAATTTTAAAAAAAATTATTACAACAACGTTTTAACAAGTTTTTACTCTTATAGATATCATATATATTTACAACCTTAACACAATCTTGAAGTTTTTTGTTTGGAAATTGATAGTTCTTATTGATCTGAATTTGTCAGTTCAAGCTTAAGAGATTATTTATCAAACAAATAAAGCTTCTTTAAACAGCAGTTGATTATTATTAGATTCAATATTATAGCAACATGCTCCTGAAACACTCAGGCCCGGTCTACACTTACCTTCAGGATTCAGCTGCAGTCGACAGGAGATATGCAAGTGGCATAAATCACTTGCATATCTCCTGTCAACTTTGTGGCATCTGCTCCACGCGACATCCACACTGTGCTGCGTCGAAGGGAACAGCATTCCCTTCAACGCAGCACTACACCACTTACCAGGGTGCTTTTTCTGCGTCGCTTGCTGGATCAACTGAGCAGGTCAAAACAGACTGCTCAGTCGATCCAGAGCAATCAATCTGATGGCGGCGAATTTGCCGCCATCAGTGTAGACCCAGCCTCAGAGTAGGACTACAGTGCAACGTAAGCCCAGGGTTCGATTCAGGCTCAAGCCTAACCCTCTCCCACCACCTTTCTGTCTACACACAAATAGCACTAACCCACAGTTCAGACCCAGAGTACCAGGACTCCACAGGAGGGAGGGTCCAAGCCCAAGTCAAGTCAGGACCCAGAGCTCAAGCCCTATAACTTTGCAGCATAAATGCAGCCCCCTCTGAACTTGTGCCCTAGGAGTCTGTTAAAAGTATTCCACAATCCCACAAACTGACTTTCTTTGTCCTCTGGACAGTCAAGTTTTCCCACACTACACCATGAGGAAAGGGCTAGAGTATCTGCATTTTGGGAGGGAGCTAGAAGTCTGGAATAGGGGTGGTTGGTTGTCTCAGGCTCACTTAATGAAGTGTAGATGCTGGAGCTCCCGGTTGAGACGCACGGTAAAACAATTCCTAACCTGAGGTTACAAATGTGTGTAGAACCTCAAGCCCAAATTAGCAAACTCAGGGTTTGCTAACTCAAGTTCTATTAACCCTGAGTTTACATTACAGTGTAGACACACCCTGCATAGTATTTAGATTGATAGCAGTACTGCATTATAAAATGCTGAACTATTTTCACATTGTAACATAACTAGACAATTTTGCTTAAGGTGGAATGCAGCATATATGGTCTTTAAATTAATTGCTTTTATTTGAAATACACAGAAGAGATTAATTTTAAAACAATAAATGTGAGAAAATGTATATATTTAAGACATTGACGCAGTGGATAAAATTCAGTTTTCTGAGCTGGTAAGAGAGCCTTGCAAAGCAATTTTGTGTGTTCACATATCAGACTGTGTGGATTAGGATGATCAAAGAGGATAGAAACATTAAAAATCTTTGATCTCTGGATTCCTTTTTATTTAGAACTAAGCTAAGATAACATTGTGGCAGGCAGCAAGAAAACATTCATGCATATACAGCATTATATTTAGAACTTTACAGTACCAGGAATGATTCCAGCTCCAAATTTAAAATGAAGAAAGGTGAAGGTTTTTTCTCTTTGTTAGACATGAACTTTTAAAAAATTAAATAGCAACAAGGAATATTTTACAAATTTGTTATACAAACACATCATTTATCATGGACTGCAGCATCAAAAATGAAAAGTTTTACCACACAGCAACAAAAAATAATATATTTAAGACCAGAAGAGATTACTTACAGAATATATACACAATAATATTTTTTGTTATAACAAGATACTATATCATTTATTTTTATTACTACAACTGAGACAATAAAGTACACTTTTATCATACTTTGAATGACATTATCACAAATATGCTGGCACTACACTTTAATCATAAAGAATCAAATTCATCCTTGGTGGAACTCCATTGACCTTAGTGCAGTTATAATCAGGTATGAGTTTGACCTTAGCTGTCAAGGACAGACTAATATACTGTGGTAGAAAGTGTAACAGTCTGAACTTATCAGCCCTAATTAGGCTCCGATTCAGCAAGATACTTAAGCAAGTAAGTATCTAACTTCAAGTGTGTTAATAGTCCTATTGACTTTAACGGCATAACTCAAAAATTAGGCACATAATTAAGTACATCACTTAAGGAGGCTTTCATACATAGGCCTTTCTAGAATGCCTTATTAACTTATTCTACCAGTTAATTTTGAGGGATTGCATTTCCAAATATCGTTTTAATCAAACCTGGTTGACATGATGCTAAATATGAATGTCAATGACCACTAAGTAATGATCAAGAATAACATGATGGTTAAAAAAAAGATTTGCTTACAGCTATACCAAACAGCTACCATATTAAAGAGTTAAGCACAAGTCTAGTAGAACAATGCTTGATATTAGTTTTGATCACAGTTTTTTCTAGCACAGTTCAAGCCATAGTAAGAATAGGACCTTCAGTAAACAGATCAGCTTACACCCTAAAGGAGGAGTTGATCACCCCCCATTATTTTCATTGACATAGCTTTGAACAGTGTCAGCTATTGCAAAACTATCCAGACCCTTTTTTTTTTCTCTTTCTTTCTTTCTTTCTTTCCAATACACATTCATAGTATGTATCTTTATGTACTCAGCTACATGGCCACATCACACTTATGTATATATTTTATATATATGGAGTTAAGCACTAAACATGTAATACCTAGAACATACCTCGCTTGTGCTAGTGTTATTTTATTTCAAGCTGGATACAACATAGAGCAAAGGAAATTTTACACCTTTCTTCAGAGACACATTACCTTTTCCAAAATGAAATTTGTGTTTTGGAAAAATTTACATTGAGTCAAATCCTGATCCTATCAAGGACCAAGTGAAAGGAGCTTTGCCATTAATTTCCAAGGGTCAAAGATTTGGCCCTAAAACAATATACTGATAAAGCAATAAATAGATTTTTTTTCTGCTGCAGTAAAGACTTAGTGTGACCAAAATTTTTCGTGAATGAACTTTGACATCTGTAAGAGCACAAAAACAAATATACGAAACAGATCTTACCACAATAAGAAGGTCCTCCTTTTGTGTAACCATCTAAATCCACGCACGTGCAACTTAATTACAAAGAACATTAGGCTATATGTAGGAAAAGTCAGTATTTAAATAACCAGTAGCATAAAACAGCAGAATGGCACTCCTTTGTTTACTGTGTCAGGAGAGAACAACAGAACTGCTCACCTCTACAAAACACTGGGAACCTGATTTAAAAACCTGAATTAGTGCTGCTTACCGCATTCCACTTGTAACTTTTGATGTGTTACTGATCTAAAGACTACACTGACCTTTAGAGAAGACTTAATTGTCCCAATTTAGAAAAAAAGAAAAACATTACAAGAGTAATTTCCATAATCTTTTGAACTCTAGAACTCAGTTAAACATGAAGCTGCTATTTTCTCTTTCTGTCATGAGATTCTGGTTCATTGGGAGGAGAAAACGGAAGTGTGGAGGTGAAAGCGCTCTGGAAGACCTGCCTGGCAAGTAACTGTGTCTTATTTATCTTTAAAATTTCATAAATGTAGCCATAGTGTATCAGATAATTTGCCTACTAACTTGGTACTCTGCCTCTGGAAAGAAAGCAAAATGCAACCAAGTTCTATCCTCAAAACAATATTTGCGTAGCCAGTTGTGCAGTGCTATAAATGATGTTGGGGGAAGAGGGGAATTTCATTTATAAACACAGGAGTGAGCAGATCAGACACTCTTTAGTGTGTGTAAGAAGGGAAGGAAAAGTGAAGAAAGCTGAAATGGCAAAGTAGTACAACCATGAGCATTAGAGATGGTTAGCAACTGCAGCTCAACATTGAGTTCTTAGGGCTTTTGGACATGTTGAAAATAGCAGCAATACTGAACAGGTTTGAAGCAACATGGTCTTAGAGATTAATTTGGGAGGATGTGTGTAGGATCTGAAGACACACGGAAGAAATCCAAAGCATTTCCGTTTCCTTTCTTTACTGCAGATATGCCCTTTAAAGTCGGAGGGGGAAAATGACATCACCATCTCTTTAGAAATTTATCTGCAACACCAGCACTACACAGAGAGCTTAACATTTATGAGGAACTGTTTGTCTCTCCTACCCATATTGGACACACCTAAGAACAGGTTCTCCTGTTGATAAATTCATTCCTTTCACCTCAGTTAACCTTTTTGTGGCTTTAATTTTTTTTTTAAATCCAGTCACACTATATTTTTTCCAGTTATGAAAAATAGGCTAAAGACTATTCCAAATTAAATTTAATGCATGACTGACAAAGTAATATTAAGGTTCACATTTTAAGTGCACAGAAGATAGGATATTCCAGTTTATAATTCCCACAGCAGCAATTGCCTCTCTGCACATACCAGATAATGTGGGATTAGTTTAAAATAGATTGGAGGGGGCAGAAGAAGGGAGATAGGCAGAAAGGGGAACAGAGATTCTGGAGTGGGAAGACACTGACAGAAGGATCTCTAACCACTAAAGCACAGTGACATTCTCCTCCTGAACCTGGAGCTTAATACAGGATTTCGGAGTCTCCACATTCTTTGCTAGTGGGTTTCACAACTATTTACTGATAGGAAAGTATGTGTCTAATCCCCCATTAGTGCCCGATTCATTTAGAGGGCAACAACGTATTACTGCTACTAGTTGCTTCATTAGCTCAAGTAGCAGAGGTCTGTGATGTGGATCTAAAGGTCCAAACCCTCATGACTCAAGCTGGGAGTCAATACAATTCCACATGATGGAATTCCTGGGCTTTTTATTTAAAAAAACATAGGAAATTACATAAAGAACATTAAGGTTGCAAAGTCAAGCACTCAAAAGTAAGGAAATGCCAAACCTAAGGTTGCCTATTCAAACTTAATCTGAGCCCTTGAGAATATGTATTATGATGCAATGGTAGAGAGGCTGTTTTAACTCTGTATTTGGCATTGGTGTGACTGCTGCTGGAATACTGTGTCCAGATCTGGTGTCCACAATTCAAGAAGGATATTCATAAACTAGCAAATGTTTAAACTAGATAAACTAGAAAGAGCCGCAAGAATGGTTAAAAGATTAGACAATATGCCTTATAGTAATAGACTCAAAGAGCTCAATCTCTTCAATTGAACAAGGAGAAGGGGTGGGTTGATTACAGTCTATAAGTACCTAGGTGGGCAACACATTTTTTTATACTGGCCTCTTTAATTTAGCAGAGAAAGATATAAAACGATCCAAGGGCTGGAAGTTATAGTTAGACAAATTCAGACTGGAAATAAGGCATAATTTTTTTTAACAGTGAGGGAAATAAACCACTGGAACCATTTACCTGGGTTTTTGGTGGATTCTCCATCACTGGCCATTTTTAAAATCAAGACAGTTTTCCAAAAAGATATGTTCTAAGAATTTTTTCAGAGAAGTGCTATGGCCTATTCCATACAAGTGGCCAGACAAGATGATCACAATGGGCCTTTCTGGCCTTGGAATTTATTCTACATGATCAACTATTATTTTTCAGCCTGACACAAACGACTGACATGCACATTTTCAGCCAAAACACTTAAAGTTTGGAAAAGTTTTAAGCAACTGAAAACAGGGTCTCAATGGGTAGTTTCAGGCAACCTCACTAATAGGCAGCACAAGCATGCTGCCTATAAAGCTGCCTTCCACCCCTACAGTTTTTAGGATTTCTTTATTCATCCAGTACAGTTTTATTCCTTATATTCTTTTTTAATTACACCTTGTTTCCAGAGAATGGAAATGAAAATGAGAAAACTAAGCTACTCTCTTCACCAATTAGCCAGGATTTTAAAGTAAATGCTGAATCCTTCAGTAGAGGCCAACAGCTCTTTCCATTGACGTCCAAAGTCTGCTTATGCTCCTGCCACTTTCTGTTTAGTAAGAACAGACACTTAAACACATTACATAAATATCTCTCATACCAACTATTATCATAGTCATTTGAAAACCATGAGTGCAATTAAACATTCCATATATGAGTACTGGATGCCAAAATTGCAGAGCTAATTTGTTGTTCTGAAATTAGAAGTACTTAAGGTGAACTAAAGTCCTTAAATAAAAGATATTTTAATATAATGGCATCCACAAGGACTGGACAGCATAGTCACAGTGTATACGTATCAGGGTACTAACTTCAAACAGCTAGCAGTGCACCTGTTCATCTATCTTGCCGAATACTCTGATTCTAGTGCTGGGATGAGGTGTCTGAGGGGAACCATCACAGCAAGATAGCTCCTCTAATAGCCATCTTGAATCACTTTTGCAGTTTTTCAGATAATCAGCAGTATTATCTTTATTTACAGTTGCTAAAAAGTTATTTCCTTTTTAGTTTAAAAATGATTTAAAACAAGAATATACATAAAAGAGTAACAGATTACAAGGGTTTTTGCTTGGAATAGGTGCCTCAAAAATGTCATGATTACTATTACTGGTGTATAAGTATTCAGTAAATTTCAGTAGCACTTTTATTAACAAGATTATAATTTCATTTTTGCCTAAGGTAAAATCAGAACAAGACAAGAGTTTGAAGAGACCTTTGCTAGGGGGGTGAACTGCAGAATCTTGTGGGATTATTCTCAACTATTTTGTCCTGTTTCATTTTATTCTGTGCTACATTTGCTTTCAAATAAGAGACAGAAGAGCCTCCTCATTGCTGGGGGAGAATTTATTTCCTGAGTGCCCTGAATTTTCAAAAATTGTCCAAGCAATAATCCCCTAGAATCTTCTATATTTGATATTAATTATCAGCATAATCTTTAAGCATCAGATCTCCTCCTCCCAATTAATGATCACTTGGCTATTATAGCAAACTTCCCCCAGTGAGGAAATAAACAAGGGAATTAACCAGAGTTACTACTTAAGTACAACTCATTCTCACTGGAGATTTCTCTTTCCTTTTAGGCAGTGGTTCTCAAATTTATTTTTTAAATGGGATCATTTACTCAAGGATAAAAAGGAGGGTGGGAACAACCGCTGGACTTGTTTGCAACTCCTTGCCACATCCCAAATTAAGAAAATGATAGGCTATGTCCCCAATTCTATTAGTGCCCTAACTGTAACATCTGGATTTAAAGAAACCATCTCTACAAATCATTCAATAATTTTGTTAGAGAGGGTTTTCTGAATTTTTTGTTTATTTGTTTTTTTTTTGTTCACTTGACCAAAGAAAGAGGAAACACGATTTGGAGACTAGTTAAACCTCTGAAACTTCTCAGGCAACAGTTTAAAGAATCACTGGTATTCTAACACTCATGAAGCAGTCTGTGCTATGCCTCTCAAGATAAGAATACTGCAGCTAATTCAAAGTCAACATGTTATCAACTTCCAATTTAGTTCTATGTGCACAAAAATTTTTAGAACTGAATGGTGAGACTGTGGGGCTGAAGAGCTGATATTGTCTCAGTTTAATTTTCTTCTCAACCTTGTATTAGGCTTAGGTTTCTTAAACCATTGCAAAGATCCTCCTAACCAACTATCAAATGCTGAGCATCATTCTGCCTAGATGCCAGTACTTTGAGTCCTCAAGAATATTTCTAAAAGACAATGAATTTCAATCCCAAAAGACAAGTTCAAATGCTCCACACATGGTAAAATGTCCTCAAATGATCATTTCTGAGGCAACACAGACGTCTTGAGAAATTCCTTATGAATTCCAGTTAAGGCATACATGATCAACATTTGTAGAGACTGTTTACTCAAAATTTAGTACCAAAGGAATTAATTTCTGAGAAATTAAAATAAACTCAATATAGGAATCACTTAGCTCTTTAAATTGGCTCTTTCCAGCAATCACCAATTACAGTTGTCATAAATCTGCCTCAATCAGTTTAACTGACACACATTTTCAGTTTCCAAAGATAATTTAAACTGTATCAAATATAAGTTTTTATCAAATACAAATAAAAGAGGCATTCACCAAACTTTCTCCCATTGACAACACCAAAATCCAATCAATTGACCTGAAATTTTACTTGTTGGATCTTATGCCAAGGGAGAATTTTCCTGGGATAACCTGTAACTTACTTGCAATTTGTGTGCGCAAATACATAGCTCAGGGCAAGTACAGAACAAGCTGTAATGATACAGCCTTCCCGATACTAACCTGATAATATGCCTCAACCTTCATCTGAAGAGACTTCCTTCTTAACAGACAGATCAGTCTATATCCATTCAAAGTCTCTTTACTAAGGTCAACAAGAAGGCCAATTAGCATCAAATGTGATGATGGTTTTTCTGATGTGGATTCTTATCCATAGGGAACTGGACTGAGACCAAATTCAAAAACAACCTACAGCTGCTAGGTGATAACTTTTTCATTGAAATATTCACCCTTTCCAAGTAATTTTCATATACGAATCCTAATGGTAAAAAGAGCCTTAACATTCTTAAATCTCTTTACTCAAGTCATACATATATGTTGTACTCTTTCAGAAATAAGTATAATAAAAGTATAATTACACCATTTGGAACTGTGTATTGTCAGAGGATGATAGGAAGAGGGTTTAGTCATATTTGTGTCATATCTTGCTCCAAAGTATCAGAGGGCAGCTTACTTGATTGAAAGTACTTATCCTCAATATTCTAAGGATTCAATAAATATATTTTCCTTTAAATTCTATTATAATGAAAATGAAAATAAAAATATTTCTCCTATTATCATCAGCTCCAGCACTAAAACAGGCAAAGAAAGCGTACTTTTATCCAAATATTGTATTAATAAAACTGAAGCGAAACCACTTAAAAAGACAATTGAATACAACAAAATTGAACAATCATGTCAATAATATATAAAATCCTTCGCTTCTTTAAACAGCACAACATCAAAATGGCTTTTTGTGGAATACCAGAATATTTTTAAATTGTTTACACACAAATAATGACAATTTCACAAGATAAACAGGCAGTCCCTTATTTTTCAGCTATACAAATACAGTAAACAATTTAACTGTCTGAATTCCATCGTCTCAAGTTTCCAGACCACTCCAATTTTTTTTTTTTTTTAAAGAAAGAGCCAGCTTTTCATAAACAGGTCTCAGACTTTATTTTTCTATTAATAAAACAAAACAACTGTCCCAGCAACTGGCTTAAAATTTCAGCACATTATGTACTGTGTTTTTGATTTTGAAAAATGTTTTCAGTGATATCACTGGCAAAAAACTCTAAAACAACTATTTCAGATCAGTGTGCTTGAAAGTCTTCTGATATTTTCCCCAACAACATAAATTTAAACTCTGGCATCTGTTTTCTAGATCTTTGGATTTTATGCGTATTAGAAACTCCTTCATTCAGAACGCAGTTCTTGTTTGTATAATTCACTATTCTCTTTACTTATACTAACTCCACAGCACAAGTAAGTTTCATGTTCATTTCTTAAAGCTTTCTGACTGAAGTGAGGCTGCAGCTTGTCTGTAATTTCATGTAGATTTTGCTTCTCTTCAGCCTGTGCTTACATTCTGATCTAGGCCTTTCTTCTTTTATGTTACCCAAAATGCCACAGCCAACAGAAAGTTAACAAAAGCAATCTGTCTGAATCTGAATAAGAAAAATATATGGGGTCACTCTGGTCCTAGCTTGTAGAAATGTTCCTGTCAGCCAGGACTAGAAAATAGCTACAGACTGTGGAGTTCCAAGAATGCCTAAGGGAAATAATTCTCCCCACTGCAGGTTATGATTAACAGAACTGTTGTATGACCATGCTGCACCTACCACAAATGGGGAACACAGTGTGGGAGGAAGAAGGGCTTGTGAATCCAGCAAGTTACAAATCCAACTGACCTGATATTAATACTCAGATGCCACTGTTTGGTGGGATACACAGGAATTTCTTGGGGAGTACAGCTTTTGGTATGAAGGAAAGGGAGATCCCCATGTAGACTCCCTGCATCTCATCCCCCAATGCAGCACAGTGGAACCTAACTAGTTCTGCTGTGGACCCTCCATTTCTGCTGAAAGGGAACACAGATTTACTGCTAAAACAACAGTGCCAGTTTATTGATTACTATATTTTGAAATACAATTTCATCTGTAGAATAAACACACGCCAATAACAAACTTGTGTCTCCGTCTACAAAATACAATCAGTTTTCTTCCAGTTGCAACTGTTCTGAAACTGAGTCACTTCTGTTATTAACTTGTGTTAGGATTTCAATCATATCACAACCTCAAGATTCAAACACTGCAAAAAATTAAACAATTACAATGTATAGGGTTATTCTGTGGTTCTATAAGGCTATTTTTTGACTCACAAAATCCACCATGTGGGAAAACTTGCATGTTTCATAATTTATTTTTGTACTTTCACAACTAACATCAGAGAAAGAAAAGTTAGCTATGGCATCAAAAAAGAGGAACACAGGAAGAGTTCATAAGGTCATCATTTGTATCAGACAGTTTAGCTCTTTTCTATTCTTGCAAGAGAGTAGCTTCCTCTGAAAAGTGACTATTGACATTGCACTGTGGCATTTCACGTATTTTCCCAATTAATTCTTCATCAAATGAATACAGTGTTGTTGTGGGGGGTTGTTTTTTTACTTTAACAAAAAGATTTTTGAAAAGGCAACTCTGCAAACTCAGCCTGAGCTTTGACAGCCAAGTAGCATATTTTTTGGCTGTGACATTTGCAATTATTAGCAAATAATTGTCTTGATGTATGAGCCATATCAGAATCTCTCTCACTTCTCCATAGTTGTGTTGGCTATGCATGAATAAAATATAATAAAAGTTTAACTGTTGTCACTGACATACAACCTTCCATGGATTATGTCTTTCCTATGTGCTTGTACATTGCGTAACACAAATCAGTCCTTGTCCCTAGTTGGGGCCCTCAGGCAGACACAATATAAACAAACATCATCAATGTCATAATTAAATCTGACCCAACTCAAGGTATGCTGCTTAAGATGGTGCAGAATTCTTAAAAATTTAAGAACTTTCACATGCCAGTGTCACTTTTCTCCCCATAAACACTTTAAAAAGTACGTAAATATTTTCCTATGCACTAGAGAACCTTTTATCATATATGGAGAAGAGGAAAGTAACAAATTACAGCAGTAAGCTATCATTCTCCATGCCCAACACTGTGGTTAGCAACTTCTGACTGAAGAACTCCTCAGACCCTTTTCAGGGAGAGTCAATATTATTTGTTAGTTGATCATACTATTTTAGAGTGATTACTACTGAGATGAGAGTTAGTCCTCCCACAAGCTGAGCAGCATTCTGCCTCTACACTGTACATCCACACTTGGAAGGAAAGCAAAGGGACAAGGACAGACCTTCTGTGTTACCTATTTGTCTTTCCAGGTCTGCTGCTTCATCTGGTGTTGCACGCGGGAGGACTCCAGGATCACTGAAACTAGTACGCAGCAGGGTCCCCATCACGAAAAAGAACAGGATCCCACCTATTGCAGGAATAGCAGGTGTAATCTTCTCTGACAAATATGGACAACTACAAGGCAGAGGGGAAAAGAAATAATTGTTACGCTAATGTCAAATAATGCAGTACATGTTCTCAAACTAGTAAGTCACTTGCCACTAAAGATCTATCTAGGCTAAGAATTTACATTCTATTAAGTCTAATATCGCTTTGTAGTGGAATGCTACTTACATTTTTAATAAAGCTGAAAGGTGGCTTTAAAAAGCCATACCTACCGCTATCATCTAGTACTCTTTTAATATACTAAAGATCCAAAGGGCAGAACAACTGCATTGTTAAAATGGTATTCCCTCTAACATAAGAAAACACAGGTTTTATTGCAAGCTACTATTAGTTCTGATATTGTGTCTTAACATAAACTTTATTTTACAATCTGATGATAAGCTATGAAGGCAAAACTGAGGAAATTTTACACACAAAATAATAGGAAATTATTTTCTAAAAATGAGGAGATAACACATGGTAAGAAATTCAATGAATTCTATAAAATGACTTATACTCCAATATTAGAGGAAATACACAAGGACATACAAAAATGGCACATGCTTCCTTTATCCCCCTTGGGAGGTATCACTGTTATGAAAATAGAATATGGTGCCCCAAGCTTTTGTTTCTGTCTCAATCCACTCTCTGGAATTTATTCTGTATGCTTAAAAAAAAAAAAAGAGTGCAACACATATGGAAATGAACAACCACGGTGGTCCAAAGCATTGACAGCCCTTTTTCAGAACAGTAGAGAGTTTATTGTTACTAGATTTTAAAAAACATTACTGGGCTGCAAGGCTATAAAGCACAGACATTTTTTAATTATTCCACTCAGAAAAATCAGCATAGATGGAAGCACTGGAACCTAATTAACTCTCATTTGTGGCTGTAAGTGAAAAGAGAGCAACCATTATCAGTTGTATATTATAAAACTCTTGTTAATCTCAGAATAAAACCAAGATTGCTGGATCATCCTGGTATCGGCATGGATTTAAATAATCCAAGCAGTCTGTTATAGAACAGGGAAGGTCGAACTCCCAGCCCATTTGATGTATTTATGTTCACAATCTAAAGACTTGCCTACACTACTACCACTTTTGTCAGTATAATTTATATTGCACAGGGGTGTGAAAAAACCCACACCCCTGAGCAACATAAATTATACCAACAGAAGCACCAGTGTGGACAGCGCTATGTCAGTGGGAGAGCTTCTCCCACCAACATAGCTAGCGCCTCTCATGGAGATGGCTTCATTATGCCAACCGAAGAGCTCTCTCATGTCGGCATAGAGCGGCTACACAAGCCATCCTACAGCAGCACAGCTGCATCAGTGCTGTTGTGCCACTGTAAGCACTGTAGTGTAGACATGGCCTAAACTTTAGTTTAAACAACAACAAATTGAAAAGGAAATTTCCAGCTCTCATGGTTGAGAATATAGCCTTCCAGATCTGAACCAAGCATAACCAACATTATCTTTCTTAGTCTGCAATTGATCAGAAACAATGACTAAGGGTAGATGCAACTGACACACATGCAGGCATACCAACACTAGCTTTGATTAAGCTAGCTTGCTAAAAATAGCAAAGTAGACACAGTGTCATGGGCTTGCCAGCTTGGAATCCTGAGTGGCCTTTGAGGCCATGGTTACACTGCTATTTGTAATGAGCTAGCTTGATCAAAGCTAACTTGGATATACATACATGTGCTACAACTGCACCTTCCAACTGCAATGCAGACATACCCTGAGATGTGTGAACTTCCCCCCGCCCTAACATCACTGGAATATTAAATCCCAGGCTAAATGATGACAATATTAAATATTTCCATGGCAGATCATTTTAGCAGAGGGAATGGGGAAAGGGTGAAATTAAAAGTTCAGTTACTGTATAAAGATCATATTTCCCCCTGTGCCAACCTCCAATTGATACTTGTGGGAGTTCAACTGTGGATGGACAACTATATGTAGTCCTAAATTTTTACTCTACTAGCTCATTGCACATAATTCTAATAATAATGGAAAATGGGCCCCCGATGCACAGAATTTGACACCGCTGTTCTAATCACATGTTGCGGAAGGAAGGTTAAAGTACCAACAAAAAAAATGATAAATTCTTGTGACTTGGTTAAAAGAATAGTCTTAAACTGGAAATGTAAAAATAACTGCAAATGTATTAACTTGTTTAATATCAGAAAAGCCAGTCAGAACCAACCACCTACAAGGATCTTTTTTACAAATCTGAAACTATTATATTTGTCAATCTATGTCTTGTGCATGCAGAACTACTGAATATTAACCTACTGTATTAGACTCTGAAACAAAATGTTTACTCTAAAGATATATTTTGAACTGAATTACTGGGTACTCAAGACCTTACCAATAAAATAATAATGAATATTAAATAAAGCATGATACATTATTTTTGGTTGCATTATTTGTATTAGACTCCAAAGAACTGGAGTCTAATATAAAGTCTGTGGATCATATAAATGCTGGAAAGTAACTTGAGATATACCTACTTTGGAACTGTAATAAGCTATGCAAATTTAGGGCAAATGCCAGAGCAGCACTGCTGACAATATTTAGATACAGACTTCATCTAGAATCACCACTCATTCTAGGAATGATACTTTAAAAATTGATGCTTAATGGCCACCATAACAAACTACTGCATATTTTATGGTTGTGTACTAAGATTAGCATTCCATGCTATTGATGAAAAAAAATCTAACTTGCCACATCAAAAGATTAAGAGACCAAGGAGGCAATGCACTATAGGACAAACGAGAACATTAACAACAACAAAAATATTAAAATCTCTTGATAAATATCTAGCTGAAACCTAGTCACAAACTCTGAAGAAAATCAGATCCATCAAAATTTGAAGATATTGTTTCACTTCCTACAAGAGAGAGGGCTTGTCTAAACTTAACAGCTGTGCTGCTGTAGCGCTTCAGTATAAATAAATACCACCTACACCAACTAGAGGGGCTCTCCCATCAGCGTAGGTAATCTACCTCCCCAAGCAGGAACAGCTAGGGTGACTTGGGGCACCTTAACAATGTTGTTCAGGGTATGGATTTTTTCATTCTCCTGACCGACGTAGTTAAACCAATCTAATTTTCTTGCAGGTAGACCAGGCCTAAGCTAAAATGCCATGACCACGAGAGTCTAATGAATACTTACCTGAATATTACCAATTCTGACTTGGAAGAAATTAATTAGTTAATACTTGTAAGACAGTCTGAAGATGCAAAGCACTACATAAATGCTAGTTAGTAATAACATGGAACCTGGAACCAACTGCCCTGATGGTCTATAAAAGGGGGACACGTTCAATTTAAAAATCATTTCCATCTGAGAATTTGATCCCTATTAGATCAATTAACATGACTTCCTGTATAACACAAGCCATAGAATTTCTCCCATTTAGCCCTGTACTGAGCCCAATAATTTTTGTCTGACTACAGCATATCTTCCAGGAAGTCTAATTAATTCCTCCAAATTACTATAAATGAATTAGAAAAAGTATCTCTTTATTTTTTCCCCATTATGTTTACTGTCTGCATTTGACAGAACTTGGTGGAGTCAGTTTCACCCAGTTGCACTTTCTGTCTCAAGAAGTACCTGCCACAGATAGGGCAATTTCCTGCAATATGTTTGAGAGACCGTATCATATTACGTTAATGAATGGTTATGTATCATTGTGGGCCAGGGATAGTGTGTACTCCAGAGTTAATGCAGTGCTTCAGGAAGTGAAAACAGCAGCAGGTGATTAAAGCAAACACCTCCAGAGAGGAACACCTCCTGGAAAAGCTCACATATTCCGGTTCAAACTGGATTCTCCAGAAACCAGCAGACAAAGAAAGGGTTTTTGGATAAACAGCCCATGCTTAAACTTACTCAGGGCCTTCCTTCTGGTTCCTGATCTAAAGATTGATATCAACTTGTAACCTCGGGAAAAAGCCAGTTGTGGAGTTTGAAGCCCTGACACTGTCACTTGGGGGTGACCACTGGTAAGCTTTTTAGCGTGCATGTAGGTTCTTTCTTTGTTTTACTATGCTTTCTCTGTAATGGTTTCACCTTCAGAATAACTGTGTTTGCTTAGAAGGAGCTGTGTGGTCATTTGTAACTGCCGGCAATACACTGTTCATAGCCTGTAGAGAAAAAGTAAAGCACAGGCAGTGCCTTTTAGGCACACTGGCTTTCTGGGCACATTACAGTGTAGATCTGTGAGCTGTACAGCCTCAAACCCTGTAGTCAGAAGGAATTGAGAAGCAACCAAGACTATTGGAATAGATAAGTCGGAAGCCAGAAACCTTTAAGTGGGTGCCCTTGAAGAACCAAAGAGAGGAAAATACAGGTGCAGTTACCTAGAAACTGACATTAGCATAATGATAATTAGAGATTGCACACTGCTCTAGACCCCACTGCTCCCAACCTTTCTGAGTGAAAGTCCCACTAGTTAACATTGGATAAAACACGCATCGCTCCCCCCCAATGCCCTGCCCCTCATTAGCCATAAACACATATACACCTTATAAACACACATAATGATAACATTAAATTATATAAATAATAAATTACTTTTACCTGAGTAAGAAGCTAAGTCTTCCCTGACACAGGCGCCAACACATGCCTCATGTGGCTCCGCCTCTTCCCATCCCTCACGGATGGAGGGTAATGGAGGTGGCAGGCACCGGTGGACTGGCCAGGGCTGCTCCAAGCCCTCACCAGCGTGGGGCTGTTTCACTCTGGCCAGGCATCTAGCTGGCTTTGGGGAGCTGTCTCCACTCCAGCCATCACAGAGTTCGAAGCTGCTACGCCTGGCTGGTATGGCACTTGGGGGGCTAAATGACCTCAATATTACTGAAGCCTCATGGACCCATATGTCATCTTTGGTGTCCCCTCAAGAGGGTTGCACACCCCAGATTGGGAACTGTTGCTCTAGAGGAAGAGCTCTTGTGTACACTGTATGATTATTCTCAGCCTGCCAAAGTGACTGTTTTAAACAGCAAGGGAGCAGAAAAACAAAAGTCACAAAAACAAAAACTTTTTTTTTTTTTTTTAAATAGCCACTTCAGGACATACAATTTCAATGATGATTCAGCAGAAATTTATATATTTAATACTTTTAAATACATTTGTACTGCTACGTGAAGCTCAACATACATTAAAAACAGTTCAGTTGTTTTTAGAACTGGTCGAAAATTACCAAAAATTTTCACATTTCAAATTTTTGAATCCACTTGCTTTAGCTTTATTTGCACTCCCTGGCAAGTTCACTTTCCTCAGACATTCTCGCTAGAGCTGGGCTAGTATGTGATTTTTTTGTATTTTTGGTAGTTGTGGGGGAAAAAATGTTTCATTTGACCTAAAATTTACATTTTTTAAATAAAAGCAAAGGGAATTTGGAAAACAGGGAAGAAAACAGGGAAGAAATAGGAGGTGTTAGCAGAACCACACTTCCAACCATGTCCAATTACTCAGTGGTTAGGGAATTCATCGGGGATGGAGAAGATCAAGGTTTGAATCTTCCACTCTTGACCCTAGATCTCATCCTTTCATGTGAATACCTTAATCATGAAGCTACTGAATAATGGCTGCCACCACTACTCTTTTCTGAACGCTTAAATCCCCCAACAACGTAGCCTGAAAATTTCCAATTTTCGGTTTGGAAAAATGTCAAAGTAGCTCATTTCAACAGTTCCAAAAATGCCGTTTTTTGACTGAAACAATTAACTGAAATCCACTTGAATTCACTAAATGTTTCAGACAACCCAATATGCACTTTTTGGTGAAAAAGTTTCAGCCAAAAACTTTCACCCAGCTCTAATATGTTTCTTGGCAGGTATATGCGTTAGTGTTCATAGGCATATATTTAAGCAAATATTGGGGAATATTCCCTGAAAGCAGCTTTTGAACTTTTAAAGTAAAATATTCCTACCTAAAAAACTGTCATTTATGCAACTGACTGCATGGGAACCCAATGCATGAGGCAAATGGATCTCCATCCTGCAGTAGCATGAGGCTAAGAAGTGTAAATAAACCTTTTCAAAATCATTCCCCTATAACAGCTATTGGATGGCCTATGAGAAGTGAGTTGGTGGTCTCAGCCCATCTCTTAGATACACCACAAAACAACTGACACTAATTGGCAACTTGGTATCAGAGGGAATGAAGATTAATGGACCATACTTGGAAAATCTCTAGGAAGTATCATTGACAAGAGATTCAACTCAAAACTCTTACAGCTAAATTAGCTGTCTTCAGTATCAGAGATTGTACCATAGTTTGGATCTGTATTTCCCAAAACAAAACAATCCAAAGAATAAGAGCAGAGCTGCAATTTTACAGCTACGTTTTTCCACAAACTAGTCTTCTTTTTTCAAATCATTTTTAGAGGCGGTGTTTGAAGGTTAGCATGAGCGTAGGAGGACTAGTCTGTCACTGCTGGATAAAAATAAAACACACTGGTGGCAAAGAGGAATAATTATCAAGCACTGCCCCTTGAACAAAGTATGCGTAAGGAATGATCAAATGTCTCTTCTTAACACCCAATAACACTTTTAATTGTGCAACCATGCTTGACCAGGGCACTGAGTTCTGCAAAAAAGTAAGGACATGTAAGAAGAGCACTGATGAGAACACAGCAAGAACCCTATAGCCTTTGAGCTCTTTACCAAAAAAGGGATAAAGAAAGAAGCAGATTATAGATCTTTGCCAGAAAGATCAAGGCATTTCAGAACAGAGCTCACTGACAGTTGTCCTTATGATCTGGTAGGGAGATACAGTGAATGACAAATCCCATATTGACTCTGCAGGCTTGGTTCTGTAGTTATAAAACACATTAAGAGCAGACAAATACAGCCACTTCCTATAGACGAAACAACAAAGAAAGGTTTTGCATACCTCTGAGGGACTGGAGAAATCTGATTTTGAGCTGCATCTACTAGTCTGGATTTTATGCAAGATGTGTGACAGAAGCCAGAGATGTAGCCACACATTGAATCTTTTTTTATTTAAGCTCATAAAAAAATACTGTGACATACATACATGGTTCGCCTGAAGTAGAATACTTTCCTACTAACTTTTTGTTGCTAAATTTCTTTATTATGTGGGCAAAAATAAAAAATTATAATAAAGGTACAAGAGTCAGCAATATTTTAATACACAGGGAGAAATTTAAATGGTATGATAAAAATTATGAATTGTTCTATCTGATCTACATTACCAATCACACTTACCTTTAGTTCCATATATACTATTTATTTAACATACATGTTAAATACCTGTAACAGACGTATCTGCAACAGCTATGGGGCAAATATTGTCTAATGGTAAGAGGAGACTGGAACTTCTGCATTCTACTTCCAGCTGCCACTGTTTTACTGTCTCAATTAGATATGTTGCTTAGCCTAGTGATTCTCAAACTTCTTGAACTCTGTGAGCCCTTATTTCTCTTCCCTCACATATATGTAGATCTTGCTCCCATCTTGGTCATTCACCTATCAGCCAGAATGGAGGTCCCTTCACCCATTCTCTCCCTTCAGCCTTGCTGGGGCTGCTGATGAAATTTGTTGTTTTTCCCAGGACTAGAGTAGCAGACACACTGTTGGTATCAGTCACTGTTTTGACATATTTTTTTCTCTTCAAGTAAATGCTTTTCACAGCACCATTTTCCATTCAGCTGTGTTCTCTCCCAAGCATTTATTTGAGTTGTTGCTGGATTTGATGCATCCAAAGAGCAAAAAAGGAAAAACTGATGTCCAAAGTGAGACTACCCATAGTTACACCATGATTCTGCAGCCAAATCCATGTGAGAGGCTTGACAAGAATGGAAAAAGGTCTGAACCAGCAGATCCAATTAACAAGAACAGGGCCTAATATGGTAAATAAATAAGACGGTTATTTTCACTAATTTTATTTGAAAAACATATTAATACTTATATTATGTAACCTACAATGGCCCCTATCAGACTTGGAGCTCCACTTTGCAGGTGTTGGTCAAAGATGGAAACGAGATTGTAAACCCTGTATGTGGATACAACATACAGTACAACCAAAATTAATATGGTAAAGAATTGGCACAACTTTATTGCATGTATTGTAGGGCTTTTCTGGTTTATAATTGTGGTTACAGATAGGGAGGCTAGAATTAAGAATAGGAAAAAAGGAGAAGAGGAACAGTCAGAGGTTGTTTTCTGCTTAGACATCCCCAGCAGGCTATATTTTGTAGGCATCCTGGCAGAGGTGAGCTTTAAGGAAGGATTTGAAGGAGTATAACGTAGCAGCTGTTGAGATTTTATGCACATGCATAAGGGGAAGCATGGGAGGAAGCACAGGAGCATCTATAGGAGAATGAGATTGGCAAAATAAAGGCTAGGAAAGTGGTAGAGTGAAGGTGGGAGATGAACATCATTATATGTGGCAGACATAATATAACCTGAACTTTAACAAGGCTTTGCACACAGTCCCAGACGACATTCTGATAAGTAAGCTGGAGAAATGCAGGCTTGGTGGAACTAATACTAAGTGAATACATAATTGGTTAAACAAGTGTAAACAAAAAGTAACTGTTAATAGAATGATGTCTGATTGGAGGGAGGTCTCAAGTGGGGTTCCCCAGGGATCTGTTTTGCGTCTGGTGTTTAACATCTTTATTAATGACCTGTAGGAATAGACAGCATGCTGATCAACTTTGCGGATGACATAAAGCTGAAAGGGTTGCCAACACTGGAAAATAGCACTAAGATTCAGAGGGATCCTGATAAATTGGAGAACTGGACTACAGTTAACAAAATGAAATTCAACAAAGACAAATGTAAAGTGCGACACGTAGGGAAGAAAAAACAAATTCACAAATACAGAATAGGGGATAACTGGCTCGGCAACAGCACTGCTGAGATGATCTGGGAGTTGTGGGTGGATCACAACCTCAACATATCTCAACAATGCAATGCTGTTGCAAAGAAAGCAAATGCAATTTTAGGTTGCATTAACAGAGACATAGCATGCAAGTCATGGAGGTGATAATACTACTCTACTTGTGCTAGTTAGGCCTCGGTGTCCAATTTTGGTCACCAATGTATAGGAAGGATGTGGAGAAACTGGAAAGGATCCAGAGGCAAGCAACAAACATGATCAAAGGGATGGAATGCAAGCCATATGAGCAAAGGCTAAAGGAACTGGGCATGTTTAGTTTGGAAAAGAGAAGATTGAGGGAGTACATGATAGTGGTCTTCAAATACTTGAAAAGATGCCATAAGAAAGATGGAGAAAAGTTAATGTCTCTTGCAATGGAGGGCAGAACAAGATGCAATGGGTTCAAACTACAGCATAGCATATTTAGATTAAATCTCAGGAAGAACTTCCTAACTGTAAGAACAGTAGGACAATGGAACAGCCTATGGAGGTTGTAGAAGCGCCTTCCTTGGAGCTTTTCAAAAGGAGACTGGATAATCATCTGTCTTGGATGGTTTAGACACAACAAATCTTGCATCTTGTCAAGGGGCTAGACTAAATCTTGCAGTTCCTTCTAAACCTATGATTCTATAGGTAATTCTAAATGTACAGCAAGCACTGCATAATTCATAGGTCCAGCAAAAGACATTGTCATGCTGTCAGAAGTGGCTCACGACCATGAGAGAGCCTTCTGAATATTCTGCTGTACTCAAATTACATTTCTCCTAAATGAACAGAAAGGAAAAAGACAAAAAAAACCTTGACTGAGGCAGATTTTTCCCCAAATGTTCACAGTTCATTCTCAGATTTCTGCCCCAAAGTGGGTTTCAAACGCCAAACCTGCAAGAATCTGTGAATGTAATGAAATGTTTTTTCCCCTGGAGGATGTATCTCAGAAGCCTCTTGCTCAAATGAACCCACATTTGGATTAATTGTACCCTATATACCCATGAAGTATAGCAAATTTCAAGAACATTTGTGTAAGCACACAAATACTAGAGCAGTAGGAAGAGTTGTCCTTTTAATAAAAAGGGCTTCCCAACCTTAGCTGGAGGACAGATGCTGCTTCATTGCAATACTGTATAAAATTAAAGGGAACATGGACAGGAGGGGCGCTACATATTCCTCCTCAGTATAGCAGTCAGAGATGTGAAGTGGCTCATTCCTCTCAATGAGATGTTCTCAGATGAAAAAGAATACTCAGTGGAGCTACAGCCTGAAACAACAGCTCTGAGACACTCAAACAATCTCTCCATTCATGTCAGTGGGTGTTTGAAGGTTAACAAATGCTGTTACCTCCTCCATCTGTGACGCTTAGTGCAATTTATTTGGTGTGTGAACAGGCACATGAGTCTTAAACTATTTACACTAACCGGAGAAGCAAATTCTTTTTCTAATAAAGTAATTTGATAACCCCAAAGGGCTGCACTCTTTGGGGTAACTCAAGCATTTGTGAGCCTAGTTTAATCTTTATCTGAGGGGGAAGAAAGGGTTTCTAGAGCATGTAAACTTTAGGAAAAGCCCCCCCTGTGAGATGCATCTCTGGAACCTCTGGATCAAATAGCCCTAAATCTGGAGCACTGACCATCTCTACTGCCCCATGACATAACCCACATTTTGAGGCAATCTGATCAATCATACTGATTTTAGAGGGCTTAGAACAGTTGAGCTCTTGAAAGAAAGCTTGTGTTAACTCTAACTATAATATAACTCTTGGTCTGCTATAATTAGAATTGTAGCATTATTGCAAGGTGTCACTATAGGGCATATTTGAGGTTTTTGTGGTGTCTTAACAATGCATACTGTTCTTTAGTGTGTTTGGATTTCTTTTAAATTTAACCTTAACTCTGAATTTTGGGATTTGTAATGTTTGATTTTGGAAAATACTCAACCTTAATGCCAGTTTAATCTAATTTTTATCTAGGAACAGACACATATAGTGTTATAGTACTATTCTGTACAAGAATGTCCCACCACTATTCAATATTTTTAAAAGTCATTATACGGAGGAACACAAGGGACTGATAAATGAACTCTTGGACCACACAGATTAGAGGGGAAAATATTCCTTAAATCCAAGAGTTTAAGGAAGCAGATCTCTTAAATCCAGTACTGTAGGTCATTAACTAAACATAATTTTGAGGGGCAAGGTTCAAATATATTGAAATAGCTTGATTACTCTCTTTCAAGAATGTGGGAAAGCTTGGCAGAGACTGACTCTAACACCAACAAACAGCGATTACCAAAAGCAAGGGAGACTGTAGAGACTTTCTCTATCAGACCACCCAGCATGCAATGGACACCATAACAGGAGTGGCTACATTCAGCTGTCATGCAATTCCTCTGAAGTCAGAATTTAAAAAGGGATAGATTTGGACCTAGGAACTTAAATAAATGTCAGGCAACAGTGTTGAGCATGACACAGCACAAGATAACTATGATTTTCCTCCATAACAATTCAACTATGAGCATGAACATTCTCTGAGGTTCACTGGAACAGATATGCTGCAATCAAGTAACAACCTGGTATAACCCTGCTCTCTTCTACTGCTACATGAACAATGACAAATTGACACAGCTAAAAGAAATAGTTAGATATGATAAATAATGCAAAATACTGTCTGAAAAATAGCTGCCGTAATTACAGCACCAAGACTGGAAACCACAATTTGCTTTATTATCTTTAAAAAACCTGAATCAAAGCAGAATTTTTAAAATATCCATATACAAAATCACCTATTTTAGTAGGACATTTCAAAGTAATGTAGCAGATAACAAAAAGTGAAATTTTAAATTAATTTTATATCAGTAACCTCGGTCCTGCTAAATCATCAGCTTCTTTCTAAAAGTCCAACTGAGATATGACATATCCTTGGAAAAAAGCTTTCAAAGTTACTCCCTCACAAACAGCAGGACAATCATATTGGCTTTTCAAATTAAATGCTGTTTAAGGACTAATTTATGCCCACTTTGAAATTATAAATAGATTTATTCTTTTTCTTTCCATATTGTACAAATAAAGCTGTTTTCACACTATTATAATGTACCTGCGTGAAGCCTCAATGAAAGAAATGGTATTTTGCACAATCTGTACTAGGTATGCTGCTAAACACATGAGATGCAATAAACATATAAAACCTGTCATTTGAAAAGCTAAGCTTTAAATCTAAAATCACTTCCTGTAGCTGCTTCAATTTAAAACTACTGAAGGCTCTTGTCCACACTGTATATTAGTAGCCTACAATATTTTATTGTCAAAAATTCAGCACCATGGGCTGTATAATCTCATCTTCAATGCACAGATAGGAGCACAGAAGAATAAAATCCTCCTTCCTCTTGAAAGGAGCAGAGTAATAACAGTGACAACTCAATCACAGGTTCCCCTTTCCACAGAGCCTTTGGAAGCATTTGCTGCATCATCATAGGGTTGGGGTCCCACACGGGTTGAGAGAGTTATGCCAGAGCTGAGTACCAGCCAGCCTCTCTCAAACCATGTTTTAAATTACCTTTTAGGTAAACTACTGCAAATTCTATACTTAGGACCTATCAGAGCCACCACAAAAAAGGTTGCCTCTGGTGAAGCATGCTGCAGATTGCCTCAAAAATAACTAAGGCTGACACGAATGAATCATGCTACAGTACTGTTAATCTCAAACATTCAAAAAATAATGAGATTGACTTAAATATGAGATTTTAAAAAACCGGTTACTAATCTTCTGTAACTCTTGTTCTTTGAGATGTGTTGCACATGTCCATTCCAAGTAGGTGTAGGTGCACCACATGCACAGCCACTGGAAGGTTATTCCCCTAGTGATCGGCTCTGGGGCCCCTTGGAGTTGTGCCTTCATGGCATCATATATAGGACTCTGCCTCTTCAGGTCCTTCTTGCTGGCTGACTCTGACAGAGGGGTAGGTGAGTGAGTCTTGGAATGGACATGAGCAACACATCTCGAATAACAACAGTTACAGAAAGTTAGTAACCGTTTTTTCTTCTTTGAGTACGTACTTGCTTAGGTCGATTCCAAATAGGTGACTACCAAGCTGGTCAACTGGAGTTCAAAACCCTGTGGATTGTAGTACTGCTCTGCCAAAAGCAGCAGCATCTTTGGCATGCTGTGTAATAGCATAGTGTGCAGCAAAGATGTGAATAAATGACCACACTGCTGCTCTACAAATGTCCTGGATAGGGACTTGGGCCAGGAATGCTGCTGAAGGTGCCTGTGCCCTTGTGGAATGAGTCGTCTATTCTGGGATAAGCACCCTTGCCAAGTTTTATCGTGTCCGAATACATGATGTGATCCATGACGAAATTATTTGAGAAGAAACAGGGAGACTTTTCATCCTCATAGACTCATAGGTCAGAAGGGACCAATATGATCATCTAATATGATATGATCCTATCTGTTATTGCTCTGATGAGCTGTGTTGTTTTCCTGAATGGTTTTGTCCTCTTGATATAGAAGGCCACGGCCTGCCTGACGTCCAGAGAATGCAGCCTGTGCTCTCTCAACTGTTGGCATGTGGTTTCGGATAGAAGACCAGGAGGAATATGTCCTGGTTTGTATGGAATTGGGAAACTACCTTTGGCAGAAAAGCTGGGAGAGAGCGAAGTTGAACCTTGTCCTTGAAAGAAAGTTGCGTCAAGAGGCTCCAACATGAGAGCGTTGAGTTCAGATACCCTGTCAAGCTGGCTGAATTGGTGGGGGGACATTTATTGTATTATTGGACAACAATATGTCAGAATCATAGTAAACCATGTAAGCTATGCTATGCCAGAAACTGTTAGAAAGGCTATAACGTGCTGAGTATGATGATAATGTTTGTGTTTGTGTATTATATGTGTGAGGGAAGTTATGGATATGTTTGATATATCAGTATTTCAAGTTGAGCTGTTTCTAGGCCACTCCTCAGACAGGATGGCTGCAGAACAATAGCCTGCTTAATGGCCCATTAAGACATTCCCAGGTGCAGGGGGCCCAGGAGGAGTAGCCAGAGATATACCTGATGAGTCACCAGGTCTGGCCCATGTGACTCTAGACTCCATTTTGGTTTCTGTAAAATTCCATCAGCAGCATGGCAAGGGCCAGAGGATATATAAGGTGGAGGCCTGGAAATCCATTTGGTCTTCACTCTGTCTTCAGTCAGTCTGTCTTCAGCTGTTCAGCTTTCAGCCACCTATCTACCTCTGGATCAATCCATCTGCATCTGAACTGAAGCTGTGAAACAAAGGACTGAGACCCATCCAGGTACTGGATGTATACCAAAGGGACAAGCCTTCAAACTCCACAATTCTTCTAGAAACCTGATGCATATGGACTTTCAAATCATTTGTATGTATCTGATCGCTTTAATCCTTTAACATTTCTCTTATTGTTTGTTCTCTTCTTTTTATAATAAACCTTTAGTTTTAGTTACTAAAGGATTGGCTTGCAGCGTGATATTTTGGGTAAGATCCAAACTTATATTGATCTGGTACTGGCTGATCCTTTGGGATCAGAGGGAACCTTTTTAGTAAAGAGCATAGTTTAAATAACTGGTCTCTTTACTGGATCTAGTGGCTGATTGGGAGCCAGAAACTGAAATGCAGTAAAGGGGGCTGTGTGTATTTGTATAGAAGCTTCTTGATAACCAGTGCAGGGAATCAGAAGCACTGTTTGCAGCTGGTTGGGAAGTCTGACTTCAGTGTCACCCACCAGTGCTGGGAGAATCTGCTCTCCTTTTACAGCCTGCCTTCACCTTGGCATTATCAGGTGGCTACCCTGGGCACGGACGGGTCACATGCCCCCCTGGCCAAAACTTATGGCCAGCAGAAAAGCTACCTTCCAGGATACATACAGGAATGAGCATGTTGGTAGGGACTCAAATGGTGGTCCCATCTGCCTTGACAGCATGAGGTTACAGTCCACTTAGGCTATATCCTCATCTGCATCAGCCGATTCCCCGTCTAGGCCCTTAAGGAAACGCCGAGCCACGGGATTAATGAAGTCCGAATGGCCTGCAACCCAGGGGTGAAAAGCCGAGATGGTGGTCACGTGAACCTTAATTGATGATACCGACAGACCCTGTAGCTTCAGGTGTAACAAATGTCCAAGATACAGATTGCTGAAGACAGCATAGGTGGCATCCTTCTGAGCCACCCAAATCAAAAATCTCTTCCACTTAACTAGGTTAGTGGCCCTCATGGAAGGTTTTCTGCTGCCAAGGAGGACCTCTGTAACTGGTTCTGAGCACGCTAGTTCCAGAGGGTTCAGCCATGGAGCTTCCAAGCCAGGAGGTAAAGAGACTTGAGGCTGGGTTGCCGAAGTTTGCCGTGGTTCTGGGTGATTGGGTCTGGAACTAGAGACAGAGAGACTGAGGCTTCCACTGAGAGGCTGAGAAGCATGGTGTACCAGTGTTGATGTGGCCAGGCTGAAGCTATCAGAATCATGGAGAATCCTTCTTTCCTGATCTTCAGCAGAACTTTGTGAACTAGTGGGTGTAGGCGGGAATGCGTAGAATGGCTGATGCATTCACGGGATGAGACACGTGTACATGATTAATCCCAGACTATAATTCTGGAAGGAGCAGAACTGTAGGTACTTCCTGTTGAGCCTTGTTGCAAACAAGTCTATGTGGGGAACTCCCCATCACCAGAAGATTTTGCTCATGACATCCGGGTGAACAAACTACTTGTAACTGAGAAACGATCTGCTGAGGCTGCCTGAGCTGTTCTGAGCTCCAGGAAGGTAGGATGCTTCCAGGTGTATCGACTGAGTGATCCAGATTTCCATAGCGAGGGTTTCCTGACACAGAGGAGAGGAGCGTGCTCCACCCTGTCTGTTTATATAAAACATCACTATTGTATTGTGTGTCATGACTGATATACACTTCCTTTCCAGAGGTTAAGCATACTGCTCTCTGTTCTCTTACACTGATGTGAAGTAAGAGTTTTGCGTTAAACCAAAGACCTTAACTCCTGAGCTCCCCAGCGCATCGTCGAGACACCTATCACTAGGCACAGTGAGGGGCAAGGTGTGGAGAAAGGTACTCCTGTGAATACCATGTGTGGGTTTAGCCACCAATCTAGGGTCTTGATCACTGAGGGGGAAAGTGAGACTACTCTGTCTGTGGCGCCGAGCCCGATAGTACACTAAGGCTGAAGTGGCCTGAGGCATAATTTCACATTATGAACTATGTATGTGCATGCTGCTATCTGTCCCAATAGCTTTAGGCAATTTTGAGCTGTAGTGGTGGGGTAGCACTTTAAGTCATCTGTGATGCCACATAGGGACAGGAAACAAGATTCTGGGAGGAATGCTCTGGCCTGACCCCAGTCTAACACTACCCCAATTAATTCTATCTTCTGAAGGGGCATGAGAGTCTATTTCTGGTCGAATGTTAACCGTATCAGATTCACATCTGCCTCTACCTGTGCTGTGGTGCATCCCTTGACTAGCCAATCGTCAAGGTAAGGATAGACATGTACCTTCTGCTGCCTCAGGAATGCGGTGACTACTACTGTACACTTGGGGCTGCAGATAGGCCAAAAGGTAGTATTGTGAACTGATAGTGGGTCCAATTGACTACAAATCAGAGGAACCTCCTGTGACTTGGGAAGAGGGCCCAATGGAAGTACGAGTCTTTCAAGTAGAGGGCAGCATACCAATCCCCCAATCCAGAGAGGGAATAATGAAGGCCAAAGAGACCATGCAGAATCTCAGCTTCTTCATGAATTTGTTGAGGTTTCACAGATCAGGATAGGCCTGAGCACTCCTTTGGATTTTGGGATTAGGAAATAATCAGGAATAAAATCCCATGCCCCTTAGCTCCCGAGGAACCTCCTCCACTGCTCCTATTCTTATGAGAGCTTTCAGCTCTTGTGCTAGAAGCTGCTCATGACGGGGGGCCCTGAAAAGGTATGGGGAGGGAGGGAAGAAAATTGGAGCAAGTAACGCAGTTCCAATGTGCATAGTTCCCAGTGGTCTGATGGGATCTGGGCCCATGCATGAGAGAAATGGGCAGGCAGTCTGAAAATAAAAGGGGTGGTGGATCCGAGTCTCTGACTGGCTATGGAACTCGGTCGGGTGAACTTTGTTTGGGACTGGAGGATTGTCTTGTGGGTCCGGGCCCTTGACTGGAGGAAGGCTGAGGAGGCCTCCTCCTGTAATTCCTGCCCCTCTTTTGATTATAGTCCTGCCTAGGCTGATTTTGATAAAACCAAGGCAGGGGTTGAGCTTTGAAGTGCTTCCTTTGAGGCGCTGGAGTGTGAAGATCCAGGGACTTCAAAGTAGTGTGGCAAACGGCCGGCTTCTCCCTAGTGGGTCTCGCACTTTTGCCTTTCATAGTGGGCCAGGGTGTCGCTGGTTACCCCGTCTTCCCAGGGAGGGGGTAGGGACCCAGGCCCGCCCACTCCTCTGGTTCCCAGCCCAGGGGCCCTATGAGTAGCAGCTATCTGCTGCTGGCACCTTACTGGCAACTGCAGGCTTTCCCCCTGGGCTACTCTCCCCCCCTCTGTCTTTCTGGCTTCTTGAGCCCAGTACCTTCTTCAGGACTCCACCTCTCTCCCACACACCACTGGACTCCGTTCTGTTCTCCTCCACAACTCCACACACCACCGTACTCTGTTCTGTTCTCCTCCACCACTTCACACACTCCTCTGCTCACCACACACCTACTCCTTCAACTCCACACTGTCTCTCAGGAGTAGAGGGTTTTTATAGGCACCTGGGTGGGGCCTTAATTGGTTCAGCTGACTCTAATTACCCTGTACTGACTCTGGCTAGTCTATAGGGAATAAAGCCTGGATCATTCTGACACTTACATAGCGCCCTTCTAGAACTTTCCTACTGCCCTCTGCCCTTGCTATACCACGGTAGCCAGAGTCATTAAGGTTGTGAAGTTTGGAATCTGTCTATTCATAGAACAAAGCTGGTCCCTCAAAGGGGAGGTCTTGAATAGTTTGTTGGACCTCATGAAGGAACCCTGAGGTTTGCAGCCAGGAACTTCTTCACATGGCTATGCTAGATGACATGGTACAAACTGTCATGTTGAGTGCGGCCTTTGCAACACCCTCATATACTAGAGCTGTGAATTCTTTCTCGGAGTCTGGTGGTATTGACTCAAGGAAGGAAGTTTACAAGAAGTGGAAGCTTGGAAAGATGACTGAGGGGGGAGTATAAATATATTGCTTAAGCGTGCAGGAGTAAAATCAAGGCCAAAGCAAAACTGAAGTTGCAGCTACCAAGGGATGTGAAGGGTAACAAGAAGGGTTTCTACAGGTATGTCAGCAACAAGGTGGTGGTCAGGGAAAGTGTGGTCCCCTTATTGAATGGGGAGGCAAACTAGTGACAGATGATGTGGAAAAAGCTGAAGTACTCGATACTTTTTTTGCATCTATTTTCACAGACAAGGTCAGCTCCCAGACTACTGCAATGGGGAGTAATGAATGGGGAGGAAGTGAGCAGCCCTCAGTGGTGAAAGAACAGGTTCAGGACTATTTAGAAAAGCTGGACATGCACAAGTCCATGGATCCGGATGCAATGCATCCAAAGGTGCTAAGGGAGCTGGCTGATGTGATTGCAGAGACATTGGCTATTAACTTTGAAAACTCATGGTGATCCGGGGAGGTCCCGACGACTGGAAAAAGGCGAATATAGTGGCCATCTTTAAAAAAAGGGAAGGATGAGGATCCAGGGAACTACAGATAAGTCAGCCTCACCTCAGGCCCTGGAAACATGGAACAGGTCCTCAAGCAATCCATTTTGAAGCACTTGGAAAAGAAGAAGGTGATCAGGAACAGTCAGCATGGATTCACCAAGGATAAGTCAGGCCAGATCAACCTGACTGCCTTCTATGATGCAATAACTGGTTCTGTGAATGTGAGGAAAGCTGTGGATGTGACCTTGACTTGACTTTAGCAAAGCTTTTGATACAGTCTCCCATAGTATTCTTGCCAGCAATTTAAAGAAATATGGGTTGGATGAATAGATTATAAGGTATATAGAAAGCTGGCTAGATCATCAGGCTCCCTGGGTAATGATCAATTGCTCGATGTCTAATTGGCAGCTGGTATCAGTGGAGTTCCCTAGGGGGTCAGTGCTGGGGTTTGTTTTGTTCAACATCTACATTAATGATCTGGAAGATGGGATGGATTAAACCCTCAGCAAGTTTTCAGATTAAACTAAATTGCGGGGAGTGATAGATACCTTGGAAGGTAGGGATAGGATAGAGTGACTTATATAAATTGGAGGATTGGGACAAAAAAAAAATCTGATGAGGTTCAACATGGACAAATGCAGATTCCTGCATTTAAGATGGAAGAATCCCATGCACTGCTACAGACTGGGGACCAACTGGCTAGGCAGCAATTCTGCAGAAAAGGACTTGGGTGTTACAGTGAACAAAAAGCTGGATATGAGTGAACCGTGTGCCCGTGTTGCCAAGACTAACAGAATATTGAGCTGCATTTGTAAAAGCATTGCCAGCAGATCAAGGGAAGGGATTAATTCCCCTTTATTCAGCACTGGTGAGGCCACATTTGGAATATTGTGTCCAGTTTTGGGCCTCCCACTACAGGAAGGATGTTGAAACATTGGAAAGTCCAACGGAGGGCAACAAAATGATTAGGGGGCTGAGGCACATGACTTATGAGGAGAGGCTGAGGGAACTGGGCTTATTTAGTCTGCAGAAGGGAAGAGTGAGGGGAGATTTAATAGCAGCCTTCAACTACCTGAAGTCGGGGTTTCAAAAAGGATGTAGCTAGGCTGTTCTCAGTAATGGTAGATGATAGAACGAGAAGCAATGGTTTCAAGTTGCAGTGGGGGAGGTCTAGATTGGATATTAGAAAAAACATTTTCACTGGGAGGGCAGTGAAGCACTAGAATGGGTTACCTAAGGAAGTGGTAGAATCTCCATCCGTAGAGGTTTTAAAAGCCCAGCTTGACAAAGCCCTGACTGTGATGATTTAGTTGGAGTTGGTCTATGAGCAGGGGATTGGACTAGATGAACTCCTGAGGTCCCTTCCAACCCTAATCTTCTACGACTCTGCGAACTTGGACATGGATCCCCAAAAGTTAAAAGCCTATCTGCTCAGGAATGATTGCTGGTTTGCAATGAGGAGTTGGAGCCTCCCCACCCCCAGCAGAGTATATCTTTCTACCAAAAAGGTCCAACTTCTTAGCATCTTTGGCTTTTGGGATGGGGATCTGCTGACCCTGCCTCCCATGCTCATTAGCCGCCACTACAAGTGATCCTGATGGAAGATGAGTGTAAAGATACTCATGGTCCTTAGACAGCATGAAGTACTTTCTCTGCACCCTCTTTACCATGGGAAGTAAAGAGGAAAGAATTTGCCATAGTAATCTCGTAGTGTCGCATATGGTCTTTGTTAATGGCAAAGTGACTCTGGAGGGACCCGCCAGGTCTAAAATGTCAACCATGGGGTTTGCACTCTCCAAGATCTCTATTTGGAGTCCCATGTTCTGTGTGACCCTGCACAATAGCTCCTGGGGAGCACTGCTGTCATCCACAGAAGATTCAGCTACTGCTCCTGCCACTGCTTCATCCAGGGATGAAGAAGAAGAGCTCTTATGGGCCCCGTACCCTGTTCTTGCCATTTGGCACCCAAAGGGTCTTGCAGTACTGGTTCCTCATACTCAGTGCCAGGATTGAGATCCTGCTTATGCCGGGCTCAACACTGGGTTTGGGACCAGGCTCAGTGCTGTGCAGCATTTTCTCAATTGCATGAGTTGGTAGGGTTCTGCTCTAAGAAACAAGTGAGAGCAACTGTCCAGAGTGCGACCTCTGCACCTGGTAGAATGCCCACAGGGTCCAGAATGGCCATTGGGCTAGAATCTGCCATTGGGAGGCCAAAGCATGGAAAGTGGTTGTGAAACCTCAACCCTCTAGTGCCATCTGCCCAAATGATGCTGGCTCCTTCTTGAGCTGTATGACTCTGCCTCAGAGTTGGAGGCGTACTGTTTGCTCTTAGAAGATCAGGGTGGCCACTGAGCACCTTTCTGAAACCAGCAGTCTGGGGTCATGGTCTTGATCTCACGTAGGAGGGGGTGTCAGTGCCGTCCCTCTATGAGCTCTCTTGCCGCCTCAAAGGTCTCCAGTGTAGAGGGGAGCTGTAACTCCTCCTCACAGCAATCCCTAGTCAGGGAGTCCAAAGGCACTGGACACGATGGACCCCTCAATGAGGTTGGAGTTCAAAGTGCTGCGCCTGAGAGTCTGGGACTGGACTGGCCAGACGTTCATCGCACTCCACTCAAGCCTTTACGCCCAGTTGTTTTTGGCATCATCAACCATCCCATCTTTCTTCTTTTCCTTTTTACACAGGACCAGAGATTTAGAGTGGTGCAGTGTCTCTCCATGTGAAGAGTCCCTCGGTACTGGTAATGCATGCCGGTGCTGAGCATCTCTATGTATAGAGCCCTTCCTCAGTGCCATATCACTTACCAACATGGGTGCACTCCACACCAAAGCAAAAAGTGCTGGGTCTTGACTCCACTGAGTTTTGCTCCGGGAGTCAGAGAGCTACTTCTATTAGGATAAATTTAAGTCTCTGGCTTCTTTCCATTTTGGTTCTGGGGTGGAAACCCCTGCAGATCTTATAGCGATCTCTCTGATGGGTCTCTCCCAGGCACTTGAGAAAGGGTGAATGTGGACCATTTCTTGGCATAGGTTTCTTACAGGTCCTGCACTGCTTAAAGCCAGGGGATCAAGACATGCCACAGCCCCCAGTAAGTGGGATCCTAACTAATCTATGAATTATCACTACTAACATTAAATCTTAGCTATTTACAGGTGTGTAAGAAAAGTCCACTGTGGAAGGGCTTGTGGAGTGAGAGAAAAGCGATGTTCTAGTGACCGTCATGGATAGTAAGAAGGAACTGAATTGGCAGGGGGTGTGACTCCAGTGGACACCAGAGCCAACCCTATGGATACCACTAAGGGAAAAATCTTCCGGCACACACACCCCTACTTGGAATCGACATGAGCAAGCACTCAAAGAAGAATAAATGGTCTTACTTGTCTTCTGGGTTTGGAGCCTGGTCTATTCTTAAAAGCTTTACTGGTATAACTATGTTAATGGTCTATTTTAGGTGGGTTTATGTTTTGTTTTTTTAAAACAGAAGTAGCACTAGTATCTTTTTCTTTTAAATGAAAGCTTAGGTTTTGATGTCTGTCACAAGACTCCAGAAATTGGGGTTTTTAAGTAAATACCAAATACTGCAAGATGCAAAACAACATTGGAAGACTTGGCAACAGAGTAATAGCAATTAACGAGCTCCACTGGCTATTTGTTCATTTCAGGACTAATTTTAATGTCTTCTTATCTACAAGTTCTTAATGGTTTTGGACCTAGCTAGGAAGAAGAAAACAATATGGAATCTATATAACTTTAATTTTTGCTCATGAATATCATGTTCTTCACACTGATGTAATTTAAATAACATCCCAGGGAGTTACATAAGAATGTGTAGATCAGTTAAATATTTTGCCTGACATTTTACATACAGGACTTGAAGGGAAGGAAGAACAAACAAAAAAAAGCAAATAAGAAATGCTTATTCATCCAACTCTTTACACAAACGTTGTTTCCACAAAAAAGAAATTTACATTTAAAAAAAACCCCACTGAGTTGAGTAAAATACTTTAAAGTGGTTTCACATGCAATTTTGGCTTCTAATATTTCATTTTTCTTCCCAGGCCTTCCACAATGGAGTTATTACTGTAATTTTGTTCAGCAATTAACATGAAACACAAAATACGGTGTAAACTGAACCAATATTTTAGGTAGTGATGAATAATGAGCACAGGATATATTACTGCTGTCTTTCCTAGAAAGTATAATTACTTCTTCGATTTAATATCTGTCTCTGGTTGTCACCCAGAAAGTGTCACAAGAAAGTGAAGCAAAGCACGTAAAGTCTTTGTCCTATTTATCTTAATTGTATCAATAAACATTTTAAAAAACATTCTGAATTATGTAATCTGTTATTGCATATATAGTTCCATAAAAAAAAAATCACACTAAGAGAGACACTTTTGTCATGATTTATATTGACATTTGCTAGATGATTTTGTAAGAGGAATAATGTGATCTCTTCAACCCCTCAGGCAATCCTGTCACAGAAGCCAGAGCAAAACTTAGTTACTGCATTTGTTCCCTGAATATTCTGTCTGTATTTACAGCAAGAGATTCTTGGTATGTGACTTTTCAATATCAATCAGGTCCTGTTGTCCTCCAAACATTAGATGGGGAAATAACTCTCCCAAAATGCTCTCAGTTACATAAATACACTACATTTGTTGCCTGAAGTTCAGAAGTTTCTTAACACAGGAAACCAATAACATATGCACAAAACTATAAAGGGAAGTCTCATGTACATGCACACACCCATACACTTCTCCTACTGCCATGGAAGCTAAAGTAAACCTGGCCCACAAGAACACACCAGTCACAACTACAACAATCACTATCTGGTAAACAAGGATATTGATAATTCCAAGTGGACAGACTACATGTGCTCTTGCAGCTGAGATCCAGCCATATGAGCTGTCAGGATCATTAAGCTGCAGCCTGACACCGCGGCCCTGAAAATTAGTTCTGCCAATGGCCTACTTAATAAGAGGTCACTTGGAATAGAAATGGAAATGGAAGGCAGGCTTATCAAGAAAGATAAGTTTATTGTGGAGAAACTAAATGAATTCTTTGCATTGGTCTTCATGGCTGAGGACGTGAGGGAGATTCCCAAACCAGCGCCATTCCCAGATTACGGTATCATTAGAGGAGATTTTGGACCAAACTGATATATTAAAACAGTGATAAATCACCAGGACCAAGTGGCATCCACCCAAGAGTTCTGAAGAAACACAAATGTGAAACTGCAGAACTACTAACTGTGGTATGTAACCTAGTGTTTAAATCAGCTTCTGTACCAGATGACTGGAGGATAGCTAATGTGATGCCAATTTTTAAAAAAGGCTCCAGAGGCGAGCCCGGCAATTACAGGCTGGTAAGCCTAACTTCAATACCAGGCAAATTGATTGAAACTATAGTAAAGAACAGAATCATCAGACACATAGATGAATACAATTTGTTGGGGAAGAGTTAACATGGTTTTTGTAAAGGGAAATCATGCCTCACCAATCTACCAGAATTCTTTAAGGGAGTCAACAAGCATGTGGACAAGGGTGATCCAGTGGATATAGTTCCTCACCAAAGACTCTTAAACAAAGTAAGATGTCATTGTATAAGAGGGAAGGTCCTCTCCTGGATCAGTAACTGGTTAAAAGATAAACAAAGGGTAGGAATAAATAGTCAGTTTTCAGAATGGAGGGAATTAAATAGTGGTGTCCCCCAGGAGTCTGTACTGGGACCAATACTGTTCAACATATTCATAAATGATCTGGAAAAAGGGGTAAATCATGAGATGGCAAAACTTGCAGATTATACAAAACTACTCAAGACAATTAATTCCAAATCTGACTGCACACAGTTACAAAGGGATTCCACAAATCTGAGTGTCTGGGCAACAAAATGGCAGATAAAATACAACGTTGATAAATGCAAAGTAATGCACATTGGACAACATAATCCCAATGATACATATAAAATGATGGGGTCTAAATTAGCTGTTACCACTCAAGAAAAATCTTGGCGTCATTATGGATAGTTCTCTGAAAACATCCACTCAGTGTGCAGCAACAGTCAAAAAAGCTAACAGAACGTTAGGAATCATTAGGAAAGGGATAAATAAGACAGAAAATATCGTGTTGCCTCTTTATAAATCCATGGTATACCCACATCTTAGAATACTGTGTGCAGATCTGGTCACCCCATCTCAAAAAAGATATACTGGAATTGGAAAAAGTACAGAAAATGGCAACTAAAATGATTAGGGGTATGGAAAAGCTTCCATATGAAGAGAGATTAATAAGATTGGGACTTTTCAGCATGGAAAAGAGACAACTAACAAGGAACATGATAGAGGGCTATAAGATCACAACTGGTGTGGAGAAAGTAAAAAAAGAAGTGCTATTTCTCATAACTAGGGATCACCAAATGAAATAAGTAGGCAGCAGGTTTAAAAAGAACAAAAGGAAGTATATCTTCACACAACACACAGTCAACTTGTGGAACTCCTTGCCAGAGGATGTTGTTAAGTTCAAGGCTATAACAGTTCAAAAAAAAAACTAGATAAATTCATGGAGGATAGGTCCATCAATGGCTTTTAGCCATGATAGGTGGGGATTGCTGTTTGCTAGAGGCTACGGATGACCAACGGGATGGATAATATAATTATCTGTTCTGTTCATGCCCTCTGAAGCAGTTGGCATTGGCCACTGTCGGAAGATGGGATACTGGGCTAGATGGACCATTGGTCTGACCCAGCATGGCTTTTTTTATGTTCTTTCAAGTATCCACCTCCTGCATTCCCAACAGCAAAAGAAGCATATCTGAATAGGAGAGGAAGATGCAGAATTATGCAACTTTCTGCAGTTTCTACTGTTCTCTTCTGCCTGTGCTCTGGTTGACCAAGTCTGTCCTGCCACACATCCTTTTCTTGAAAAGCATGCCTCCTTCAGTTTTCAGAAACAATATACCATCTTCACAGACACAAGCTACAAAATTCAAAGATTACAAATGTGCTATTTTTACTTGAAATGTACCCCAAAATGAAGCCGAATACAAACAAGATTCAGCACTCCACATATATAAAAATGTCACTGCGTTACAGTCTGACATTCTGAGGCCTTGCAGGGTTAGAAATGGGAGCTCTCTCCCATTGGCAAGAAGAGGGCCCCAGCATCTCAGCAGGACCCAGCTCTTGCTCCTACCATTAGAAGGTTTCAAAATTAAAAAAGTCTATCAACATTTTAGAAAGAAAAAAATTGTTCATTTTTAGGAGACAATTCAAATTTCTCTCCTTTTGAGGCATATACAACAGTTGACCTCATGGTAACTAAGGCACCTGGCCTTTGCAGGTGGAAAGCTATAAAAATTACCTAAATAGAACACTTAGCTCTCTAAAACATCTCAAAATAATTTTTATGCAATATATATACTCTGTATTTTGAACATGGTCGTGTGGCATAATTGATACTTTTTAGTATTTGTTTTCTTAGTTTTATTGATACTGGTTCAGGTGGATCTGCATAAAATCCACTTGTGGCTTCATCATTCATGCCAAAAGTAAAGCGCCATCCTAAACTTTTACCACACCACACCATGTACTACATATACACATTTATATGCACACATTTTTGAGTCACAGAGAGAGGGGGGAGTATATGGAAGTGACGTTAACAGTCCTGGAGAATTAAGTTCTGTATATTCACAGAACGTGATATAGTATAGGCAGCAGAAGCACGATTTCCCATTTCTCTACCACTATGCCTCTATCATTAACTAGAGAGAAAGGATTTGACATATGTAAAAACTCTAAATATCTAAAATTCAGATAGAGCAGTATTTTTCTCAGTACTTAGCCTCCTCCGATAAAACAGAGCAGAGGGGAAAAATGGATGGATTAGATCATGTAAGGACCCTGAAAACAAAACACAGCTGCAGGTCTAATTTTAGGACTACCACACTTGACATTGTGAATTTAAAGAATGTTATGTACACCAATTCCCTACACCAGTAATTATTTTGCCCTTTCACATATTAAAAGAAAGCTTCATTTTATATATCAATTACATAACATGGTATGATGTTGTTTCTGACTATCATTTAGAAGATCAAAACATTGAAGGGTTCGCTGGCACAGAAAGCCTACCAACTGATTCAGAATTTCACTCTGAACAGTTTGCTAAACAAAATCCAAAAGCAGTGCCAAATATGTAATTGAACTTTTTTTGATAAAGTGAATAATGAGAAGTTATACTTGGTATTCTGATAAAGTTATCTTTAAGGTAATGAACTCAATTATCCTCATTCTGTTGCTGAGACTGTTTCCATTCTCTTCATGTTAGACTTTGTTTTATGACAGTCATTTCCCACTTCATCTTTATGGTCAATGCTATTTTTGTAAGAAGCAGGCAGAAGGTTCTAATAAGATTTGGCTTGCAGGGCAAAAAAAAAAAGATTGAAGACATCATAACCTATAGACAGAAAGCATGGCCCTCAATTGTGTTGTATAATCTTGATACAGATTCAACATTTCACATTTTGTATATTAAGTAGCTCTTAATCCTTTATCACCGAAGTCTAAAAATTGTCTAAACATTGCATTGCATTCTGTGTTGTGAAATAAGGTTCCACCCTAACCCTGTGTCAAGTAATTTACTATCCATCAATACCTTGTTTAACATTGCAGAATCTGTAGCAAAAAGAAATTAACAGTGACTAGGGTTGCAGCAGGGGCAACTGTAGTTTATGTATTTAGAAAATAAAAAACGCACAGAAATAACAAGGTAGATAGCAATCACCACAATACAAACAAAGTTGTCAGGATATGGTTGCATTCCTTTCCCCAATCCTTCAACTTTTGTTTGACCTCCCCATCAACTTCCTCTGCAATGTGTGTGCACGAAAGGTTGCTGGCATGCCTGGTGCTAAAACCTGAGATGTGGGTTCTCATTAACTGTTGGCATCAGGCCCCTAAGACTAACTTTTAAGTTATACTGACACTTGGCAGCCATTACATTTATACAGCACCTAGTGCAACAGGATCTCAAGTGCGACATTAATATTTAAACATATAATTTATTTTGGGTCCAGAGTTTTTAATCAGTAACCAAGTAATGTAAACAAAGTGCTCAACAAGAACATGCATAAAAATCTATTCAGGATTAAAACAATCTTCTCTCCAAACACTAAGCAACAACAACAACATACTACTACTACTACTAAAATCACTGCAGTAGTTTAAGCCCACAATGTGACCTCTCAAAACTTCTATAACTTAACTAGAATATTACTGAAATACACGATAATGGTCAATATTAAACCGAGTCCATAACTGAAAAATTTCTGTTCTGGAGCAAGTTTGCTAATGAACACAACTCTCTGATCTGTGCTGTCATTCGCAACATTGGCACACAAAGGAGAAATGAACAGAAAAGCCACGTTAATGGAAGCTCTATAAAAACAAAAAAAACAATGAACAATGGCAAGTAAAATAAATACTTTAAGATGTACTTGATACTGTATTTATAAGTAAAATATCAGATAAAAGCTTAAAGGGGCTCAGTTCTCTTCTCTGATATTCTCTCTACATTGTTACTTATCTTGGAAAATCAGGCACTGCACTTCCTGACCTGACAAGAACCCCCAAGATACCCATCTCTTACTGGAGAGCACGATTAAACCTGAAGTCTATAAGAACACAAAAGTGATCTAGCTGGATTTACTACCTGGAGAAAAACTGTAGATAAAAGAATGAGAAGTACCACCCTTGCTGGAGACAGCGCAACAATAAAACACAAATGCAGCACCAGGAAACAGAAATATCTTTTTTTTTTAAAAACATCTCCACCTGTTGGTAGAAGATTAGCTATCAGAATATGACTGGTATGGAAATGTATTTTAACAGAAAAAAGTTATAGAAAATATATTCCTTAAAAGTCATGGCTAGCATACTGTCCAGGTACAACCTGCATTAGTGGTCACTTACATTTTGTACCAGATCATTTTATCTTACTCACATTTAAAGTTTACCTCTACTACATAATTTTCCAAGCCTACAAACAGTCAATAGTCAGTACTCTGCACTCAATCCTTGTAGCTCAGCAACCCCGCCCCAAGCACCGACGAAGTTGTGCCAACAAGCCCACTTCCTCAGCCTTCCCACGGTTAGGAAAGAATTCCTTGCGATCTTTAAAGAGGGTTATTGCACAAACCTCTAAACCTGACCTCTGACCTCTAAACTGTCACTATAACACAACACGTAATATAATTTAAATTATAAACACAATATGTAAAAAGGGCAAACAGGATGATGCAGATAATTATAGTCCTCTCAATCTGACATTGTTCCCGGACAAAATAATGGAGCAGTTGATATGGGACTCCATTAATAAACAACCGAAGGAAGGTAATATAGTTAATGCCAGTCAACTTGGATTTATGGAAAATAAATCTGGTTAAACTATCCTGATAAATTTTTTTGTTCTGATGACAAGTTTGATTGATAAACTATCTACATAGGGAACAAATACTTGATAATGGGCTCTTCATTCTATCAGACAGAGGAATAACAAGCTCCAATGGCTGTAAGTTGAAGCTAGACAAACTCAGACTGGAAAAAGGGTGTAAATTTTTAGCAGTGCAGGTAAAAACAGTGAAGTTTTTAACAAAGCCCTGGCAAGGATAATTTAGTTGGGGTTGGCCTGCTTTGAGCAGGGGGTTGGACTAGGTTACCTCCTGAGGTCCCTTCCAACTCTAATCTTCTATAGGAGTCTAAATAACCACTGGAACAGTTTACTAAAGGTCATGATGTGTTCTCCATCCACTCACAATTTTAAAATCAGGATTGAATTATGTTGTTTTTTTTAAAAGATATGCTCTATTTCAAATGGAATTACTTTGGCAGAGTTGTGTGGCCTGTGTTAAACAGAAGGGCAGGCTAGATGATCACAGTGATCCCTTCTGACCTTGGAATCTATTTTTTTTTAAAAGGATCTTTCTGAAGAGACTCTCCCAGTATACCTGTCTGGGATTTACTCACATGAAGCTATGAAATAATAAACCATTTCACATATGCTGTGGAAGGACTTGAGTCCAAGACTAAATTTCACCATCCATCAAAGCAGTCAAAAAGCTGAATTAAATATTGTGTTAAAGTATTGTGTTAAATATTAAATATTATGTTACAGTGACAGTTTAGAGGTCAGAGTATTGTTTGTGCAACAACCCTCTCTAAAGATTGAAAGGGATTCTTTCCTAACCATAGGAAGGCTGAGGAAGTGAGCTTGTTGGCACAACTTCAGAGCTGCGCGGGGGGGGGGGGAGCAAGGGGAGAAAGGAGGGGCAGGAGGTGTTGGCTGAGCTACAAGGAGTGACTGCAGACTAGAGAGGGTTGGACTGTCTTTTTAAATATTGGCGCAACATTACCTTTCTTCCAGCCTTCTAGACCTTCCACAGTGTTCCAACACTTATTGAAAATCAACATGAACAGTCCAGCAAGCAACTCAGCCTGCTTTTTTAAAGCCCTTAGATGCAAGTTAGCTGGATCTGATTATTTAAAAATATAATTTATTCTTATTTTTTCTTTAGGAAGGATTTAAAATTGGAGGTGAAGAATTAAAATAAAAAGGTCAGAGTATCCCATCAGATAGGGCACTGGATTGTGACTGAATGTTTGGAGTTCTATCCCTCATTCTACCACTGCTTTCCACCCCCACCACCTTGTTTGTTAGACAGGTAGAGTATAAACTCTTCTAGGCAGCAAATAAAACTGTTAGTAGGCATTTGTACAGGGCTTGGCACAATCAATCCCCAATTATGATCATCTGTATTACTCTAGTGCCAAGGACCCCTAGTCATGGTTCAGAACCCACTGTGCTAGGTGCTGTACAAACAGAATAGATCAGCTGGGATTTTTAGACATTGCTGTAACAAATAAATTACTAGTAACTAGATACAAAGCAACAGGGGAAAACTCTGAGCCAAGGCTTTCACCACACAATAGAAAAAATGAAGCCACAAGAACTAAAAACCACATCATATTTCATTGCTGTAATTATCAGACTTCACATGCAAATAAATATTCTTACAAAAAATAAAAATGTAAGAAAGAATACATGAAACTAGAAATCACTAGGCATCTCCTTTTAGAGCCTGAGCATTTCTCCCTGATCCTTGAAAGTCTCAGTTGTGTTTTCTGAAATGATATTGAATCAGGTTTGCACAAGCATTTGGATACCAAATAATTTCAAATACCAATTAATGGGAACCTTATGCTGAGAAACATTTTCAGCAATAATTCAGTTTGCACATGTAGACAGGGCATGTCTATCAAACATTTTAGCCAACATCTGAGGAAATTAACTTTCAAATTCTGATTAAAAAAAGAGAGTCTTTTATGGGAGTTTATAAAAAATGGTAGTGAAAATTAATGTAATTCTGAAGTGTTCAGGTTCTGTAATAAATAAGTCATTTCAAGGACAGTTTCATAAACATGAACTAGTTTCATCAGTGAGCAACTACTGGATGCATAGCTCGAAGCAATCATACATTAGTTTGCCACTGTCAAGTGTAACAATTGCTCGTACAACCCAAGCCTCCACTGAAAGGTTTACTGAGTATTTGCACAAAGAAAAGTAGCACTGTTCCAAAAAAAGAGAGAAGTGCAATTAAGAAAAAAGACAAAGCAGCAGGATTTATATTTCTTTCATGTATCAATATTGTTTGAATTTCAATGCATGTTACAAAAGGCAAAAAAAAAACCAAAACAAAAACAAAAAACACAAATCTGCTGCCCATATTAAATATTTAAGCATTCTTTTTCCTACAATATGTTAGCGGCATTGTGCCAGTCTAAGTGTAATCTTTTGTAAATCTACATATAAAACAATCAAGTTTGGTCTCCTGAGATTTAGAAAGACAGAGAGTTGGAATGCCACAGAGGCAAAACATTCACTGTCCTCCATAAGAGAGGGAAACCTTCATGTCAAGTCTTGACAATCCATTGGGCCAATTCAGGAGTGGCCTTAATGGAATCTAAAGGAAGTACTATCCTACTGGTGTAGAAGGGTGAGGATTTTAGGTCTGAATCAGAGAAAGTGGAGAGATAATCAAGCCTCCAATAGTGACACAGAATTTTCTATCATGTATGGCAAACAGTACAAATGTTTGTTATGAGCAATTCCACAGTTAAGGCTCTTATCCAGTCTCCAATATAATGGAATTTTGGCCATCCTCTAACTTTCTGAAAGACTCATTTGCAACTGGAATTTCTTAATGGGTGTAGTCTCTAGTCTGCAATATGTTTTTAATTTGATGCTAAGTGAGCCAGGCATTTTGAGGATTGAGAGTTTATGCAAAAAACAAAACCTAGGTCTTTTGGGAAGGTTTTATTTGTTTTCCTTTATTTGGATGGGGGACTTCTTTTTAAAGTCTCAACTTTTTTTAAACATCCTTAACAAATGGTTGAGTGTTAGCCTTTGGAAATATCTGCAACCGCCTTCAGTTAAGGTCTTGACTAAGGAACTACAAGCCATGCCTGAGATGTGAAAACGTTTACGGGAAAGAGCAAAGGTGTTCATTTAATCTGGAACGTTAGCTAGTGCTCCCAATCATTAGAAACTATTTTCCCCCACTTTATGACATACCCTGACTGTTAATAGGTACCATACTTTCTGTACAAAGTAGTTAGCATCACTTTGACATGAAGAAATAAATTATGGACTGAAGTCTAATCTACACTACAAACTTCGGTTGATGGAAGCCATCTTACATCGACATAATAATGTATGTGTCTGCACTGCCAGGTCCCTTCCAATGACCTAAATCACCTGCAGTCAACTTCCACCTCCATAAGAGGCATAGGGCTCAATACTTGATGGGTGACCCAAGAGGCAGTGTAGACACAGCGTTATGTAAATTGACTGAATTGGCCTCCAGGAGATGTTCCATAGTGCTCCACTGTGATCCCTCTGGAAATAGATTTCAACTTTACTGCACAGCAGCCAGGTACACTGAAAACATCCTCTTCCCCATTAAAGTCCTGAGAAATTTTGAATTCCCATTTCCTGTTTGATCAGCGTGGAGAGCTTACTAGCCCAGCTGATCACGGCTACTCAATGCTCCAAACACGCTCTAGCCTGGAGTACACAGAAGATGGTGTAGCTTTTCTGTCTGTGGGGAGAATAGTCTGTGCTGACATAGTTCCAATTCAGCTGAAGAAATATAGACATCTACAAAAAGATTGTGGAGGCCTAGTGGAGAAAGGCTACACCAATGACATCCAGCAGTGTCGTGTGAAAATCAAAGAACTTTGGCAGGCATAGAAGACAAGGGAGGCGAAGAGTTGTTCTGGTTCTGCACTACAGACATGCCTCTTCTAAAATGAGTTGCATGTGATTCTCAGCAGTAACCCCAGCACTATCCCCAAATGTAGCATAGATATTTCCCAAGAGTTTGAGTCCTGGGCTTCCTCAGGCAAGAAAGGAAGAGGAGAATGGGAGACAGGCAAGCACAGGACCCAGTCTCAGAAAAGACTTCATGTACACAGAGATGGCCCAGGAATCCTCGATAGAAATCTCCTAGAAACTTTCCTGGAGCTACTCTGCAATTCTTGCAGAAGGTTTCCGGGGAAGGCTGCCTTATTTCTTCCAGGACGCAGGACGCTTTCCCATGCTACTCTAGTATTTACTCTGACAGCATCATTGCGATACACAGCATAGCAGCATAAAGACCAGGTCTGTACCCAGCCACTTGCAGCATCTGCTCCCTTGCCAACTCTGTTACCCTCAGAAAACTAATATCACATAGGATCATCTAGGAAAGACGGAGGAAGTTTTCATTACAAGTGCTCATACCATAAATAATAGAGCATGTGATATCCCACACATGGAGATATCAAGGTTCCTCAAACATGGTTTCCCTAACATGCCGGTGATTTTGGTTGGCAGGGATCAGCACTGACCTCAGAATTTGCAGGTCCAGGGCAACTTCTACCAGCAGCATTAAGGGAAAGGGGGGAGGGGAAGATGGGTTTCCTGTGTTTTCTCATGGCCACAAACTCCCCACCCCCTGTTCCCCAGAGGCACCTTGGACAAAGACCACAATTTGAAAGCCAGCACTGGTACCTGGTCTCAAAGCAATATCTATGTCCCCCTCCCGCCCGGGGGGGGCAGGGGGCATTTTTCCATCTGTGCTCCCAACATGGGGTTTCCCATAAGTTGCAGCACAAGTCCCAACATCCATGCCTCTGGGCCATACTCACCATGGCCAGAACAGCAAACTGGTTCATTGAATAGCTAGGGACCCTGATTATGTTCTGCCTTGTACTTGAGTGTAATAAGGAGAGTGTTTTTTAAATAGCAACACTGCACTAGACTCATATATGAACTGACAATGGTTGCCTTGTGTTTTGCATGCCTTACAGTGAAAAGCCTGGCCTTCAGCACATCCTCCACACTGGTGGAGAGGCTTTCGCAGATTGGAAGGTGAAAAAAAGAGAACGGATGATGACATGCTGTGACACACTGTACTCCCTTATGGTGTGATTTGTATATTATTCATGTTCAGCCTTACAGTGTAACTGTGTATTGTCTGATGCAAAGTATGTCATGTAAGATGTTTTTGGAATGCTCATGGCATACTGAACATTATTGTTATTGTTCCTGCAATGTCATACATATGTACAGATATGAAACTCTGTTGTGTCATATCCCCAAATGTTTCCCTCACATGTTTGAATAGATGTAGGTGAACACAAAGCTGTTGTTCCACACCTGCAGAAGTATACATACAGGAACAATGGACTGACCTAAGCACCGGTGAACATTTTGGCTCCAGTGGAAGAAATCATGCCTGGTACCGGCCAGGGCTGATCACCTGACCCCAGGGAGTGTTTGGAAAACTTGTTAAAAACTGAGGCATCTGTCTCTTGAAGCTCCCCTGGACTGAGTATCCACCCACAGGGATGGAGGGCCAGGTTGCAAGAGGCATTGGAACCAGCCTCTGTGGTAGGCTGAATACAGACTGACATATTAATCTGAGGTTAAGATGAGAGTTCTCACTTAGTTGTGATTAACTCCTTGACTTAATCATCTGACTTAGATTCACTTAAAATCTTGCTGTAGTCAATAAACGTGTTTATTTTATCTAAAACAGTATGTGGATTGAATGTGTGCAGAGACCTCACTTAGAGTGAGGGAGCTGGTGCATATCAATTTCTTTGATAATTTGATGGGCAAGTGTAAATGAGCTTGCAGGTGCAGTGTGAACCCTGCAAGATGACAGTTCCCAGGGTTGTCTCTAGGACTGTGGGTGTTTGCTGGGGGTCTATCCCATGAATGTCTGGCTAGAGCACTCCTTTATTAGGTGTGGGACTGATTACTTGTAGGAGGTTGGGTGTGGGACAATTCAGGACTAGATGGTTCACAGATCAAAGCAGGGTAAGTCAGGGCCCAGGAGTGAAGAATTGGGGTGACAGCTACACACCAGTCTGGATTGCAGGGAGGGAATGTCACACATGCTCACTAAAATGTTGAATGCTTCTGAGACAGCTGACTTGGAGCTAAGAGCCTGGAGGATTTCACTGTCTGAAAAACTGAACATGGTGAGCAGCCCAGAAGTATGAGTGCGCCATGCAGGATGAGATGCTGCGGATTACAAAGGACCAATCAGACATGTTGAGGCATCTGGTTGAGCTTCTTGTTCATTTCATGACTAATTTCAATATCTTGATCCTAATCTACAAAGTTCTTAATGGTTTTGGACCTAGCTAGCTCAGGCCTGTCTTGGTCAGCACAGATTGAGCTTCAAGAAAAAAAAGCTGAGGCTAGAGTCCCTCCGTAACCACTGCAGAATGGCCTGGAAGCATTGCCCTGTTCCCAATCCCCCTCTCCCAAATATTCCAAGAGGCGGGTAGAGGTGGGGGAAGGTGCAGAATCCAATCCACTTAAAACCAGAGGAGGGTACTAAGAACAAAAGGCAGCCATTCAAAAACCTCTGATGGGCAAGACCTGTACTTTCACAGAGAAGCTGCATTTGTTTCTCCCCATCAAATTTTATTACACTGTTTGCCCAAGGTTAAATTATTTTCTTGTTCTTTCAGATTCTTTGTCTGTGCAATAAAAGTCAATGTTTCAAGAATGAAATATTCTTTATTTATTCCAATAATGCGGGTTGGATGGGGGGGGAAGAGGACGTATGGGGAAATTGATTCTACAGAGGGGAAGGAACAGGAAGGCACAGTGCAGATAAACAGCACACATTACTGTGGCTCATTACTGAAATGGGTTTTCAAACCCTCCCAGTGACACAAAGCTCCTTGCTGGGCTCTTATTGCCTTGGTATACAGCTGCTCAAAATTAGCTGCCAATCTACCTGCCTCCACGCCTCACCCCTGCAGAAACTTCTCCCCCTTTGACTCTCAGATATTATGGAGCACACAGCACGCAGCAATAAAAACAGGGAGACCTAGCCTACCCCTTGTTTTCACTAAGGTCTAACCTGGTAAGCAAATTGCACCCATGACCCTTTAAACATCCAAAGGCACATTCCACCATCCTTCACTTGCTGAGCCTATTGTTGTATTGTTGAACCACTCCTTTCTGCTGTCCAGGTGGCTGGTGTACAGCTTCATGAGCCAGGGAAACAAGGGGTAGGCTGGGTCTCCCAGGATCACGATTGGCATTTCAGCATCAATAGTTATTTTGTGATCTGGAAAGAAAGTCCTTGATTGCAGCTTTTTTAACAGACCTGTGTTCCTAAAGATGCACGCATCATGCACCTTTCCTGACCATCCCATGCTTATGTCGGTGAAATGCCCTCTGAGATCCACCAGCACTTACAACACCACTGAAAAGTATCTCTTTCAGTTTATGTACGTTTTGGCAAGGTGGTCTAGTGCCAAGATAGGGATGTGTGTGCCCTCTATTGCCCCACCACAGCTGAGGAACCCATTCATGACAAAACCATCCATTAAGTCCTGCACATTGCCCAGAGTCACAAGTCAATTAATAGCCCTGCTTACTTGGGTCACAACAGCTCCCACACTGGACTTACCAACTCTGAATTGATTCCCCATTGACCAGTAGCAGTCTGGCATTTCAAGCTTCCACAGAGCGATTGCCACTCACTTCTCCATCGTCAGAGCAGGTCTCATTTTAGTGTTGCTGTGCTTCAGGGCCGGGGAAAGCTCTGCGCAAAGTTCCTGGAAAGTGGCTTTCTGCAGTCGAAAATTCTGCAGCTACTGCTGATCATCCCATAGCTGTATAACAACGCAATCCCATCAGACAGTGCTTGTTTCCTGGGACCAGAAACAGCACTCCACTGAGTTCAGCTCTGCATGACTATCAGCAGCAACGAGGAATTGTTTCGTTCTATGGCTTTCAGCAGGATTGCTTGAATGACATTGCAATGTTTTGCATAGCATCTACTGTCTCAGCTCTGGAAATATTACAGGATAAGGCATGAAGTGTTTGTAATGCTCACAAGAGTGCACAGCTGAGAGATCCATGCTTTTTTTGGGGGGGGGGAGGGGCTATGGTGTACATGCAGCTAAGCCAGGCTTTTGAAGAAAAAAGCAAAAAAAGTATGGGTTGTTTGCCATTGATATCAGGGGAGGGAGGGAGGAAACTGCATCATTGAAGGCCAAAGTCATGTTCTCATTTCCCCTGCAACAATATTTTGGTTCCATGAGGCTTTGCAAGCTCTTCCCAAATCTCCCCTGCAGCCAGTTTCACTGTGGGATAGCTACCCGTGGTGCACTGCTGTGCATTAATGCACACGCAGCTAGTAAGGACACACTCCACCAACACAATAAGCATGGGTGGTGTGGACGTGCCTAAACTGACTTAATTACCGCAGCGGTTGGACTTCAATTTAGTCAACTTAACTGTATAGTGTAAACATGCCCTTAGACTCCATGATCTAAAACGTCAATACAATGCCAAACTATTTCCGACTTCTTTTAAATCCTGAACATTGACATTAAATGGTTTTCTTCAAGAAAAAAGCAAGTCACCAAATGTAAACTAACATTCCAGAAAACCTCTTCAATCCTGTCAGGCTGACATCCATAGTTAGAATTACCTAAATTACTGCACAAATACCTTTTTCAAATTTTTTAAACTTAATCACTGAAGGAATTACAAGATTTTGGAACTCTAGTTTTACTTCTAGACATTCTGGACTGTGATGTCTACTCTGCAGTAAAATGAATTTAATGTGACCATTCCAGAATCTTGAACAACCAATTCCATACAGGCAAGGCATTTTATTTATCTGATCAGTCTGTTTATCTTATCGATCTGTTGTGGACTTCTCATCTGAATGTTCAGCTTAAACATTAGGGATAAGTGAGGAAGCATGGGTAAGGTTTTGGGAAGTCTGTAGACAAATTATTTTTATATTGTGATAGGGCTTATTCAGGGCTTACTGCACTGTTCTTGCCATAACTAGAAAACAAGTTTAACGGTCGTGTGAACTAGCTATGAAACTCCTGAAAGGGCACAACAGACAAACTCAGAAGGATGTAGAATTAAGGTCCCAGCCTACAAATTGAACTTTCATCAGTTCAGTGCCACAGAACTCCCATTCTACCTTCTGTACAGGAACAGATTAACCGTGCAATAGTAATGAGGAATGGGAGACTAAGTTTCCATATTAACATGCTGTGAAGTTTACTGGCCATCTAAACTGAGAAAGCTCTGTTGAAACTGATTGCTTCCACAGTTCAATTTTAATGGTCCAAGTCCTAAGCGGGAACTCTGAATCACCAACATCTGAGTGCCCTGGATGTTATACTTTTTGCTTCAGTGGATGTCAGACATGGATTTGGATTTGATTTTGGCTGTTAACCACCAGGATTGCTGCCTACTGTATGTGGGTACAGAAGCCCTAGAAATGGTGGTCTCTAGTGCAAGCTCTAGCTATAAAACCAAATATAGGAGGGCCCTGGCAATATCAGCCTGAAACAAATCTAACTTCCTCCTCTTTCCTTCTGGTTAGTTGACAGTCTTACCTTGCACTTGGGAAACCGTCGGGTTCTTGTAGAACTACAGCCTCCTGCCAGCTAGGGAACTGATCCATCTGCTGGAGAGAGAAGCAACTAAGGAGGCTAAGCCAGTGAGGCCCCTTAGATATAGATGGATGTCATAATTCAAGAGTTCAAGTGATCCACCTCTGGCAGGAAATGGAGAGAGAAGTAAAACTCTTTCTTTAGGGGGGAAAAAAAGCATTTGGAACCCAGTGTGGAATTCTCTCTTTTGAGCATCGCTGCATTCTTCAATAAAAGCAAATCCTGAATGACAAAAAAATATATTTCCATCTGCCCTCCAGCTTCCTCTGACTACGCAATCACTTGCAAAGTCCTAAATGGGGAAAATATAAAAAAGCAGTATAGTGAATTACGTATACCTTACAAAACTGTATGTCCTTGCCAGCCTCAAGCTTCAAAAAAAGAAAAATAATAAGAGCCACGAAAAAATGCAAAGACTGAAGACACAGAAGGGCCTTTGTTGCTGAGCTTCTATTTTTTTCCATAGCAACCCTGTTGATTTTCTGCATTCCACCACTGGGATTATATTAAATGATACCATGGTCAGTAAATTGGGTCACCAATAAAAAAGTAAATACAAAGTATCAAAAACATACTTCATAAAAACAAATTTAAATATTTCACACAAAGTCTTAGCTTATTGAAACAAATAATGTACAAAGTCTAGTTTATTTTGCTTTTTTGCATTTCTCAGTATGGACAAGGGAAATGTACTGATCAATTACAATGACTTCAGACTAAAAACCAAAGTTGCACAAATTTAACTAAAGGTCTGATTTTAAACCTATTTAATTAAATGGCGCAAAACCCTGGGTGGACAATATTAATCAGATTTAAATCTGTTTTCAATAATAAGTCAATACCTTTGTGACTTAGATAACATTTCCATAAATGACAGACTTCAAACAGTACATTCACACTGCAATAAAACACCCATGATGTCTTGAGTATCAGAGCATGTCAGCTGACTCGAGCTCACGCTATGGGGCTATTATAGCAGGGTAGATACTCCTGCTCAGACTGGAGCTCAGGCTCAGACTCAGACCCCTCACCAGATTTAGAACTCAAGCACCAACAGGAAGGTCTACTCTGCTATTTAAACCCTGTATGCAAGCTTGAGTCAGCTGATCCGGTCTGAGATTTGTTGCTATGACATTTGTTTTTTGCACTATAGATGTACCCTAAGTGCCCACGTCACTTTCGAAAATGGGACATTGGGGGAGGTCTAGGCTGAATAGTAGGAAAAATATTTTCACTAGGAGGGTGGTGAAACACTGGAATAGGTTATCTAGGAAGGTGGTAGAATTTCCATCCTTAGAGGTTTTTAAGGCCCAGTTTGACAAAGCCCTGGCTGGGATTATTTAGTTGGGGTTGGTCCTGCTTTCAGAAGGAGGCTTGGACTAGATGAACTCCTGAGGTCCCTTCCAACCCTGATCTTCTATGATTCTATGACTCGGGTTCCTAAATCACTTTGGCCCTTTTGAAAATTTTACCCTGGAGTTAAATTGTTACAAACCAAGTTTTAGTTTTAAATCTAATTAGGACTCCCCACACCAGGCTTTTCACTGGTTTAGCAAAATTGCTTTTTAAGATACTTTAAAGATAAATTGGTACAGTTTAAAATATAAACATCTGTTTCCAGAATTTTACTTTCCACTTCCTGTACACTAGCACATTACTGCACTGTTTATGTTGCAAATGTAGCAGAGTAATATGTGTTTGTTTTAAATGGTTTGTATCAATTTTTAAAAGCTACAGAAGCATTTCTAGGGTTCTGAATTTATAGGCAAGGGGCTGGCCCTAATGTTAAGTATTATCAGCTTCACAGAAATAAGATATTCTAGAGAAGGGATAGGAACACTGAACACAGACAACACATGGCGAAGTCCAATTGTTTATTCAACTGCAGAAGACCAGGAGAGAAAAAGGTGGTCGTATTATTTCATTAAGACAAACGGGGATTAGAGAAGAATGATAGGATAAAGCAGCTCTAGAAAACAACGTAGTACAGAAGGTAAGAAATAAATCTGTGGCACTTGGTACTTCTTTTCAGAACTAACTGAGGGATAGCTATGGAATGGTTCTATTGATGGAGTTCTATTGATGGATATGATGAAAAAGTGCTGGAAAGAGATAGAGACTGATGTCTTTGCTATATTACAAGTTTCTAGGTTCTTCATAGTATTTCTTCTATCTGATATGCTATGTTCAGTGTGTCATCTCTTTCCATTTCCTATAGTTTGTTTCTATTTCCACTAAGCTTAGGTTCTTTTCTGATATCTTACAACATAAAAGCAATAATAAGAATAATGATACCTAACTCTTACATAGCACTTTTCATCTATAGACCTCAAAGTGCTTTACAAAGGAGGTAAATATCATTAGCCCCCATTTATAGATTGAGAAACCAAGCCACAGGACGGGAGTAACTTTACTGAAGTCACCCAGCAAGCAAGTGGCAGAGCAGTCAATAGAATTCAGGTTTCCTTAATCTCACTCAGTGCTCTATCCTCAAGGCCACATTGCTTTCCTAGAAATAAATGTAGATTATGTTATGGCATTATGTGCATGGCTCCATATTACACTTCTATTTTTTTCTAATTTCATTGCAACTGTTAATGCATTTTTTCTTCATACAAAAGTGTCATTTAATTATGCATCTACCTGCAAGTGGTAAGGATTGATTCAAGATATGTCACTACTGAGGGAAGATATTGATTATTCTGGGAAGCAAAAGTAGCAGACTGGACTCAGGCAGATGGACAGCAGGGCAGGAAAGAAGAAAGTACTGAAGAGAGACAGAAATCCTGTAAGATCAGCATTAGAATTAAATAACCTATTTGACAGTGTATCTGAGTCGGCTGATTTAGGATATATTTTCAAAAGCACCTAACTAAGTGGTTCTCAACCAGAGGGATGCAGAGGTCTTCCAGAGGAAAACTTAACTCATCTAGATCAATGTTTCTCAAGCTGGTGGCTGCAGGGCTCAGGCTTCAGACAAGGCTCACAAGTAAAAACAGGCTCAAGTATAACACTGAAATGCAAGTACAATATTTATATTCCAATCAATTTTATAATTAGATGGTAAAAATTAGAAAATTAGTAATTTTTCAGCAATAGTGTGCTGTGACATTTTTGTATTTTTAGGTCTGATTTTGTAAGTAAGTTTTTAAGTGAGGTGAAACTTGGGGTATGCAAGACAAATCAGACTCATGAAAGCCTACAATAGTTTGGAAAGGATGAGCACCATTGACTTAGAAGATTAAATCCCAAGTAACTTTGGCACTTAGGAGCCTAACTCACATTGACTTTCAATGAGACTTAGGACCCTAAGTGTCTGTATCACTTTTTAAAATGGGACTTCAGCACTTTTTAAAATTTTACCCTTCATTTCAAATATTTCCTATAACAATTTTCTATTTAAGATTTCTTACTGGGGACAGAAACCTAGAAGGTGATCACTAAGGAGTAAACTGAAGTTTAGGCAGAACACTCAAAGAACAATTTGCACAACACTTTGATAACAGAAATACCATAACTGCTACAGGTAAATGCTGCTAGACATCCTGTTGCATAACTTAGGTTTACAGTGTCTCAGAATTTATTGGATACAAATATTAAGCTCAATCACTCAAGTAATATTAGCACACTCTTTATATTTAACATGAAAGAGCTAAAAAGCAAATCTTCCTGCCTTAGGACAGGAGGAATAGCTTTTCACAAATCCAACCTACTGCGTAGTGCACAAGAGAAGGTGTCATGTTATAAAAAAAATTGTTTTTCATTCTGTTCTTTTGTTACCAAGAAGTTATAATCCTAAAGAAGCTGAAATTTATTTTTTATCTCAGATTTGCATTTCATGAGATTTGCAACTTGATTACATGTGCTCATTTATATGCAAATAGGTTCAGTTTGTTTCCAACTCCTTGCACTCGCTGATCACATGGACTAGAATCACATCGGGCTGATGTGTCTGTGCTATTTTGAAAGACATGGTCTCTTCTCTACTCACTCTTTAAAGGAATAGTGACATTTCAACAGCCGCTGTGTATTCAAGCGACCAAACTCAGGATATAGAGAAATGTTACCAATCTGTTAGTGTTTCTTTCCCTCCTCCTGTCAAGTGTTTCCCAATACTATTGAGGGTATTTCCCCTTCTTTATTACTGGAGATATCCCAGTCCTGTCAGTCAACAGCTAACAGTTCACGCCCGACTTCCTGAAGAAGAGAAGCACTCTAAAAGCTTTAACAGTAATAAAGACTAGAGTTAGAACTTGATAAACAATTATGACACTGACAAATGGTAACTAGCAAAACCATTAAAATCAGCTTTGTTTGGTTTTTATATCTAGAGAGCATGCAAGGACAAAGGCCCTGTAAACTAGTGAGCTAAACACATGGCTGAGAGCCAAGTGGCTTGAAGTTCTATTCCCATTAACTGGCCTTAAAAATATGTAGGCATTCTGATACCATAGTGATGGTCACAGAATGAGAGCTTAATACACATATAATACACCTAAAATAAAGGTGGGACAATGATGTAACACTAATAACAGACAGGTCAAATCTATTACCCCTCCTGTCCTATTTCTACATGATTACCAGGCCAACTGAGTGTACTAATTACAATTAAATTTCAGGATGTGGGAGCAATTAGAGTCAAGCCATTTACACATAAATATGAAAGATTCTGGGTAAAATGTTACTAAAAAACATTAGGCAGCAACACCCCTTCTACTGAAGGCTATGTTAGTTGATGACTATATATACATTTTTATAATAGCCTGGGGAAGTGTATGTAGAGGCCCATTTGGCTGCTTGGCAGTTCTCTTTGTAATGATTCATGGGGCTCCTTGACCTCAGTAGGATTATGTTGATCTGGTTCAGTGAGCTATTAAATTCACAGCAAGGTAACTACGGGCCATACTAACTGAAATCCCTTCAACTGCACAGGGTTACTCTAAAAATGTCCTTTGATATTAACTTTGCCTATAGGACCAAGATTTAACATACAATAGTTGCTTTCAGAATTTTAATTTGTTGTGCTTTCTTAAAAGTCACTAAAAAGCTAATGCAAATTGCTGCCCACATGTTTTGCAGGCTGCTCCAATGACTTGCTTCAGACTAGTGTACACTCCTGGAGTAGGTGATTAATCCTGGTTGTGATACTAAATAGCCCCAATTATCTAGCATCATTAATCTGAAATAGTTACTTTAACAGGTACATGCATTAACATCACTATGAATATTTGTTTTACTTCAATTGTACTAAGGAAAAAATAAAATAAAATCAACAGAAAGACACCCCAGACCAACACTACTATAAGATAATAAATCCTTTTTAAAAAGAGTGATTTACTGTATGTAAACTAAGAGGTATTACATCTTCGTTTCAAAAGAAAAATGTTGAAACCTGTAAATTCACCTACAAACGTATATAAAGGCCAATATTTTCTTATAGGCTCCTACAACTGGATGATGGGGGGAGGGTTACTGTTATTTACAGATTTACAGATCCAATAAGACTGGAAAAAGGACAAGGTCCTTGAAATAAACTCCTGGAAAGCAGGAAAGACACATTGAAGTGAAATTTAAAAAACCCTTAATAATGGCCATGTACTTACAAGACAAACATAATAAGTTTTGCCTCTATCTAAAAACTGTTCAACAGTTATTTTAAAATTTCTAATGCATACATCATTAAAAAAGGGAACTATTATCAACTACATCATTTATTTTATAGGAGGCCAATACCAAGCATAGATCAACAGATATGTATGATAAAAGGAGATTACTTCAGCAAATTGCCAAACAATTGGATTTTGTCACCTCTGTATTAATCAGAAACTCAGGCTTAAAATGAGTTAATGCTTTAACTGAAAGCTTAACAGCCAGGATTTCCACTGCTTGTTATTAATTCATACAGGGGATTTAGAAATTACAACAGGCACATTGACAGGTTTTATGCAAAATAAGATTGAGAAACTCTGTTTCAATACAAAATAGCATTTCAAACAATTGAACTACAGAGTAGTTGAAATTGTAAGCAAACTCTGAGGCCTTAAGAAAGCCAAAGAGGCTGCAGAGATCAAAAAGAGGACAGGCCTTATTTCTGGAGAAGGGAAGACATTTTATACTCTATAATGCACTCATGTAAAAGGGAGAACAATAATATAATGTATGTTATAAGACCAACAGATTGAAGAAACTAAATGGAGGTTTATTACGGAAAATTACTGCAGTGCAATAGGAAAAAGTGACAGATAAAATATCTGTTTCAGAACCCACTCTCAAACAAAGGATCAATAATTTACACTAGACCAACTAGTTCTAGTAATCTATATTCCAGTTTATCCTTTTGGAAAAAAAAAGTTTCCACATTCTATGGCTTTTTTCACATTATAATGTTAGGTTGATGAAAGTAGCCTCTCATCAACCTATTTGTGCACATCTGCACTTAAACATGTCTCCAGCCAAATTAATCCCTTTCTTTTGGAAATGCAGTAAAACCACCTCCCTGAGCAGTGGGGGGGCCATGGTCAACTTACTGAGACTGACCAAGTGAGAGTGCGACCTGTGTTGACCCTAAAGGTTCTCCAACGATGTCCCACAATGCCACATTTCCTGTTAACAGTGACTGTTCTGGTCACAGTTGTAAGCTCCACTGCCAAGGGGTAATGGAGACCAGAAGCCACACACTCCCCTTAAAAGCCTCCTCCTTATTTTTTAAATGCCTTTCCCCGACTGCCCCGCTTGGCTCCCTTGTTGCATGCAACAACCCACCAACCACACCAGCTCCAAACACTAGATGATATATTTCCTGTCTACTCCAGGCAGGAGTGTATCTCCAGGGCCTGTGAGAAGACGCTGTGCAGGCACAGTTACAGACCAGTTGTAGAAACTGCACAGATTGTATGGAGGATGCAGCCAAAGGGGTACAAACAGAGACCAAGAACAGCGCCATGTGGAAGACAAGGAATAGCCATAGGCAAACCACAAGACCGGGGACATAATGATTGATCTGATGCTAAACAGCAGACAAGCTACTTTATAACAAGCCACATGCCATACTTGGTGGAGACCCCACAAACAACCACGGATAACTCTGAGGAACCGAGACACACACCCTGCCAAGAGAGACGTTAGTGGCTTCAGACATGCCACAAGCCAGGGACCTGTTCATGATTCCGCACAGTCAAGTCAATCCCAGATGAGCCCAGTGAAGGGGAAGGGACCTCAGGTACTCATGCTTAAATTCAAAGATGGCACTCAATGCATTCCCAAGTCAATAAGACATGGATATCAATTTTTCATTGTTTTACTCCAATGAAGAGAGGCAATTATGCAACAAATAGAATTTGCATGTGCTTTTCATTCCCCTGTTGGGTTAGATAGAGATGAGAAGGGGTGCCAGGGACATACAGAGCACTTTGTTCATGTATTTAGAGACATGCCTTATACCCTCCTGAGGGATTTCTATGAAACTTTCACCACTTCTCTGTAAGCTACTCTCCCAATACCCCAAAATGCAATGATAACCATCTTGTAGTATATTGTATTAGAAATTGAAGAACTACACAACAAAAGTATCCACAAATAGCATTTTGCTGCACCCACAGTGCTCAAAGCAGAAGAAGAAAGATGATCTCCAGTTAGGGTGCTAGCCTAGGACTTGGGGGGACCTAGGTTCAAGTCTCTATTTCACCAGTCTTCCTGCATGACCTTGGGCAAGTCATCTAGCTTTCTACACCTCACTTCTTCATGTGTAAAACGGGGATATTTCCCTACCTCACAAGTGTTGTGAGGAAAAATTCAATAACAATTGTGAAGTGTCTGGCTACCCTGATTATGAGAGCTAAGTAAGAACCTTAGATTGATGTGTCATAATAAAATACCTCTCACCATCCAAGAGCATTGAAAACAACTGAAAGTTTGGTATAGCCACACACACTTTTTAAAAACGCAAGTCAGCATTTAAGAATGTCATGGGTGGCAGCCCCCCCCCAACATAAGAATCTCAGTTTTAACACTGGTTTAACTTTTTAAATTATAACTTTGTGAAAAAGTTATTAAATTATTCTTAATTCTAGTTTTAAAGCAGGACAGATATTGGCCCATACACATTTATACTGGCTCCCAAATGATCACACTGTGTTGAAAGAAAGCTATCTCCAGTAGGCAGGGTCAACTTTAGCTATTTCCTTTGTGCATAATGTACCATTATTGTGTATATTTTGCCTAAGTGCATAGTGTCTCACATGCTTGAGACATTCAACCACTGAAAGGCCAGTATTTCATAAAACAAATTACATAGGATATGGACATGAGCACTGATGAGCAGAACAGACAAGTTTAAAAAAACCTTTAACCTTCAAAAAACACTGTGTCTTTCCACATGGTGTGAAGTGTTCTTCACTGTGTGTTTATTTTCAAATTGCTGTCCTGAGTAAAATGGGTTCATGATTTTTTCCCATCAGTTATGTGCTTTCATCAAACTCTTAAAATACAGACAGTTACTTTTTCTGAAAGCTTTGTATTATGTGCACAAAATATATCAGTGTAAGAAGAACTTCTGATCACGTGCTAGAAGTAATTATTTTATTTAAAGATATTAGTGTTGCATTGGTAATACTATGGTTCTTTTCCACAACTGAGGAGTGGAAGGAATGATCCTACAATGCTCTTGAAAAACATCCTTCCTAGTGGTTCCTTATTCCATCACCCCTATATATCACCATATGACAACCACACAATCCATCCAAGAGCTGGACAGGACTTATTTTGGACCTACTCAAAGTTGATCGGTAATTTGCTGGAAGGTTTGGTATTGCAGAGTATTCTGTTGACAAGTCAATCTCAGCCCTAGGGGCTACATGTCAGTGTAATTATGTAGGCAGTAAGCTTTTATTGACCACTGTACACATTACTTCATTAATTTGTATAGATGACAGAAAAGTTGTCTGAAAGAAGTCCATTGTACCCTACTATTTCTTCAATAGGAACATTTTCATCTTAGTGTGAACATTACACCCCCAACCCACACATCCCCAACCCACCCACACCCACCCGAGTTAAAAGCAGGCTGTTGTATATTTTGTGTCTTGCCTTATTGCCTAGGTTGCCGTAGGAACAGAACTTAGCTTGTTGCCTCTGAATCAGGCACAGCAGGGACTTGAACCTTGGTCTGTAGTGTGTGACACACACCTAACTCTTGACAATTCCAATTTCAGAAAAATATTTGAAATAATTTTGTTCCAGTGTGGAATAAAAATAAATTTCCAAAACTTTACTGTTATCATGAAATGGAATTGTCATTCTCTGGTCAGCTCTACTTGAAATCACTTTTCCCCTATTTTGCCATCCCACATACTTTTACGTTCTTAAAAAAAAGCCATCCCTTTAATTTAGAGAATATCAAAGTCACTTATTCCTGATACTAATTCTTTTAGAAAAAAATTGATTTGTTCTGTTACTTTCTTCACCAAAAGTGACCAGAAAGCTCAGTCTTGAAAAAGATTATGTAAACTCATGGGATGATTTGCTCTCTTTGAAAGCATAAACATTTTTCAGATTCAACTTTCATTTAGTCTTGAATTCTCCTCAGATAGGTTTGAGCATCAAGAAACAATGCAAAATTGAATTTTTTGTACCTTTTGAATTATTTGTGCCCAGAATCTCTCTAAAATCTGCTTTCTGCTTCTTCATTAGCGACAGAATATATATTCATGGGACAATACACACGGCTAGAAATTTGGAGGATACTAAAAAAAATAATTTAGAGAAAGTGACAGTGATAATTTCTAACCAGTAGGCAAGTAACATATGAACTGCAGAATTCAACCATATATTTTCATCAGGAGAAGCAGGAGACACAAAGTGAAAAAGGGCAGAATTCTGCTACTGGAGATAAGACACAAGAAAGAAGCTGCTGAAAACCATCTTTGCTAATCTGAATATTTCAGGTGTATAGCCCTGCAAAATACAGTTGTATGGAATAAGGCCCTTTCTAATAGAACTCCATTTTAATTCTATTCCACCAGTATTTGCTCCAAAAAAGGAAGAATTATTAACAGCAAGTTTAGGAATCTTATATTACTGTAACTAAAGTACATTGTTACTTTTCACTTAAGCTAAGAAAAATAGGACCATGGTAATGAAAGTATCAAGAGCAGCAAAGAGAAGTCTTTTTTCTGTATATTATGTTCCCTCCTGCCTCCAACCACAACTTCCCTCTATCACATATATAGGAAACAGGTGTTTAGTACTTTAACCTCTCTGCTTTCATGGTGACAGAATAGAAAGCTCATTTGCCCATGCACATAAAGCTGACCCACACTTCTGCCAGGGGCTGCAAGATACAGTAGGGGTTCCTTTCAAAACCTTCATGTTTTCTGTTGGAAAGGGAAGAAGTTATTTCTGGTATTATGAAAATTTCACCAATCTCTTCCCATGACCCTTTTTTGACATTCAAACTGTAATGAATAGCTCCCACACTGGATTGCTAATTCAGGAAGGAAATTTCATGTCCCTTTCCCTTAACGGCAGATAAGTTATAGAGACTGTAAGTTAGTTAAATTAACCAGTTGAGGACAAACTGGCACAATAAACATTTGTTCTTGATTCAAAGAAAGGCTAGGGATCATTTTCTTCTATAAATCTTATTCAACTCAGCTTGCCATCTTATCTATGTACTTAAGAAAAATAAGACCGAGATAATGCACAAAAAGTAATATTTTATGGAAACTTATAAAGAAAGTCTGCAAAAAGTTATAAAATAGCTGATGTGTTCAAAGACAGGAGCTTTAGTCAGTTTGTGGAAAATAAATTCAGAAAAAACAAATGTAAGTATTTAGCCTTTGGTTTCTGGAATTGACTTGGTTCCTAGATCTAAACAGTTACACACAAAAATAATACATTAATAATATTATAAAGCTTACAAAGTGAAGCATTTAAAAGCTAGGAAATGCATGAATTAAGGTTGCCCATGCAATCTTTATTCCCTGCCCAAGTCCCTTTCTGCAAAAGCATTATGAGACACTCTTTAATTACATGATCATATACTATATTTTTCCCCAGAGAACCCCACCTGACTGAACAGAAAAAAACTTGCCTTCTCGCACCTGTTGTTCTTCAAGACATGTTGCCTATGTCCATTACACTGTTGGAGTGTGCACCTCTGGTGTAGTGGTACCAGAGAGCTTTCCCTGGGAGTACTTGTAGGGCTGGCCACACATGCCTCTTGGCTTCCCTCATGCTCTCAGACAGGGGCATAAAGGATGGAGCTGCCTCACTCATCCTTCAGTTCCTTTGCACCAGAATTTAGATGATAGACTCTGATGCGTTGGAGAAGGGCATATGCAACGTCCAGTTACAAGACGTGTACCCATTATTTCTTCAAGTGATCGAAGACATCCATTACACCAAAGTGACTGAATATATCCATTACAGACACCCAAGCTGTTTTTGATAGAATTGGGCCTAACTCATCAGACTAGAGTGAGAACACTTTCCTCACATTTGAACCTTCCTTTCATGAGCAAGTAATTGCAATGTCTAGCAAACGCATGAACAATGAACCCACATTACCATTCTGCAGATGTCTACGAGCATCTTGATTGAGATGAATGCTAGACATGACTGAGGTAAAAGACAGTCCAAAATGCTTCCATTTACTAAAGTAAGCAGCTCTCATGGATGGTTTCTCACCATTAAGCAGGACATTCTAGACTGCTACTGAACAGCGCACCTTCTCTGGATTTAACTACTGAAGAACCACACCATAACATTTAGCATCTGAGGCTCTAGGCGCATCACCCACCTGTGATTCTGGGAGATCAAATATTTGACTAAGGGAAAGAGTAAGGGTTCTCAGGTAGACAACCCATACAGATTCACGTACCACGGCTGCCTCAGCCAAGGCTGGATCAATGAAGATCATTCTGCCTTGTTCTAGCCTTAGCTTGATGATGACCTTGGGAACAAGCAGCACCAATAGGTACACATACAGTAGATCTTTATCCCAAGGGAACAGAAGCTAGGACTGTGACCCACTCTTGAACAGAACTGGGGACATTTTCCATTCTGGCAAATTGTGAAGAAATCCACTGTAGGTAGGAAATCCCCTACCTGAAACACTGATCTTACAATTAATTATGGTGAGAGACCATTCACGTTCAGGGTTTAATGACCTGCTCAGGCAGTCTGCTATACCATTCTGAACTCTCAGAGTGTGAAGCCTTGAGAGCAGAACTACCTCAACAATGTAATGGACATATACAATCATTTAAAGAACAACTAACAGAACTAGTTGATTGCCATTCACTACATAGACCAGCAGTGAAGACGGATGAGAAGGAAGTTTGCAAGAGGGTTTCACAGATATTTGCTGACAGCAGAGGAATGGTGAGAGCCTGGAAACCTGGGTCCATTCCAAGCTCTAGAGCGGACTGTTTTCTAGTGGACAGATCTTCTGTCCATTTTTCAGCAAGCTTGACCCCTGCTTATCCTTGCCCTCCTACCTGTCCCTGTCCCAGTCCTCTCTCTTCCCCACTCATCTCTTCATTCCAGTAACATTCCCCTTACCTACCCACTCCCACTCTCGCACACTGGGCTTGTCGTCCAAATTCAAATCTCCCACTTAATTCTCAGACTCCCCCTCCATTCCCACACCTAGACCCAGTCTCTTTGCCCAGCCACTCCCAGTTCTCCCCTCCCCCACTCTTTCTTTGGTCTCCTCCCCTCCCCCTTCCTCTGGCTTCCACTCTCCCTTCCCATGGCTACTCATCCAATCACAATCCCCCCAACTTCCCCTCCTTGGCTCCTGGTCCTAATCTTGATGCCCAGTCAGCCTCAGTTCTCTCCCCAATTTTTGTCAGATGTCTCTCCTCCCTACATCCCTGCTCTCTCACATCGAGTGTCAGTCATCTCCCTACCCAGAAAGTCCCCTCCTCCCACCAGCTCCTTGTCTAATATAAATGTGTTACCCCAGCCAACAGGCTTTCAGTTACCCCCCCATCCTTCAATTTCCCTCGTGACTCCCATTGCCAGCCTTCCTCCCCACACACAGATCCTAGTATTGCCTGACTCCTTGACCAATCAACTCCTTTTCCTCCCCCCCACCAGCAATCCAGGTTTTGTCCTCTCTGCATTCAAATCAGACGATTTTGTCTTCTTTGTTGCATAACTGCAAGCAAAGGGTCATTGAGAGCACAGAAGAAACAGGCTCCTTGCTTTCAGGTCTGGTGCCCAGCCATGCCCTGGCTCTCAGTAACTGAGAACAATCACCACAGTCCTTTGGAGTTCTCAGCTCTGGGGTAGGCCACACTCAAATCACTATGCAGAGGATGGCACATACACAGTCTAGTCAGCTGTAGGAGCTTTGAGCTGCTTGAGAATGCTCAGTGAGGACTGAATCTTTGGAGATTTTAGCTATTGAGCTCTAGTAAATCTCTACTGAACATATGCTAACTGAGTTTTTTAAAGCTCCTAACATGGTCAAATTTGGGGTATGTTTTCACAGGGATTGCAAAAGGCAGATCTCAACACAAAGGCCATGCTCCTACCAAACTGCAGGTCACTGCTCCAAAGCAAATGTCTCAAGAATTTAACATGAGCAAAATGCACTTTTCCCTAGCCTTGTTCTTGGAAATGGCAAAACCCCTTTTGGGGATGAAATTTTTCAGAAATATTCAGCTTGAGGCGAACATGTAACATGAGAAATTTCAGTCCAAAATTTGGCAAAGTTATAAGCAAATGAAGAGTCTTATAATGGAATAACAGGAGGTGCTATACCAAATTCAGCTAACAAACTTTACATTATGTAGAAAAATAATCTAAAATTTAAGTGTTTTGTACCATTTAACATTTAATTTCTTCACTTTCCTGAATGTCCTGTACTTTTTGGAACACATTACATGAAAAAAAGACAATAAGGATGCATCTCCACTAGAATCTTTAAACTCTTTTTCTACGGTGTACTCAGAATTCACATATTGGGCAAGTTTCAAGGTCAGAAAGGGAAGTTAAATTAAAAAGGTGATGGAAATTTTTGAGGAAGGAGCAAAAAGTTAAAGAATTACAGACAGTGTTCTAAATAACCAGGTTAAGAGAGATGTCAATTAAAAAAACTTGCAAGAGGTAACTAAACAAAATGTAACTTGAAGAACAGACAGTACTTTTAAAATGGGTAACTTAGAGCATAGTTTCTCAACATGTGGTACGCGTATCCACTGGGGGTACGCAAGACATAGACAAGGGGTATGTGGTGAAAAATCCAGTAAAGGGAGGCAGGCAGCAGCCACCAGCTCCTGCAGGCCCCATCTCCTAGCTGGGAGCTAGATGGCAGCCGCCTCAGTCCTGGGAAGCTGGGCAGCAGCACTGGCTTCTTGGGATGCTGGGCAGCAGCCGCTGGCTTGGGCGGTAGACGCTGGCTTTTTTGGGAAGCTGGGTGGCTGCCACCTGTGCCCCGGCTCTGAGCTGAGACAGCCTCCCATGCCCTGGCTTGAAGATGGGAAGAAGCTGCCTGCTGCTTGCCTACATCCCCAGGTCCCAGTTTCCTCCGCCCCAGCTCAGAGCAGGTAGCAGTCGTCCATCTCCTGGGCTGGCAGCCAGGCAGCAGCCAGCTGCAACTTGCCCAGGTGGCAGCTCCCCTCTCCGGCTCAAAGCCCGGTGCCCAGAAAGCCACACAGAGAGCCCAGAGACTTGCCCTCCTGCAGGCTTACTTGTCAATTGACAACTATGACAGCCCTAGATTTTACCAGTATAAAAATCTTAAGAAGGGCCCACACAGTGTGATTTGCCCCAGGCCCACAGCCCCCTACGGACGGCCATGGGGAGCACTGCTATCCAATTCCGGTGGGCCACTAGTGCCTGCTCAGACCTCACGAGTTCCCACCTGTGTAAGGAGAAGACCATGTGAACCCTGCCATCAGGCCATAGTGATTGGCTGTCATTGACCTTTGCTCCTATATGGAGGAAGGAGGGGAGACAGCAGGGGGTTTTGTGACCTGCCACAGCCACACAGCATTGCAGAACTCAGAACTTCCCTGCTTTACAAAAAATATAGTCGTCCAGCAGTAAAGGGGGAAAAGATTGTATTTCTCAAAGTGGAAAATTGAGTGCTGGGGTACTTATTAAAATTTTCAGAAATTGGGGGTACTTGCTACTTAAAAGGTTGAGGAACACTGATTTAGAGCATTTGCTACGTACAGTAGTTTCAAACTAGATATTTTTTATTTAAGCTAAAAACATTATAGAGATGTCTGATTAAACTTAGAATCCAAATGTGTTATATGCACATCTTCTATAGTTCTCAATGGCAGTGCAATAGAAGAGTCCTTTGGCAGAATGCACCTTCACCACCACCACCTAAGGTTCCTGCTGCATGTGAAGACAAGCAGCACCTAGGGAAGATGGTGGCTACTGACAGCCTCATGATAGTCATTCAGAAAGAGGACATTCTTGCCGAAGGCACTCGTGGCCTCACTCATATTGATAGTAGCATATGCCAACCATTTTGAAGTAAGGTAATTCTTCATGGAATTCTCTGCAGAAGAACATTCTTCAGAACAGTTTTTTCTTCAGTAGGGGCTGAACTAGAATGTCAAAAAATGACAATAAAAAAAATGTCTTCCAATGTAGTTAATGCATGAAACCATGAGGTTTACTTATGTTAAGTTGGAAGAATCCATATTAATAAGAACATGCAGGAAAAAAGTGGTCTTACTGTTAAATTTCTTAAAAGATCCAATTTAAAGTTATTTTAATTCAAACTGATGGATTTACTTGTAAATGCTCAGAAAAATCATTTGATGTTCAAAGAAAGTGCTATAATTTTCGGGAAGACGTGTTGTTCATACATAAGCAGAGTGATTGAATCCCTGCTTTCAAGTGCAAAACTCAATTCAATCATAATTATGGAATCACATCCAGTGCTTCCATAAAAATGGAAAGCGCTATTGTTGATGATTTAAGCTATAGTTTTGTTGGAAATTGAGTATCGCATAGAATTTGATTCAAGAACAATAACTTTAAACTGAAGGGACAACCTCAAAGGTCGAAATAATATTTTACATTCCATGCCCATTCAATCCTAGGCCTCTTTAAGCAGCCTGAGCAATGAAGATGCCAGTTGCAACAGTGGTTTTTGTGACAGGAGCTTTTACCAATGAGGAACTAAACTGAACCACCAAATGAAAGGCCAAAAAGAGTAAGCTGTCTTTTGTACCAAACTGTATTAACTAGTACAGTAGTGTAAAGAGCTCTAAATCCAATTGTCAGTTCGAACTTATCCAGTCACCTGAACTTTACTATGAAAGTCAGAAAAAGAACGTCCTCTTTTTCATTTTTTTAAGAAAATCTTCTGACATACTTAAACTGTAAATTGAACTCCTAAAAAACAGTCATCAATGGAATTTGGAATCTTTAGTTTTAAGTGTTAAATGCACTAATCGTGAAAATTAGACTGTTTTTCTAAATGACTCCTTGGAGTCAAGAAAAAAAAGTCTGCCATCCAAAATAGGGCATTTAACAGTACACAACAGCAAACTCTTTGGTGATAAGCTTCAAAGAAACACTGTATTTTGTCAAAGTAATCTTAATAATCTTCTCCAACTAGAGAAAACATATTAGATAGAATCCTTCTAAGCAAAGACATGAATATTATTGGTTTCACATTTTAATTACATGAAAAAGTCAAAGATATTACTGGTATTCCTTGGCTAGTCAAAAAGATACGAAGAGAAAAAATGTAAGTCACTAAGTCTCTCTCTCCCTTGATGAAAATATACTTCAAGGGCTGAAAATTTGCCTTCAAGGGAAAACAAAAAAAGTGATTTATTCATTAAAACAAATTCCATTGATTTACATTAGCTGCTCAACAAATCACCAAAAACTGAAATGCAGCAAAAGAGAAATACTATGCTTTTAACCTTTAAGGATAGCCATGTAGACACATTCCAATAGCTTTAAAAAAAAAGATTGAAAGGGACACATACTGGAAGTCGCTTATCTACTAGAAACTTAGCAAAATCAGTGCTCTCCAGTTACAGGCATGGCAAGGTAGAAGAAAAGAGTATGGAAGCAGTGTATTGATCATATGCACCCAAAGGGAATGACAGTATTAGTCTTGTAGTAGATTTCAAAAGTTTGGGCTGAAAGGTACGTGAAGTATAGATTTAACTCTGGCATTGGATTGGTCTACATGAACACTTACCTCACAGCAAGCTAAAGTATAAATTTACCACTCTGTAGCCTGTCATGCACTAAGTGTCCATGTGGACCCTGCTGCCGTGCACTAGCAGCTCCTTAGTGTGCTTTGAGTAGATTAAAGCTCAACAGGGAACTTTTAAGAGCACAGCATCAGGATTCACACTACATGTTGTAGGCTCCTACGGAGTAAATTTACACCCCAGATCACTGCAAACTAAGTATTCATGTAGACAAGTTATATTATAGGATTATTATGCACGGTTGGGTGTATTACTTTACAATTAGCAACACAATTTCATCTGCCATTTTGTTGCGTAGTCACCCCATTTTGTGAGATCACTTTAACTCTTCACATTCTGCTCTGAACTTAACTATATCTTGAGTACTTTGAATTGTCTGCAAACTTTGCCACTGCACTACTCACCCCCTTTTTCCAGATCATTTATGAATATGTGAACAGCACTGGTCCCAGTGCAGTTCCTTGGGGGACTCCACTATTTACCTCTCTCTATTCTGAAAAATTACCATTTATTCTTATCCTTTGTTTTTAACCTTTAAACAGTTACTGATCCATGAAAAGACCTTTCCTCTTATCCCATGACTCCTTAGTTTGCATAAGAGCCTTTGATGTGGGACCTTCTGAAAGTCTTTCTGAAAGTCCAAGTTCACAATATCAATTAAATCACCCTTGTCCACACCCTCAAAGAATTCTAATAGATTGATAAAGCATGCTCTCTCTTTACAAAAGCCATGTAGACTCTTTCAACGTATAGTGTGTTCATCTAGGTTTCTGATAATACTGTTCTTTACTGTAGTTTCAAGCAGTTTACCCGGTACTGAAGTTAGGTTTACTGGCCTGTAATTGCCAGGACCTCCTGTGAAGCCTTTAAAAAAAAAAAAATCAGGATCGCATTAGCTATCCTCCAGTCATCTTGTACAGAGGCTGATTTAAGCAATAGGTTACACACACCAGTTAGTGCAATTTCATATGTGAGTTTCTTCTAAACCCTCTGAGGTTAACATCATTTGATCCAGGTGACTTATTACTGTTTAATTGATCAATTTGTTCCAAAACCTCTTCTATTGACACCTCAGGCTGGGACAGTTCCTCAGAAGTCATCTAAAAAGAATGGTTCAGGTGCGGGAATCTCCCTTACATCCTGTAAAGTGAAGACCAATGGAAAGACTTAATTTAGCTTCTCTGCAATAGCCTTGTCTTCTCTAAGTGCTCCTTTAACACCCTGAATGTCCAGTAGCCCCACTAATGGTTTGACAGGTGAAAAAAATTTTGCTGTTAGTTTGTGTGTCTTCAGCTAGTTGCTCTTCACATTCTTTTTTGGCCGGTCTAATTACACTTTTACACTTGATTTGCCATGATTTATGCTCCTTTCTATTTTCCTCAGCAGGATTTGGCTTCCTATTTTTAAAGGATATCTTTTTGCTGGGATATATATTTAGTTTGAACTTCTATTATGGTGTTTTTTAAGTGTTTCTATGCCGCTTGTAGGCTTTTCACTCTTGTGACTGTTCCTTTTTATTTCCCTTTAACTAGTTTCCTCATTTGTGAGTTAGTCTCCTTTTCGAAGTTAAAAGCCTCTGTGACGGGTTTCTTTGGTATTTTCCCTTCCTACAAAGATGTTAAGATGTTACATATAATTATATTATGGTTGCTAGTACTGAGAGGTTCACTTCTTAGACTAGATCCTGTGCTTCACTTAGGACTAAATCAAGAATTGCTTCTCCCCTTGTGGCTTCCAGGACTAGCTGCTCCAAGAAGCACTCATTAATCATGTCTAGAAACTCTCTGCATCCCGTCCTGAGGTGACATGTACCCAGTCAATACTGGGATAGTTGAAATCCCCCTTATTACTAGGTTTTAATTTCTGTAGTCTCTCTCACTTCCCTCATCATTTCACAATCACTTGACACTATCCTGATCAGGTGGTCAGTGGTACATTGCTACTGTTATACTCATTATTCAAGCATGGAATTTTTATCCATAGAGATTCTGAGTGGTATACAGCAATTGTGTCTTCCAGCAGCAGGCACAAAAAATACTGGGGAAGTCTTGGGCAGTGTCTTACAGAAAGCACTAGAAAATGTGTCCTGTGCAAGTCTTTGGCACGTAGTAGCACCTCTTTCTATAGCATTGATAACAATGCAAGATTTTACTGTTAGCCTTCTCACAGAAGCTACAAAGAAACTCCACTGAACAGTGCAAGATGGCAGCTCCATTATGCCATAGAACTATGAAATTCTTCACATGCTGGAGTGTTTTTCCTGCAAAATATGCAGTTAATTCATCCTTTGTGCAAATATATGACAGCAGCTTCTGCACTATGACATTGGAGATGTACGGGGAGTCAGTGATTTTGTATTGGACAAGTGCCATTCTATGGAGTCCCTTCTTTTTGATAACGTTTTAATTGATTCTTTTGCATTTGTGTCAAACGCAAAGTAGACTTCATCATAGGTCCAAGTATTTTCTCTGTAGCCTCGTAAGCAAGTGTTCAACCAAATCTCAGCAATTGTTCACAGTTTGTCGACAGCTTGTACCTCAGCCATACCATCTATGATTACTACAGGTCACATACTATTATTATTTCAAGTTTGGCATCAGCCATGGATTCCCTGAAACTCCCACATACCACAGGACAAAATACTTCTCTGTAAAAATGTAGAAGCTGCAAACAGCATCCTCATAATACTGTTGACATTAGCATTCTCTTCTGCTTTTGATAGCACCATGTCTTTTATATCTTAAGGATAAACTCTGATTCATTTCTGCAGATAGGATTGCTAAAAATTACATCCACGTTTCACAGTTCATCTTCAATAAGTGATTTGCAGAAAGGCTCTTAAAGCATTTGTTCTTGTTTAATCCCATTTGGAGCACATATTTCTCTGTGCTTTGCCTCTGCTGTCGACATCACCACAACTTTCCCATCCATTACAGGCTCTGAAAGGCAAGTTATCAACTCCAGCTGAGTAGCTTAGTTTGCTGTAGTAAAATCAGTGCTTCTGTTGTGTTGTATCAAAAGATAAAAACATTGTATACATGCTTGGGTTTAGCAGTCAGTGCAATACACAATGCTGTATGCATGGTTGCCTTTTTTGTCAAATGCACCTACCTACTTTACTTTCCATCAGCTTTCTTGCTAACAGTGACTTCTTCATACAGTTTCTCACCTGTCTCATGTTGAAACTATGTTTAATGGATGCCTTTGGGCTTCCAGTTTATCACAGAAGCAGGTGTTCTCACAATCTATATCATGGGACATAGTATAAAGTGAGTCTTGTCCACAGTTGGCATTTGTCCCAGCATCTTCAAATTTTTCCTGATGCTCGATGCACTTTTTCTCCAACCTTGCCAAATTCAGTTTATGGGTGCACTTCTTATAGCATGGAAGTTGGCACCAAGCATTGTTTAAGCAGGTCCTCCACAGTCATAATCTCCAAAGTCTCAGCTACTAGTCAGTACTCTTCATCCCACCATTGATGACTAAAAATGATCAAGACCCAAGTTAAAAACAAGGATTTGTAATACAAAAGTAATGTTATTAGCTATGTTATGCAATGTACAGTATGTAATTATGTGCATACCATTTGCAGATGAATTCCATTATTTTCTGGATGGATGTTAATGTCTTAACCAGTGCCTCATTACAACTCTTTTGGGATAATAAAGCTGATAATCAATACCACTGAACCGCTTCTTCTTTGCTGATGACAGCAAATCAACTTGATGCACTCCTTCCATTTACAGAAATCTAACATTAAAAATATTAAGCATTGAGCATTAATAGAGAACAGAAGTATCTGTTGAGGGCCAAAATTTAACTGAGGGCCTCATACATGATGTGCTTATGTTGATATACAATTTAAAACTATTTTTAAAATTTCTTCTAAATATATATCTACATAATTGTTCTAGGTTTGTCGTGTTTGGTACCATTGTGTTTGCAGAAGAAAGGGTTTTTGAATAATTCCTAACTTAACCCATTTCTTATGACACTAAATTATCAGAAAACCTGAAGCAAGTCCCCTCCACCATGTCACAGAGAGGGATACCATTGAAATTATGGTTCTGTAGATTTTTATGCATCAATGACACCTCCCTTACTTTTCTATCAACTTGCCCAGAGAATTACAAATACTTGTAGAAAGACATTATTTAAAAATATATTTCTCTCAAATCATACTCATTAACATCACATAACTATGAGTTTCCATGCACCCCCCAGAATAACACAACAACATTTATGATAAAAATAGTTAGAGGATCCAAACTCTGCCAAATGGATCAAATATTTTTTGCTGAAAATGAATTCTCCAGTTACTCTATCACTAATTTTGCTATAATGTAAATACAACAAACAAAATTTTGCATAATGTTGCTTAACTGGCAGTGAAACCACATTTTCAACTATACAATATATTTGCAAGTTTAGGCAGCCCTTGTTGGCTTCCTCCTATGCTAAACAATGTGATAATTAAGAAGTAGAATCCCTCATTACATCAGAGTCAAAACAAGAAAACATACAAGGCAGACAGAGTGCTACTTCCAGTTAACTTACACCCCCTATAAAAAAAGGGAAAGTAGTAAATAATAAGCCATGTTAGTCTGTATACAGCAAAAATAACGAGAATTCTGTAGCACCTTAAAGACTAACAAATTTTTGTGGGAATAAGCTTTCGTGGGCTGCAACCCACTTTGTCAGGTGCTACAGGACTCTTTTTTTTTTTTTAGTAAATAATATAAATCCCAAGTGATATCTACAGTGATATGAGCTACAATATTTACAATCTCTAATTAGCAAAATTAATTTTGGATGACCAATGAATTGCTTAGCCAGTGAAAGTGTGCTATTAGAAAGATTTCTAATCTATTATTTCTACTCATTTAACAAACCTACAAGTTCACAGCAAACAACTAATAAAATGTCCTTTTGAAATTAAGGCTATATTAAAAGAACTCAAAAGAACTTGTGATCAGAAGTGCAATAAAATTTCTCAAGTAACATTTAAGATGTATATTAGTCTTTTGGGGTTTTTTTTTATTTTATATTTTTTACTTCAATGCCATAATTAAGTTACTTTATAGAAGCAAGTAGAGAGAGAGTCATTTACGAATTAAACAAATTTTAAGTCATTATTTTTGCTGCCTCAGTCATATTTTCTCCTCTTTTGCTCATTGTCTAAACAAATAACATTTTTATAAGAAAAAAAGCAACCCCACATGATAGCACTATCACCACAGAAATCTTATCTATCTTAAAATCTATCTTAAAAGCACAAGTTGTAAACATATATGCATTAGCAGACCATCACCACCTCATTCCTTGACACCAGGCTGGGATTATCAAGATAAACTGCCTTAGACTAAGATCCCAAATCTCACTGAAATTCAAAGAGATTTAGAGTCCTAATTGCCTTAGATCCCTTTGAAAATCCCAATCTTAATATTTTTATTATTCCATCTACCTTAATTCTAAAGTGAAAGAGTATAGATTATTAAGGAAATACACATACCAATACTGAGTGGTTTACTTAAATATTTAATGCCATCTTTCTCATATTTCCTCCTTTCCTGGAAACATCCAGTACCATAAAATAAATGAGCACTCCCTCCTAGTCCCAACAACGGAGACTGTCATTATCATGTGTGTCTGACCAGAAAATTCAGCATAATACAGAAGAATATTAGTGAGGTGCAAATTTGAGTAATGTTTTAGAAAAAAGGTTTGAGTACAGAAAACATCCTGGTGAGGATGCTACATGATTGAGAAAGATATTTTAGGTCAAGTTTAGTTTGGTCCCATAAACCTTCCTGACAAGAATGATATGTTAACAACTCAGGTCCCTATTTCATCAGGATCTTCTCATTAAGCAGTACACAAAGTAACAAAAGATTACAAACTTAACAGCTCTTTAAAATCACTACTGATTTGTTAGAAATCAGATCATATTCACCAACTTGCTCTACAGCTCTTATAAGCAATCAGGAAACTGGGACTGATGTGACAACTGCATTGTAATATTAAAGAAGTATTAGGAGCGCTCATCTATATTTTAAACATTGAGAGAGAGGAGGTGGGAAAGGTAATATTTTTAATTGAACCAACTTCTGCTGGTGAGAGAAGTTTTCGAGCTTACACGGAGCTCTTCTTCAGGTCTGGGAAACTAACTCAGAATGCCATTGCTTCTTCTGCAGACATAGGTATCGCTGCTAGTTGGGGGTAGTTTAATTATTTGGACATTATTTATCTACAAGAGATCTTACAGCAATACAGCTGCATTGGTAGAGCTGTACCACTAAGATCTCTACTGTAAACATGCCCTAAAAGATATTAACTCTCCCACCTAGTCTCTAATCTTCTGGGACCAACAGGGCTACAACACCATGGCATAAACATTTAGACACAACTCTCCAAAGCCTTTGGGAGGCAGTGGAGGGAATGAGTTACAAACTTGTGAAAAATTAAGTACATTTTTAAGTTGCCTGACCTTTAGCCCCCCAGGGGACCATTCTCTCATTGAAATTAAAATTATTTGACTGGGCATGATACTAATAGTTTATTTTCTATGTTGAAAAGCATCATTGATTATTCTCAACCAATGCTGAAAGTCAGAAATGCTATTTAAATATAAATGACCTAAGTTTTCATTTGTTTCACAACAAACAAATAATCCATAACGTATTATTTAATTAAGAACCAGATAAAAAGTAAGTGTTACTTTTTCCAGGATTTTTTAAAAGATCTCAATAGTAACATAAGTAACTGATTGTACAGGGAGTACAAAGATTCAATTGTAAATATCTAGAGACACTGCAACAATTTATGTGCATTTTTTAATGCAGTAAATCTTTTGATTAATAAGTCGTACTAAAGTAATTTAGTCAAAACCCTTCCTACAACTGCCATTTATGTTATAAAGATTAAAAATATGGAGCTCAAACAAAGCAGAATAACTTGCCACCTCAACAAAATGTGGTGCTTTTAGACTCAGAGTTGATATGTACCAATGAAGTAGTCAATAACAATAAGCAAAGTTAGCAACTCTCATGATGCTGAACGAAAATGTGTCTGAATACTCTAAACTTGTATTTTATGGACTCCAAATTCCATCACTTATTGGAAACTTCTATTATAGAGTCAGATTCCAAGGCCAGAAAGGACAATTGTGATAACCAAGTCTGACCACCTATATAAGCCACAGGCCAAAGAACTTCCCCCAAAATAATTCTGAGAGCATATATTTTAGAAAAACATCGTTTAAACATTTTCAGTGGTGGAAAATCCACCACAATTTTTGGTAAATTGTTCCAATGGTTAATTATCCCTACTATTAAAAATGTACAACTTCTTTCCAGTCTGATTTTGTCCAGCTTCAATTTCTAGCCACTTGGTTCATGCTATACCTTTCTCTGCTAGATTCAAGAGCTCATTAAATATTTGTTCCCCATGTAGATACTTATAGACTCTAATCAAGTTACCCCTTAACCATCTCACTGTAAAGCAAAACAAATCAAGCTCTTTGAGTCTATCATTATAAGGCATGTTTTCTAATCCTTTAAACATCCTTGTAACTCTTCTTTGAACCCTCTCCAATTTATCATCCTTGATTTGAATATTCCAGTAGCTGTCACACCAGTGCCAAAAACAGCAATTACAGACAGATAATACTGCTGCATATTCAGAAACTGACAAGAATGGACAGAAAGTGAGATGGGTAAAATTGAAACAAATACAATCTCTTATTCTTTAATCTAAATTAGATATGATCTTTATGAAACAAGGACAGACATCTTTATATAGCTAAAATGAGTTTTCAGTACTTTATTACACGAACTCTGAATTAACAAAGCATGTACAAACTATCCAACTTCTTAACTAATAGGAATCTGTCTAATCCCTTCTACGAAAAATAATTTCTAATGCTAATGTGAATTATATATATTAACAGCCTTTTTCTTTGCAACGAAGAAAAGAGAAAAAAGTCTCTCAAAATATCTTTATGGAAGCAGTTTTTCATCAGTGTGTGTCTGACATGATACAAGGAAAAGATTTACAATAGCAGAAAAGGAAGTAGTGAAGGAAGAACTGATTAAATGTACACAAAGCCTAATGAAACCAAATTTATTGTGAAACTTAAAAAAAGCAAACTAAGGTTTCTGCTATTTTTGCTCAATTTTGATCAGTTTCTTCCCTTTCAGCCCTTTGTCATAATTTAGGGTGTATGAATTTGTTCTTGTGTGAAATTATTTATTTTGATAGCTCACACACAAAATTAGGTGACATTACTGAAAACAGAAAAATGGACCAAGTAGTCCATTTTTTATTTTCTCCTCTGAAAACAACTGCTATTGCCAAGTGAAAATGATTTATAGTCACTCTCTAACAAGAGTTGTCTATGTCTCTGCTACCTGTAACAAAGATAAAAATGTATATTTTCCTCAGGTTGCTATTGCAACCATCCCCAGGCCATTTTGATTACTTCAGAATCCAGAAGAGTCCTTGGATTTGGACTCAGCCCACTCCTGCTCTCTGAAAGACAACATATTAGTTACAGTATTTACTAAACTGCAAGTGTCATATACATCTTAATAAATGTCCTTTTCCACTTCTTGACACTTAAATGGATGTATTAAATGTCCTTTGACCCTGGTCATTCAATTACTGTTTTGTTCAGGCCAAGACTTTACAAGACTTTGCATGATAAGATACCAAAGGATCTTAAGGATCTTATCAATAAGGAACTAGAGAACCAGAGAATTACAGGGTTCCATTCATGCCCAGAAGTCAGTTAACTTTACATTCATTACAACATATTCCTGTCTCTTCTCTACCACAAGGCAACACAATCTGTAGGTTGTTCTGCAATAGTACCCGAAACAGTACTTTAAAAAATGCTAAAGTTTGGTCTACAAGTAAGAGTTATGTCAACATAGCTATGTCAGTCAGAGGTGTGAAAAAAAATACACGCCTGACCAACATAGCTATACCGACAAAACCCCAATGTAGATAAAGCTATGTTGATGTAAGATGGCTAGTGGACATTTGGGGAAAATAAGCTTTCATTCACACTAGCCCTCAGAAACTATAGTACTATAAAAATACACAGCACTAGAGCATTAGCACAGTCTTGGACATAAATTCAAGGCATTTAGAAGTGTGATTTAGACTGAGCATTAATTAATGCCAGAAATGGGGAGAACTGTAAGGAGCTAAAGTGGATGAGCATGCAGGGAGCACTTTGGGATTCAGAAAACAAGACCAGGATACTGACGGTGCAAGGAACAGGTGGCTGTTGGCCATGGCCAAAATACATGCACACACAAAAAAAGTATCGGTTTTCCTTTTCACATTTCAGAATGAATAATAGATAGTATGGAATAGGCAGAAGAGATAATGTAGTATATGAAAGAAGGAAGAACACCTAATATCTATTATTTATATTACTAGAGCGCCAACGAGTACAAGTCAAGGACCAAAACTCCATTGTGCCATGCGCTGTACAAACATAGAACAAAAAGATGGCCCCATGCCCCAAAGAGTTCATAATCTTAGGTTAGCCAGTCATATGGGTTACAACTAAATCCTTCTTTCTGAGAGTTGGGGCTATTAATCATAATCTTAGTAAGAAGAGGATATTAGGATCATATTTAGCACAGTAGTAAAGATGAGAAAGACCTAGTATGAATCTTAGGTACCATTGGTAGCAACATACAATTAAAATACTCAGAGTATGTCTACACTAGAAATGCTGCAGCTGTGTCACTGTAGCGCTGTAGTGTAGACACTTACTACAGTGAAAGGAGAGGTTTTTCCATTGCTGTAGTAAATCCACCTCTCCAAGAGGCATAACTAGGTTGATAGATGAATACTTCCGTCCACCTTGCGGTATCTAAGCACAGCTAAGCCCCAGTGTAATTTCACAGTCATGAGCATCGTAGTTAAGCTGACCTAACCTCATTGTGTAGACCTGCCCTCGGGAACACATTTTGACAGTTGTCAGACACCACATGATCTACTTGGTCTGCTGGACAAGACGATCAATTTTGCCAACTCTGTAGAGATGCTTCACAACAGCACAAAACTTGTCCATGCATTCAAGATGCTAGATGAGTCAAGTCACTTGAACTTAGACTACAAATAATGCATAGACACGTCTAGAAAATTCTCCAATCTTTGGGACAGGGGTAACTACTCAGATTGTAGATTCACAATCCTAAAGGCAAAAGAAAGAAGATTTGAAAATTCAATCCATTATCTTCTGCAAATGACATTTGTCCATGCTGATTGTTTCCTATGCATTTCTGAACCCTCTGTCTGGTGGCAGGAAACAGTATGGGAACAAGGAAAGCCCATAAACCAAGTTTTCTTGAATTTTACTGGGAGCCCTACTCAAAGAAACCTCTGGAGGATGAATCTCAAAGGCAGGCTGGATTTTGTCAAAGCATTCTTGAATTAATTGAGATATCAGTGAGGAGAATTTAACTATACACATCTTCTAGTAACGGAAGTCACAGGCTGCAAAATACAGATGCTTCTACCTGCATCTATAGAAATACATTAAGTGAGAATAAGATTATAGTTGGATATCAAAAGGGGGTTTCAGCAACCAAAAAAGGTTCTCTGGCAACGTACAAAATAAAAAAGGATATTATAAAACATTCGAGGCTAGAATGGATCCATTTGAAATGCATATTTCTGATATTTGCCATGAAACAGGTTAGTCATTATGCAGCAGGGGATGAATTAAGTGAACAGAGTTTTCTCCATTCGTAAGTGTCCATTGTTAGTTTTAATAATCTGTAGCTGCTGTTAACTATATAATTTATACCTCCCCCATATCTATGATTGCAGATGTAAGATTAGGACTTTTTTAAAAAAACCACAACATACAGTTTTGCTTTGTGACTTTTGTACTACAATGATGACCTAAGTTAGTTCCTTTCCAGCTGCAAAATATTGTGATAGCTAGTGCTCATGGAAATACCTCATAAATCTATTATGACAGCTTCTGATGGAATTGAAATGGGCTTGTTAGCATTCATGTAACATCATGAGTAAACACTGTGGCAGTGGTTGTACTGTACGTTTTTCACAAAGAATGGGAACTGCAATTATAAAAGACACCGTCAAAAAATATTACAAAACTTCATAAAATACTCAATTTTTGTTATTACTTAAATTCAGAATAAGGAAGAGGCAAACCACCGTATGATGCTTTAAGAGTGGCCTAGTGCTACTGCATAGAGTCAAATTATGCTATGTTATTGGTTCTCATACACTAAAACCAAGTACTTCAAAGGTTGTGAAAGCAGGGAAGTAAAACAAATAAAAAACACTGATGACTGTAAAGTAAGCAAAGACATAACTCTGTCAATACCAAGTGGCATGCAGGAAGCAGGTTTTCCTACTGAAGCACAATTTGCGCAGTAATACTGTGTGCCTCATAATACTGGGATAAATTTCAGCCGCAGATCAGATTTGAAGCACACAGTTAGCCAGCATAAATCAAGTACCCTTGGTCTTGTGCATTTGTTCTTTGAATAAAACCTCCGTGTGAGAGTCTTAACATGCTGGCATAGGTTCAGAGCATTAGCCTTGATCTTATTTAAATCTTTTATTACAAAAAGGGGTGTGTGTGTGTGTACACACGTTCCTTTTTTGAAAAACAAGATTTATACATAGTGTATATGAAGATCACACACACACACTCTCTCTACACATATCTATATGGTGGGGGTTTTACATTTTATGAGTTGTTTGTTGGTTTTTGTTTGCTCTGGTTTGAAAGTTTTAAGAGGAATCGATCCTTTTAGGAGGAGATTGCTACTGCCAAATCTCAGTTATATACTTAAAACTTCATTAGAAAAGTTAAGGATATGCATAATTTCACTTTTTTGAGGTTTGAAATAATACTTATATATTTTTTTAAATTTACTAAAGAGAGTATATCCTGTTCAAACTGCCTTTAATATTTACAAAGTATTTTCCTCTTTTCTATTTTATTAAAGTCTGTGGACAACTTCTCCTGACTTCATAGAAGATTAAGGCATTATATAACTTCTTCCGTATCCAAGAGTTGTGACATTAAAGATGGAGGTGAACATCAGATATTTTAGCTTCTAGAAAGAAAAGTGAATATAATGCTCTGGAATAAGCATAGAGGTAAAGAAACTAACTGTAATCACAACTTTATTACATCGCTTTGATTCAAGCGATCTGAATAAGAAATCCTTTGGCTTAAGATGAGCTTTACATTTGTTTTGTAAAACTATCAGTGTGACACATTGGCAGGAATAGTTGTACATTAATTAATATTTAGGAGTATAGAATGTATTTATCAGTAAACTGCAGACGTGAACTGCAATGTACATCTTTTCTCTCTTATCCTTAGGGGATGGTTGATAGATAGTGATGAGTGGTGGTGGTGTGGGACTCCCATAAAGAATGTGTTGGGCAGTAAATAAAAATAATTAAAATTGTTAGGCCATTTGATTTTGGGGTAACTGACAAGTCTCTTTATTAGTGCATTTTGAAAAGTTTGGCAGGGGTGTTCAGAGCATTGAATGAACAATCTTATTGCAGAATATTAAAAATCCAAACAAAGCGTCAAGTATAATCCCTGAAAACAGATCAAACTGTGGCTGTATACACACTACAAAACTGATTAGTACACTAAAACTCCATGGCAACTATAGTTCTCTTACAAGAGCCTAAAATTTTCACTGCATTATCGTGAAGTTGCTCCAGTTATGACTTAAGAAGTTATTTTCCAAAGCTGTAATATTGAGCTACAAAATACTCCTGAAGTTGAAGAGAGTTATTTCTGCCTTGGTATCTCCACTCCAATCCAGGCTACTCTCTTTCAAATCAACTCCATACTATACTGTCAATCTGTTATACATGCTTTCATTCACCTACCTTTAAAAAGCATAGTTCTTAACTCATTAAAAAAAATCAGAATGTTAGAGATTTTTCCATCAGTCACTCTAAGGATAATAGCATTAGACTGATAGTATTTGCTTAAATACAGTAAAAACCTGAAAAAGATAGTGTATCATACATCAGATTTTTAGCGATGCATATGTTAGATAAGGATGTCAAACACTCGAAGGAGAGAAACAGGTCCCACATGAATTCATGGTCTCTAGACCATGATACATTTTCAGGACTTCATACTTCTCTCAATATACAACAGATTTCCCACTGATGTCACTGGGAGTTGTGTGCAGAGATCAAGAGAATAATACAGCCTTTATGTAGTAACTAAGCTCTAATTTATTCAGACCTTACTGATGCTGAATGTGACACAGAGAAAATCTGCTCTCCTTAGGACACCATCACTTCTGTTCTCTCTTTCTTTCTTTTTCTTCCATTGACTCCTGTCAAAGTTTCTCACTCCCTCTTCACCCAACTTGGGAGTTGCTGCAGGGAAGCAAATATTCAATTCCCATCTCCGCAATGACTTTACCCCATCCCCTTTCTTGTTCCATTTGTTAGAATGGCCAGCAATAAAACAGTTAACATTACCACTGAAATTTCATTATTAGGCTTTAGAGCTGCTGATGAACATGAAAGCATAGTACTTCATAACCCTGAGAGCTATTGTACCAGGTTGTCTGCAGACATTACAGTGTCAGTTTAAACTCTGTTCACATTGGGAAGCTTTTCTTCACAATCAAGAGATAGCAATATACTTTTAGAAAAAAGTAATGAAAGCAGAAATTGTGGAGGACCTGCATATATCTTGCAAACCACACAAATACATCATGTGGACTGTACATTTGACATTTTACCTTAGATTTTAGCTTCATACAGTATCTTAAGATACCCAAAGAGATCTTATGTCCAGTAGTGGAAAATGACCTTTCCTTCCGATAAGAAAAACACATTAATTATGCAACCAGCTGATTAATAGAAACTGTATTTATAAATATCTGCACAAAAAGAGCCATGCTTCATAATAAAATAGATTTTCTGCATGCCACAGCATTGTGGTAATCTCCTTATGGAGATTTTTGTAATATGCTTAATTTCTCATTGTTTTCCAATTATTACCTTCCCTAGAATTTCCATGAATAATTATAGTTTCTTGGTAGACTGCTCAAGTGGGAATAAATCAATTATACTCATTAAAACTTGGATTACTTTTAAAAACAACTTTTCTGAATAGCTAGTAATTCTTTTTAATTTGGATAACATGCCAGGATTGTAGGACTACTCCCCCAATACAGTCCATATATGTTTAAGGCATTATAGTTGTTAACTGCTATATTACGTCCTGCTCAACGTATGCTACAAACTACTTTATTTTTTTAGTTAAGTTGCATTATAAATAAGGATGAAAATAAATATAGTTTTAGCACCAAAATAGTTCTCATGTCTAGCAGTTTTAAACATAGCACTCAAACAACCTGCAACTGTGTCAATTCTACAAACAACTAGCTGAAACACTACCCACCAGACAGGCTATTTAGCACTGAAAAAGTCATTTACTATGCAGTAGAAGATAAGGTTAAGTACAAGACATCTCCTACTTATAAAATGTATTTTACTGCTAGCATTCCTGTTCCACCAGTGCCCAATCAGGTTCCATGAGGAGGAGAGAGCATGCAGCACCATTCGGCATCAGTCCATGAACCCTGTAGAATAGCGTCATACAAAAATGAAGACGTCATAGCTGCTGATTCAATTACCAAACATTTGATTCTTCTAAAGCATTCATCCCCTTCACATACTGCCAATTTCTATTACTCCCACCCCATCTCCATTCCCTGCCTGCCCCCCCAAAATCAACATATTTTAGAAGACTAGACAGTATTAGGGTTAGAGATCGAGCAGTGTGGAAATCATTGCCTGTTTCCAGAAATCCAACATTTCTTCATTACCATATAGTTTAAGTGGGTAGATCAGATAACTTTTTTTAATATGCAATTTACTTAATTATTGCATTTGTAATCATGGATAAAAAAAACCTTTTTACTGGACAATGTGGGGAGACTGCTTCCATAAGTTTTAGATCTGAACATCCCAGCCTGGATCAAGAGGCACCAAATGAAGCATATAATTTCTCCTCATTTTGCAATTTGGAAAACTGAAATAAGAGGTTTAATAAGGTTTAATAAGAGGTTTAAAAAACACACAGTGAGGTTAAGAATTCTGTTTTTTTTTTAAACAGATTTCACTATCCATGTTACTGACCGTACCTGTGATTTTAAAGTTGCAAAAACCTAACTTACTTTTCAACATCAATTCTGTTTGTTTCCTTGCTATACACTTCATGCAGCCTGAACAAAGAATGATCAAAAGTGAAATTATCTTGTTGTCTGTCATTTTCCTATACTATGAAATATAATACCTCAAACACATTTGGGTAAAGTTCAAATCCAAAGATTTATTTAAATTCAGCAAAAACAAAGATTTCAGTTAACATTAAGTTTAAAAAATTAACCACCCCCCTAAATTTTGCATCTGAACTCCCAAACACCTTTTGATTTCATTACTAGACACCTAAAAATCAGAGTTTTTAAAAAATATATTAAATTGGCATGGTTTTTAAAGAACTGATAAAACCCCCAAAAGACTCTAATCTCTCCAGCTGTAACACATTCTCCCCAACTTCTGTAGCTTTCTCTCTATTCTCCTGCTCCTGCCATTCTCCAAAAGTGGTTATAAAATTTTGGAATTGATATTGGGGCAGGAGAATTCAGGTTGGACAGAATGAAAACTGGTTTGGTAGTTTTCAGGATAGCTTTAAAGAATGTTTGTGGCTTTAGGGTTTCTCTCATTATTTGTATTATGGTATCTCCAAGTCCCCAACTGAATTCAGGGCTATAAAAACAGTAACAAGAGAATACCTCCTATCCTCAAACAGTTTACAATGTAAATAGACAAAACACAAAGAGTGGGAGAGGAAACACACAGAGGTGAAGTAACTTGTGGAAGGTCACAAAGCTGGGAACAGAAGTCAGGTCTCTTGAGTCCCAGACTAGTTCTCTACACACTAAATAATGCTGCTGATCATCCCCATCCTTAACCACTCTTCTTGGTTTCTTCTCTTTAGTTACAGAGCTTGCTCCCAGTTCTTTCCAAAGATTAAGTATTCTGCAGACTACAAAACACCTCTCTCTCTCTGATAACAGACAAAGGGCATGAAAGCAAGAGAAACACACCTTAATGACTGACTAACCTGAGACACAGTGAATGCACCAATTTTGCAAGAAGAGTGCTTAATCCTTGCAAAAACAAAAAAACAAAAGAAAAATAATCCTCCTAGCTACCTGACTCCATTGAAAAGCTAAATGGAGGCAAAGCAAAAGAATCTTCCATCAGCATACAGCAATCCTCCCTACAATTTTAGTGGCTTTCCTTGTGAGAAGCTCCGAGAAACTCCAGAGGGTGCCAGAACCAGCCCTACAGATAGGACTGAGGCAAAAAATCTCCGCACAGCCATTCACATAGGCACCCACACACAACATGTAATTGACATGAGCAAGCACTTGAAGAAAAATGTAAACTGAAAGTAGGTATTTGAAGTATTTATAGTAGAAGCCCCATAAACATTGAAGGAGAAAAAGTCAGGGGACAAAGGGAGAGTTAAGATTAACCCAGATTCCAAAATCTGGAGTCAGATAAACCTACGTAGAACTCCAAGCAAGAGACATGTGTAGACCCTCTGCTGTTTTAAACATCCTTCTTTTGTAATGCTTTAGTCTTACTGTTAAGATTAAACAATACTTTTATTCATTGGATTCATTGCTGGTCAAGAGCTCCTAAAGAGAATCACCATAGAAGGAGTAAAAAAAGCAGAGTAATTAGTTATTATTACATAAATAAATGTGAATTTTATTCAAGAATAGTGTGTCCATGTGGGGAGCTATTTCGCCAACCTCTCCATGTAGTCAAGGCTTCTCTGTGCTACAAGAACGAGTCACTTTGTCATTCTTGCAGATTACTGCAGTTTTAATTTCAGCTGTCATTGAGATTACTTTTTACAGAATGAAACATTTTATTTTGCCTCTCCATCAGGTGGGACTGTATCCATTTCGGGTAGACCATCTGAGTTCCAACATCTTTAATAAAGTTCATTAAGCACATGTTTTAAATGTTAAAGAACGATAATAGAACTCAAAAATAACTGAAAAACATTCTTCAAGTGAACTACATGGTTTACTACCCACTGAAATGAATTATTTTCATTAGTAACTTAAAAAGGTGCTACTAGGTAATTCTGATCTATTACCCCACCCAATGGGGGGGAAAAATTGGTTAATAATGTGTCGATTTCAAGCCACAGAACACCTTGCAGTCCATTAGCAAAAAGGGACTGCAGCTGAAAGGAGGTAAAGTAATCTTTAGATTGTATAATCGGATAGAAAAGATGGGAAGCCATTAGCATGGCTGCTGAAGGGAAAGATACTGCAAAGTATCTTAGCTATTAAAAAAGAAGACTCTCTCGCATTGAACCACAAGAAATTAGATTTATATTTATCCACCATATAGCATACTAAAGAAAATGATTATGAAAGACAATATTTAAGGAGAATAAACCCCAGATAGATCAAGCTGCTACTTACAGGCAATTTCATCAAAGAACAGATTTGCAATGCTATAGAACATTTAACAAGGATAATCAAAGCAACAAGAATGGGCTGCGCCCCTGCTGGGTCCTACAAATAACGTACCTAAACTTGTTGAATTATTCAAACATATACTGAATGGAAGCAATTACAGTATTCATAAAAAAAACCCTACTGTCCTTACTGTCGTCTTAACACACCGCAAAGTTTTGGCAATGGTTGTACTAACAAATGGCAAACATAACCTTTATGATTAGTCAAGCTTCATAAGAATGAAATTCACATCTATATTTCTCATAATCTTTTACTTTAATATGAGGCACTTCAAAAATATTTCTTTGCAAAGTTGTTATAAGCAAGTGAGAACAACGTCTTAACAGAAACCGTCAGGCAACTTTAATAGGCTGTGCTACTCTATTCTATATAGGTTCTTATACAAAGCTCATCACTGTAACACACACACACACACACACACACACACAGCCAAAGAAACATGCCTTGCACCTAGAGCAGAAGGTTGTGAGGTCTGTGATGCCTCACCTACAGTGAAAACCAGAGGAGGAACCCATTCCACCTCAAGGAAGGTCCTGAATGTAAATCTCCCTTTGTCTTCTGTCCTCTCCATTTATGGTCATGGTCCAGGGACAAGGGAAATCCATCAAATTCTTATGGAGGGAGACACAGAACAGAGACAGACAATCAGAGACAAAGGCAGGATGACAAAATGGCAAGCAGAAGACAGCAACATTAAAAAGACTTAAAATGAAAATAACTACTCAATTATGTGGCCATTTACACAGCTATATAACAGCATACACAGGACCCAGCATACACCTCCTCAGTCAGTAGGAGATTTGGTATAGGGAAGTCCTGAAAGGGAAATTATAAGCACAGGAACAAACAAGTGAAGACTTCAGAGCACCAGAACAGATAGATTTGAAGAAAGGGAAACAATATGGTTTATGTTCTACATTTTCCTTTACTGCATTTAAATTACCCTTCTGAGAAGATACCATTACCAGCCCGCTCTAAAATAAGTTGACACACACAGTACAGTCAAATAACCAACCTTAAGGAAGGGGCAAATTATTAAGCAACTAATTATATGATAAAGGCAAGCTCAAACCATCTTCTCAAGCTTGGCCATTCCTAGGGTACCTACCTCAGGACTGCCTCACCCACAGCTTAGGTCCTCCCCTCAAGTGAGCTGCTCCCAGATGCCTAATATCCAGCAGGAGAAATAACCCACTTGCAAGAACAAGTCAGCAGAATCCACTTAACCCTTTCCCAGAAGGACCACCACCAAAGAGGTGGTATTTTCAGGCAAACACTAGTAGCCTGTTATACTAGGTTACAAACACTGCATTATTTTTTGAAGTTATGTTAGTTTTAGTAATCTGCTTACAGAAGTGTTTCACTCAACTTGGACAATGAAAATACATTTGTCAGACTCACTCTCAAAATTCTCCTGCACTAAGACCATGTCTACACGTACAGGGCTGCAGCAGCGCAAATGTACCACTGCAGCGCATCTGGTGAAGAGGCGCTATGCCAACGGGAGAGAGCTCTCCCATCGGCATAATAAAATTACTGCTGCGTATAGCAGAAGAGCGTCTCCCACTGACATAGCTTACATAAGTGCTTGTGTGCACAGCACTATGTCAATTAGGGAGGAGGTTTATTCACACCCCTGAGCCACTTAAATTATGTCAACATAGGCTCTGTCTACACTACAGCTTAAAACAATGCTGCAAGGTCTGGGTTGCAGACACTTTTTAATTGACCTTAACTTTAAAAACAACCTACATTTGGGGCCAAATTTGACCTGGCAGTATCCCTTCAAATAATTCATAATTTTTCCCTTTCTGTACTATCATCTTCCATAGTATTTCAACCTCTTTCATAATTTAAAGACTTGTGAGAGGGCAATATTGCTTCCTGCATTCATTGCTCCCCTTTATTTAACTGAAGCAATGTTTTCAACTGATACAATAAAGTGCTCCTCTAATAAGAATTTTTTTAATTAGATAGAGGCATTAGCTTAATTTCTCTCAAAAAATGTAAGAGGGTGTCAAACTGATAGCTTCTGAAAACAAAATTCGAAGTAATCTTTTGCATCCCACAGAATATTAACCATACAGACAGTCACACTGCAAGCTTGACCACACTACCCAACCAATATGCCTCAACTCTGCTGAAAGATTCAACAACAATAACAAGTTTCTAGGCTCATTAAATCTTTGAACTTTGTGCCATATTAGAATGAATTAAATATTTGTGTTAAAGCTCATTTTAGAAGCCCTAAGACTATTTCAAGAGCCAAAAACCTGATCAGCAGATGTTGCTTGAATTAGTCTACTATGCATAAGACTTAGAAAGTAATGAGCTCATATTCCCCTTTCATAAATAACAAGAGTATTATTTCCTCGTGATACTAATGATCAAGAAAAATTAAGGGTTACAATAATTTTCAAAGAAAAATCTCTATAGAAAATATGCTTTTTAAGACTGTTGATTTGAAAATAACCTTGTTTTTTCCCCATGGTGTGTAATGCATCTTTGAACATTACAGCCATACTGGGTCAGACTAATGGTCCATCTAGCCCAGTATCCTGTCTTCCAACAGTGGCCAATGCCAGGTGCTTCAGAGGGAATGAACAAAACAGGTAATTAATCAAGTGATCGATCCCACTGGCCATTCCCAGCCTCTGCCAAACTGCAATCCCGGCCTATCCTGGCTAATAGCCATGGAAGGACCTATCCCCCATGAACTTATCCAGTTCTTTTTTGAATCCCACTATAGTCCTGAACTATAGTACCATATTAGCAACTAAAGTATTTGGACTACCACTTTAGCAACTTTAACTATTCGTTAAAGTTTTCTGTGGTGTACTAATACAAAAAAAGTGCGTTTTGGGAAGGGTGTTTTTACTTTTCAACCAACCTCAAAGCTAGCCCATAACAGTTTTACATTCAGAGAGTGCATCAGTTGCTATTTTAACGTCAGACTTTATTTTCTCATTTTCCCATTCATAGCCAACCACCCGACCCTGAAAACTCAACCAGGAGTCAGAGTGAAAGGAAGTGGTATAGTTTATTATACCCCGCCCCAATTCAAGCTTTACATTCTTTCTCCCAAATGCATTCCCACCTCCATCCCATCCCACACACAAACTTTGATTTACTATAGGATTGAGAGGGAAATTTAGGCAGTTTCCCTGATGCTTTAATAGGAACTGATAGAGAAAAAAATGCATTATGCAGCTTGACCTCAAGAGAAACAAGGAATCTTTGTGTTCAGGACAAACAATTCTTTGATTTTAATTTGAAGATGAATGCACACAACAATCACTAGAACTATCTGTTTAGCCACAGCCTCCAGCTCACTCGCTAAGGGGGAGAGACCCTTTGGAGTTTGCCTCATAAAAAGGGATCAGCTCCAAGTTATTATACTGAACACCAGCATGCGGGACTGTGCAATTCCTAATTCGTAACCTCTTCCCCTTTCTCTGCTTAGAAGGCAATTCCTTATTCTCCAATTAATTGGAAGTATCCGATTTACAAAATAATTTAAAAAAAGTTAATTCTCTAACTATACTGCATACATTGAAATAAATCTCTGCTCTAAGGATATCTCTACATTGCAAAGACACACTTAATGCAGCAAGTCTCAGAGCTTGGGTCTACAGATTCAGGCTTGACTAGGGTGCTAAAATAGTAGCATAGACGTTCCCACTCAGGCTGGAGCCCAGGCTCTGAGACCCAGTGAGGGAGTGGCACTCAGCACAGTTTCCAGCACAGGGGAAAACACCTAAATGGCTATTTTTAGCCCCATAGCCTGAGTCCCACAAGCCTTAGTCAGTTGACTTGGGCTCTGAGACTCACTGTTATAGGTTCAGACAGCTCTCTGGAAACAGATACCACCTAAATTTCTCCTTCCTTTTGGCTGAAGTCAAAAATTTAAAATTTACATGGTAGAAGTAGAAAAATACCAAAAAAGTAAGAGTATGTGGGTTATAAGACTGCTGGTGAAAGGCTTTTAAAAATGTTGTAAACATTTCCAAAACATTCGAGAGACCACAGCCCTGCTGATCTATAAGAAGGGAAAGAAGTAGGAAAAGGCAGAAAAGAAAGCTCCCCCCACCCCTGCCACCCCCTGCATTTTTTAAAGGGCTTGGTGCAGCGGAAATTGACCCACATAGCTGTAGTGGAATAATCCCACAGGTAGAAACTATTCTAGAATAAAATGACTTCATTGAATTTATTGAATAATCACTTCGAGTCAGGTAAAATGCAGCACTGAAGAGTTTTAGAGTTAGTTTCATTCTGCAGCTGGGAGTTGCCATACATAAAATAAACACTCTCCTGTCACTGTGTGTAACCAGCGTGACACTAGAATTGGAATACAATTTTTAAGACATCTCATTTAAGTGTAGACAATAGCTTTCATTGACTTGGAGGTAAAAATGTTAGAATTCACTGCGGCCAGCTGGGAATGGATACACACTTTACACAGTCTCTTCCAATCTTTTACATAATATGCTTTCAGACAATGGATATTTTATGTACTGGTCTTAACAAGTAGTGATAAAAAGTTTACTTTGACCGGTTCCACGCCCAAAGTTTGCTTAGCCTTGGGGAAAGTTCAAACCAATAGTAAACATAGCTAGAAGTTATTCTCCTTCACTGGAGTATAAATTCACAATCCTTCTGTTGTCTTCACAAACCAACACAATGCAAATACCTTACCTCTGGTTTATTACAGAGCTGCAGTAGTGATGCCACACTTATTGAGAAGTCACTGTCATTCTAATTCCCGCTTTTCTTCAAGAGCTTTTAAGCCTATGAATAATTTCCCATTAGGAAAAAAATTTAATTCTAATTTCATATTAGAAAGCACTTTTTTGCTAGTGTAACTCCATTCACTATAGGGCTTGTGCTGGCATAGCTACGCCTTTAAAAAAAACAAAACCCAAACCCTTTAACCAACATAGCTATGCCAGTAAACATTCTTAAGTGGAGACCTGCCCTCAATAATTTTTTCTTCCCCAAATATACTGCCATGTCACCACATGAATTCTGGAACAGAATCAATCACCAATACATATTTATTGTACTAAACAAAATAGCGTAGCATTGATTTCCCTATATTCCTGAGGGCCCACTGGAAGGAGAGTGGATCAGTATATGTAACAATTTAGCAATCCTTCATTCGCACTTCATAAGTTATTTACGCCTTCTGCTACCTCCTCTATCTTTCTTCACCTTCTTTTTAAAGATTTACCTGAACTACATTTGTGGTTTAAATAAAATGTAAACAATGGAAAAATTTTGTTTGTTTGAAGAAAACAGACTATACTATTGATCAAGAGGACTACCAATGATGTTTAATGTGTATTCAAAACTTCTACACAGTAGTAAACAACTTTTCAACTGACTAACTTGATAAAATCATAGCATAGCCCTAAGCAGATGTTTCTCACTTTTTAATGGTTAAAAGAGATAGCTCATCTATTATGTTTTACTTTCATTATAAAAATACATTATTGCAATATTATGCTTAAGAATTTAAATCACAGACTCACGAATTGCAGTTGTAAAAATCTTAACTTTTCTACGGCCAAACTTTTCTGAGTTTAAATTCTCAGTGTTGCAATAGCTGTACTTTGTGTCAAACTTTAATTTTTAATTAAGAAAAAAAGAATGATTGGCTATTGGTTACAGTAAATATACTAACAGCACTTACTGACACATGAGATTTAAATTTGGGGAAAAGTAAAATAAAAAAGCAGCTGTGATCTCATTAGTTTAGGCTCATTATACACGATCTCATTAGCTACTGTGACATGATAATGTGCATCAACATTACAGCTACTAATAAAAAAGGAGCAGGAACATGGAAGCTGAATCACTGTTATATTACAGCAAACCAATCTCATAATTAAAACTTCAGAAAATAATTCAATGAGTGTTGTAAAAATTCCATCAGCCTTCCAAAAGCTATGGGCCTGATTTTGAGAAATGCCCAGTACTTACACAATACGAATGGGAGTTGCAGGGGGTTCAAAACTTTTTAGGCTAAATTAGAGAGAGGCAGTAACCTGTACACAGTTAAAAAATGCAACCAACTTCTGTTATAAAGGCCACTTTTAGCTACCTTCAACAACTTTTCCTTTAAAAAGGATTTGGTCTAAAAAGTTGAATATTTTAAGGCAAAATGTGTTGATGCAAAATGAAGAAAAAAACCTTGAGTTTCAGGTCATTAAAATATAGCTTGATTTGAATTTTTGACTTTTGCATTGGATACATTTGAAAAGAAAAAAGGGAGGGATGGGTTTGCAATTATGCAAAGTTGTTAATTATAAATGCAATCCTGCTCCCACAAGTGTTAACAGGACTTTTGCCACCAATTTCAATGAGAGAATATCATGCACTGTATGTTTGCACAAGTATCTTTAACTCTAATGGCTGATTACAACTTAGAAAGATCTTAAGTATTTCTATAGTTGCTACCTAATAGAACTCTTCCTTAAAAAAAAATCATCAGATTAATAATCAAACATTTCCATACCTGTGTTACTAAAACCACCTCACATTATTATTACACTTTAAAAATCTAATGCTAAAATCTTTCTACCACTGCTTTGCATGTCACACAGCTTGGACACCATTACCCAATGCATGTCACAGAGCTTGGACAAATTAAATCAATTTTCAGTTTAATTTTTGTTTATAGTCAATTTCACCTTCTTGTTCACATTCAATAGCTCAAGTTTCAATATTTCGATTGCAAGTATTCAATGCTAAACAATAACTTCCCATGGGAAGTTTCCATGTAAGCATTAGTATTAAATTCTGCAAATTTTTTTTTTTTTAATAAATACAAGACCCAAATCAGAGGCCTAAACTCCTTGAGAGACAACTTTGTTTTTAAGGAAAACAAGTTGTTATATACCATTATTTGAAGTGCCCAGTTAAAAGCTCAACTTCTTTCCTCAATTTCTAGTACAGCTAGAAATTCTCTATTTATTATTGTTGTTTAAAACAACTACATCAACATAACTCACAAATACCGTTGTTATGGGGAGCACAAAGTATCATTTTTGTCTAGGTCCTATGTAAACCAGTTTCCTTCTCCTTCCATAGTGAAGGAAGTAGATTTAAACAAATATAGAAGAGAGTTATTTAAAAGCAAAAAAAACCCAAGCATGCTTAATAATGAAACTATTTATATGAAGAATGAAAGCCTCCAATCTTTGACTGGTGAATGAACACTATGCACTAGGCAGAAATTTCAAAGAATTACAGGGACTATAATCTTAAAGTTTTGGGTTTGAAGGTGCACAAGACCACTATCGATGCAAAATTTTTGGAACGACTATAATTCCTGGTAGTCTTTGTAAGGGGTATTAAACCTCTTGCTCCAGGGCTCAAGCCAATCTCTAAATTATCAGAATCTGGATAGGGCTTGATGAGAGGAAGATTATCCCACATCTGCCTATGGCAGGGTTCTTACTCTTTCTTCTGAAGCATGTTTCTGACAGTGACCAGCACTCAAGATACTGGACAAGGGAACTCAGGTCTGATCTAGTATGGCAATTCCTATGTTTCAGTCATGCTGAGTTTACTGAGTATCCATTCCTTCAAATTTACTACTAGGAATAAACTTCACAATTGTGACAGATGAGGTAGTTAATGTTTGTATGTAGACTCACAGACCCTTAACTTTTAGAATCTTTATTAGAAAAACATTTGGATTCTAATGAGTTACTAGACTATAGCAGACATTTTGAATGCTGCTTATAGTTTTGGAGAACCAATGGTTTCACATACAGTTTTGTCGTCTGGGACTTACTTTTTATTACAGTTCATTGTAGGCAAAAAAACCAGTCATTTATTTACACAAGAAGAAGTTTCTTTTATTCCCTAAAACTGTAAGAGTGATCCAAAAATTGCAGGTGTAAGTTTCTCTCTCTAGCATTGGTGTGTAAGTGCCAATGGTTACTTATGCTGTGGAAAAAACTCAGATCTGGTCTCTCCAGTTAACTACTTCAGACAAACACTCGATCAGAATGATTCAGTCTCTTCACCAGTAAGGAGACATTTTTCATGACAGAAGTCATGCTACACTACCATTAAAATGGACAGGTATAGAACAAAGACCTAAAAAAGAGAGGGGTGGCTCTACGCAAAGGAGACTGCATAGATGAGAACATTTTACTCTGAAGATTTTTGTACACTAGTTGTCCAAAGCCAAACTGATTTCTTTCTCAAGATTCTTAAAACAGGTGCCTCTGACCATAGTATCTGATGTTGTCATAGCCATGCATCAACTTCCAAGAATGCAGAGCTAGGATTTTTTTCCCCAAAGAAAATTAAAAAAAAATCTTTATATCTAAAGTGAGTTAAAAGAAAACATGTTGAAAGTGCAGCTAAGGTTCTGGGGAGAACAGGAGGAAAAAGGGGAGACCCAGAAATAAAGGCAATCTTCTCTTATTCTTCTATTAGGAAAGATTGTTCATGTCTGCACTGAATAATCCCAAACCCCCACCTTGTTTCTTAAAAATGACATTGACAAAGTAATTGTCCATGTTCTAGTAACAAATGCCATGGCAGAGTGCGTGAGTATGCTACTGGTGAACTTTTAAAATAAACGAAGGCATTTGGCCTTGTATCTTATAATTCATCCAATGAATGATCCGAAAGATTATAAGTGTACACCTAATCAGCAACGGATGACCCATATTTTAAAGAAGGGGTTAGAACAAAAAAGTTCCCTTTAACCCGTGATAATTTCTAGAGTCCGTGCTCACAGAAATGAGGGGAACAAATATATTCATTTACCCATGTAAAATTCTCTCATAATCAAGGAAAGTCCCCCAAAAATAAAATATACTAAGTACACTTAGTGCCTCAAAAATATACAGAACTCATTGTTACCTACCATTTTTCAACTTGGGTAACGTGAAGTGGGGATGATGAAGAAGATAAAGACATTGTTGGGAGGGTTAGGAGAGAGGTAATTTCCTTGTGGATGATATCCTATACTTGTTGCAATCTGGCACAGTCTAAGTACAGAAAGTGTAGTTCAGAAGGGTTTGTTTTTAAATAAACCCCAGGGATAAGCTGTCTCTGACTCAGACATATTAAGCAGAATTTAAAGAAGTAAATTCCACCATAGGCAGGGATATTATTTCTACTCTGTCATCAATTTGATGGAAGAATTTTAACAAGGAGTTCTGAACACACCTCCAGTACATCATAGCATTTGATTATGTTGCTATGCATTATTAATGCAGTGTTGGAATCATTATGTACACAGGGTATTACCATGACACTAATTTAACCATAAATGCCTTTATTAAATCCAAAGGCCAAATAGTATTTATACAATTGCTTTAAACATGCCTAAATAATAAGCAATTTACTACAATCCAAACAACAACAAAATGTTTATAAGCATTTGATCAAGCTACTTACAAATAGGTTAAACCCAGGGGTACTTAGGACCATATTGGTCAGCTCCAAAGTTGTCAGGCAGATATTAGTAATGAACCTTTTAAAAGTTTACTTTTTATATCATTCAACAAACAAGTGATGTCATTGCCAGTTACGGACTTCAGCTAAAAAACTATTTGAGATAATTCACTTTTATTTCCAGTCCTAATCCAGATAAGATTTACAACCTCCTTTCTTCCCAAGGCCTTTCCTCCCTATCTTCCCACCCTGCCTTGCTTACCAGCAGAACAGTGGGAAGGATTGTGCTTGTTTCTTTTAAGAAAGTTTTTTTGTTTTGTTTTGGTTTTGTCTTTTTGCCACAGCTCTTTATTTTATTAGTTACTTTTTGACCCACCCATCTGTCCCGCACTACAAATAATGAGTAATACTAATTATTATTCTCACTGCCTTCTTTTATTTGTTGATTGGGGCCTTTTCCTTACTGGCCACATGCCATAAAGCAAATATATTGTTATCCTACACTAATTTTAATTAATTTAAGTTCATAATTATTCCTACAAGCAGCTACTACATTTCACATGGGTGGATGAAATAATTCCTTCAATTTGTGAATTAGAATATTTACTCTAAAGTACCTGTTGGTACTTTCAGGATGAAAAGTGCTACATGCTGTATGTTGTTATTAGTTTTAAACAGTTAAAGTCAGCACAGGTAACATTTACTATTAAATAAAATGTGATTTGGTGATCTTCACACAGTCAATAATACTGATTGACTTAATATAATATCAGTGCTGCACCATTGCTCCTGAGAGGATGGAAATCTGATTTTGTCATGTTATTTGAAACACAAAGAATTACTTTCAGTCAGTGGGAACTCCAGATAACAATTCAGAAATGTGAAATGTATCACTGAAAGAATCATATCATAACACTGCATTAGCCACATCAAGTTGTTGGAGTATTCCATATAGGGATAAAAATGTGTTTTAAACATTTGAGTTCCATTGAGCCTAAAAATATTTGATATTTTATCTAAATTTGATTTTGATCACACTGTCACTATTAATATCTTTAGATCAGGTATTAGGAAGAGACAGAAGCAGCTGCTTAAAATCCAGAAAGAGAGAGAATGCAATCTACTGCTGCAAAAGTTCAAAGTAGCCTGCACACTGTGATGTCCTTTTAATAAAGTAATCACTTAGAAAACACATCAAGACTTAGAATAAGTCTATCTTCAATTAAATAAATGTATGTGTAACAGATGTAGTTTTACAGTCAATTTGTGATTTGGAGTTTACATGATTGCTATGTAAATCAACTGAACATTAATTTTTATGAATTTTTCAGTGCACTTCTTTCCAGATATAAATTACAGATTTTTTAATCACAAAAAGACAAAGGCACAAAGTTGTAAAGGTAGTTAGGTGTTGCTCTGCTCAGTGATGCAAGGCCTATGTGACTTAAGCTCCCAGCTCTCATTTTCAAAAGCAATTTAAAAGCTTAAAAAAGAGAAGGTGGGTGAGGCAATATCTTTATTGGACCAGCTTCTGCTGGTGAGAGACAAACTTCTGATCTACACAGAGCTCTTCTTCATGTCTTCTTAAGAGCCTAAATAATTTCTAAAAATGAAACTTGGGCCCTGTGACACTGAGGGGAGCAACGCCTAAAAAAACCAGGACTAAAGCCCCAGCACCAAGCAATTTAGTCTAGTTTAATATTTTGTCCTATATTACAGTTAGTATGCTAAGTAACCTAATCAAATAGGCATGAAAATATTACATTGGTGTGCATGGATTGTCTGGGAATTAAAAATATAAACAAGTTACTCATTTAAAAAAAAAGGACAAAGTTATCAGATAATCTGATTTATCAGTTCACTGATTGCTACACTATCTCACACAAAATAATCTATCACCCTGAATAGCATAAAATATCATTTTGTCACAAAACTAAAGCAATGGTCGATTACACAGTGAAACCACTTAGCTTGCTAACACAAGTGTTGATTCGTCAAGGTTTTGCTACAGCAAGTGGCAAGAGTCATACCACTTTAGTACGGTGCATTTACTATTATTTTCACTGTACAATCTCTAAATTCTATACGAAAAGGTACAAATCATGAAAAGTTCTCCTAGTCACAGTAGTGCTCAGAGTAGGAAGACACAGAACTGCTACTATACAAATTAGAAGATAGGGGCTTGTCAACACATACAAGTTGCATTTGTGTAACTGAAATGTGGTTTTTATATCAAACTTGTGCAACCCATGTGGACACACTAAATCAATTTATAACTGTTTCCCAATTTGAAGTGTGCCACAATGATGTATGCACTGGTTCAATTACAATGATACTAAAACTATGTTTTTAAAACAGATACAACTTGAGCATATTTAGACAAGGCCTAATGTATGCATAAATGTACAACAAATATGCTATTTCCTATTGTGATTGAGGGTGCATATCTAACTCTCCTATGACTGAACAAGAGCATGTACAAAGTAGATGGGTTTATTCTTCCCTGGATGTATGCATGTAACCAATTAAAACCAACAGGTGTTAAACTGCACTAATAAGTTACACCAACAAACCAATTTAGTTAAAGGTGTGCAACCCCTTTGGCTGGGTCTTTACTGACAGCAGCAAATTTGCCGCTGTCAGATCAACATCTCTGGATCATCTGAGCGGTCTGTTTACACCCACTCAGTGGATCCAGAAATCGACGGAGGAAAACCACCCCTGTAAGTGGCGTAGCACTGCGTCAACAGGAACGCTGTTCCCGTCGGCACAGCACAGTGTGGACAATGTGCAGAACAGATGCAGCGAAGTCGATGGGAGATACGCAAGTCTTTTACATCACTTGCGTATCTCCCGTTGACTGCCGCCAAGTCCGGAAGGTAAGTGGAGACCAGGCCTTTGGCTGCATTGGCAGGGCAGCATAGGAAAATTTGCACTAATGTGGCTCAGGCTTTATCTATTCTGAGAATAGGATACTCCATTTTCCAGGAGAATCAAGCCAATACTTTGTACATGAGCACTGATTAATTTTAGAAATACATATAGATGTAGTAGGGCAAAGGGAAAAATAAAGAGTGCAAAGTCCATTTATCAGGAAGAATGAATGGGCATAGGAAAGTGTTCAGAATCAGAAACCAGTAGCTTATATCAATAGCCTGAATAAGATTTTACAGACAAATAAAAGATATAGGCTCAAATTTTCATAAGGGACAAATGATTCTAGATGCCCACCTATACACTTTTGGAAGATGTTGAGTACTGTCTTCTGAAACCAGACACTTTTAAAATGTCAAGCTAGGCACCCAAAAATCACTTCACTTTTGAAAGTTTGAGCCAACATTCTTTGTGCCCCAAACAATTTACAAACTAGGGCTCCAATCTTGAAAACTGCTCCATTCAGGCAAATCCTTCAACCCTGCATGAATCTCTGCTGAAACAATAGGAATCTGCATGGACACAAATGCCCATCTGCATAGAACCACTTCCAAGATTCGGACCCAAGATTGCTCACAGTACCATGTTATATCCAAACAGAAGGGTAGGGAAAAGGCAGCTTACAACAACAAGACCACATGTCTACGACAGTTTATGTATATTCTGTGAAGATTTTTTGTTTGGGGTTTTCCGTAAATATTTTAATTGTTTAAAAACAATCTGTTTATAAATTTTTTGTGGGTTTGGGCCTGTTGAAGAGAGGAAAGTTAAATGGTAAGGGACAGAAGAGATGTCATTGGAGCAAAACAGATGGAAGTGAACAGGATGAGGGAGATAAAAACAGGATGCAAGGGCAAATAAGGGAGGGAAAAGCATGGCAGAGAAGTATGGCAGTGTAGGTACATGCAGGTCAGAAAGACAGTTGGACAGCAATAACAAACTATAACAATAAAGATGAAAAATATTGATTGTTTTACAGAAGCTATTGCTCTTCTGGAAAGAGATCTAAAGAAAATCAGTGAGGAAGAAAGTCTGTTCCAGGTAATGGGGGTAGTAGGGAAAAATTATGAGGAAAGGAAAAGGAATCTAGTACTGTAACACATCAAAAGAAAGATGAAGTCAAAGGGACGAGGGACAAATGTCCATGTTAAGGTGATATATAAGCTACAAAACTAAAAGCCGCCTCTCTTCCCCCCTTTCTTTCAACTGGGGTACAGCAGTTGAACTATTTCAATGATTGGCCCTAACCTTTCAGTTTGAGACCAAAGTTATCTTCCTCCTTCCTGCAGCAAAAAGAAAAAGCAGTATCAAAATTGGAAATTAATGGTTCCCTTCCTAAACTCAGTTAAGATGTGTGTACCCAATTCTGTACACAATTCCTATTAACACTAATGGGATTCATGGACCCAGAAGGGATAATAAAAATCCCATTCCTAAACTGCTGTATTTTTATTGTCATAATCTGTTTTTGTACACACACTAAAATTCTTAGTGTCTTCTGGAAACTGATGTGGCTAAACTAAAATGTTAGTTTTCTTAATAATCAATGCTGTTCTCTAGTGATATATAAGCAACAAGTATTTCTTATAAGGAAAGGGTAATCATTTGCAGCAACTTCAAGTGAGAAAAAATTACCCTCAATTTAGAAACTGTTCCAAAACAAAACTCTTCAATGGGGAAATCAATTTCTAAAATAACCTCCTCCTTGTATAACCGAAATACCCCACAAATTAACTGAGCATTAGCTATGCAAGCTGGTATTAAACGATGCTTAAATGACAACTGGCAAAGCCACTGCATGAATTTTCTGCATCAGAACAAAAACTACCACACAACAGTAACATCTATTAGGGAGAACATTTGGCGGCTCTGCTCTTGAAGCAAGTAGTTTCTTAAATTCATTTAACTGAATTTTGTTCACAGTTTGTTAGGCATTCCATTTAAAGGGGAAAGGAAGAGTGCAAGTAATACAAGAATTACTCAGAAACACAATGTGTGAACACAGACATATTGCAACCACAAAAGTTATTTCCTAGTTTAAAAATTTCCAGCAGCAGTAGCACTTAACAACTAGATGAAGTTTAGATAGTTTTAAATTTAATCTTCAGTGCAGTTTAAATGCGGTCACACTCACATAGCACATGGATTCAGGGATACGATTTAGATCACTTAAGGGGTTTTTCCAGAAGTCCAGTAAACTAAATCATGAATAGGAATTCAGGAGAATTTGAACGGCTAGCAGCTGGTCCTACCTTAACTGTTCTCAACTGTGCAACCATGATCATTTCAACACAAAATGTTTCCTTAGAGAGTCGAATTGCTTTAAGTGAAAGTTAAACTTCTTGACAAGCTATCATTTGTATTTCAGTATAAAAATCTAAGAACTTGGATCCTGAACTTCCAAGCTGCTTTTTGTGGGACCAGTATGTGCATGCGAGTCCTACTGAAGTCATTGGGCATGTCTATACTTCACATTAAGCAAAGGCTCTGACTCCAGTTTGAGCCCATGACTCCCTTCCATTCACACACAAATCAGCCTGACATGGGTCAGAAAGCACTCAGGAACCAGGTCCAAGACACTGCTAGGTGGGTAAGTCAAAAGCCTGAGCTCTGCTGTGACTTGGGTCCAAGCCCTGTCATTTTCCACTACGGACACAGCTCAAGTGCAGTATGGACATGTCAGCATAGTTGAAAGACCCAAGTCTGGCAATCATGATTTACAATACAACGTGGACACCCAAGCATGGGCTTAGAAAAACCAACTCCACAAGTCTGGGTCCCACAGACCCAGGTTTACAATCCAAAATAGACATACTCAATGAGGCTTCACACAGACCCAAGGGTCTGCCCACTTGGGGCAGCTTGCAGAATCTGGATCTAATCGGGTATGACTAAACTGCCACCCAAAAAAAACCCACAAAACAAAACACACACTCACACACAGCACACATCATGACAGCAAATTTCAGAGCCCGGGTCAACTGCCATACTCATGTTATAGGGCTAAAAACATCATCATAGACATTCCCACTCAGGCTGGAGCCTGGGCTCTGGGACTCTCTACCCTCACCAGATTTCAAAGCCTGGGCTACAATCCAAGTGGGAAGGTTTATTCTTAGCACCATAGTGCAATCCCTGTCAGCCCGCCTCAGTTGACGTGGGCTCAGACTCGATGCCAAGGATTTTTTTCTTGAAGCCCAGATGTATTCAGATACCTTCAATAAAGTCAGTTACTATTCAGTTGTACTGAAAGGGGACATTCGTAATATCTGCTTAAAACTGGAAGAGGAAACATATGCAATAATTATCACTGGTGGACAGATTACCATAGTTGACCATAACAGAGAGAGTCCTGTGGCACCTTGAAGACTAACAAATTTATTTGGGCATAAGCTTTCGTGGGCAGAAACCCACTTCGTCGGATACCATGTTGACCATGTTAGCTCAGCTAATCAGAGAGATTCAACAAGTTTCAGTGTCTACAATAAGATTAACAGCAAATAGCTTACTCTGAAAAGTAATATTTTCAATGTATTCCAGGTGACATGTTTACAAATAAACAAAATCTTTCAGAGTTTAGTACATATACATTCTGATTACTTACTGAATTTATCTTCCTAAATGCTATCAATAAATTAGGATTTCTGCATTTAGCTGGTTCAATTCAGAGACTATCAATGCCACTACTTAGCTTCCTGAAGATGGTAAGCAGCAATACGTACTGTGTGACTTGACTACATTACAAGCTGTAGAATATGATTTCTAGAAATAGCAGCTAAACTTGCATATAAGGAAATTGTTCCTATGAAACTAGAGGGCCAGGAGCCTGTACCTGTTTCTGGAAGAGATTTGTTGTTGCCACAGACCAAAGATTAGTCTACACAGAGTTTTTGCACTAATACTGGTTTGAAACCAATACAACTGAAGCAGTACAACCCCCAAGCGTGAATGTAGTTATACCACTATAACTTATAATGATGTAGCTTACTCCCAGAAATATAGAAAAATAAGTTATACTGATATAACTGTGTCCACTTTAAAGGGGTTGCACTGATTTAATTATTCCAGTAAAAAGAGATTCACATCCCTAACTGAAATAGCAAAATTGGTTAAAAAAAAAACGTGCGTAGACCAGTCTCAAGTGTCCAATTCTCCACTGTCCTGCATCTTGTACAGTCAATTTCACCCTTGCAAACACCAAAAAACGTAGTACCTACTGATTTGATAATATCTTGCACTCAGTTGGCCCTGTATGTAGCATAGTTATTTACATCATTACAAAGGAGAATTAGGCTCTAAGAACTGATGTGAAAGCAGTTTACAAAAATCTCAGTAAAACAAGATATTGTGAATCACACACAAAGCTCACAAAAACACTGATATAGAACAAAAAGAAAATGTACTCAGCTAGATGTTGACAGAATGCTAAATTACATATGAATGTGTCACTGAAACATGGGTGGTATGTTTCAAAACATGTCAAACATGTTTGGACCTTTTAAACACAGAGGACAGATAGTCTAATAGTTATTATAACTAACTTCATAAGAGTTACAAATATTAATCCTAACCTAAATAGTCCAGTGAAAGGAAGGGTCCCTTTCTGGTGCTCAAGTCTGACAGAGGGGATGGCATTTTTGTATCTGTCAATTCTGATTCTTGAGAAATCTGTTCCTGCACATCCTAATCTCTGGTGTTATGCATTCTTATTACCTTATACATAAACACCAGAATAATTACTTCTTGAAAGCAACTACAGTACAATCTTGATTATCCGACTCCAGTTACCAAGAATGTTCATTAACAGGGTTGTGTCCCTTGATGTCTAGCACATTTGAATTTTCTCTCATTTATACAAACCAACATCACCTGAATTCATTCAAATGTTCTCTATGACACTAGATGAATTCAGCAGCATTGTATATAGTTTTCTTCCAGAAGATTTAACACATGCAGTAGGAAGGTAGGAAAGTGGAGGAAGGCTTTAACGTTACTTACTCAAATGCAAAGAAGAGTCCACTGGTGACCAAGATGAGAACGAGAGTCAAGTAGAAGACTCCAGTCTGCCGGGCCATCATGATCCTTCCGTTGCACAAGAACTTGTTTCTTCCAGGGAAAACCTCCCATTTTCTCTTGGGAGCGGCTTTCTTTTTCTTATGGGGAGACTCCATGGGAGAGGAGGAGCTGTGTGTGCTGATCTGACTGTACTCACAGTCTTTCATGGGCCCACCACCACCTCCAGGAGTCATCAAGGGAGTGCAATGGGGGAACCCCCCCCCCCAAAAAACAAAGATGTTCTTGTGACCAAGATAATCCTCCTCTCTAGCCCCAATAAAAAAGCCAGCAAGTTTGTTACCAGAATGGTGGTAAATGCATCAGGCAAGCGCTGATTAACTCTTGAGAAACCAAAGCTGTCATACTAGAAACACTTAGGAGGTATTCCTTTTCTCTCCACCACAACTACAAACCCATTTAAAATAGTCTTTTATGGTGATAAGTGCAATTTAACTCAAAACAGGAATCAGAAAAAAGTTACAAAATAGACAGGTTGACCGCAAAACTTAAAAAGCCTCGGTCTTTAATGAAGTGGCTGTTTTTTCCTGAATAGTACATCCTCAGATCTCTCTGGGGATTAACATTTTGGGTAAAAAGAGGTTCAACGCTTGAGTCTCTCCCATTCACCGAGATCTGTTACAACACTCCTTCAGGCAGCAGGTTTTGCCACAAAAAGAAAAACGTATATTCCGAAGAAAAAATCCTCCCCGCCCCTTCAAAAGGAGACCACACAAGGCAAGCAGACAGAAACCTAGCTGCAACTCCGGCTTTTGAGAAACACCCTGAGTGGGATTTCTTCCTCCCGATGCTGTAAGTCAACGTGAAGGGGCTGCTTGGCCGCTGTTTCTTCCAGTACATCCGAGGGGACTGTCTGTTGGTCGGAGGCGGTGAATATTTATTATTTTCTATGTGCTCCCTCCATAAAACCGAGACGCGTTTAAGCAGGGAGGAAGCAGAGTCAGTGCCTGTCCTTGACACAAATGGTCACCGCTGGAGCCAGTCCTCATCCTTGTCAGACCCAAGAGAACGAGAGAAATCTCTCCCCCGCGCCCCCTTTTCTTTTGGGCGGTGGGCGGTGTCAGCGTCTGGAGGGGTGTGTGGGTGGCGTTTTCAAACCCGAAGTCCAGTCCTCCTCGACAACAGGTCCGCGCCGCCTCCTCACGCCGCTGCTCCGGATCAGCCCCACGTAACAGTCCTCGACTCCTTAACAAAAAAGGACCCGCGGCGTGGAGGCAATTTCTCGCCGCCCGGGGCTCTTCCTCCCCATCGTCTTCTCCACACGCAGCCGCACCCCAGCCGCCGCCTCCCCCCGCTCCCTCTCCGGCGGCAACGGCTCAGTCGGACGCGGAGGGGACACGGGCGCCTGCTCGCAGGGCTGAGGGGAGGCAGGCGGGTCCCGCACCCCGCATCCTGCCGCCTCCGCGCAGCCGGGGGGGGGGGGCGGCTCAGTCACACCCGCCCCGCCAAGCGAGCGACGCCCGGCGGCCGCCGCGGCTCGTTGCCAAGCCCAGGTGTGAGGCGCCGTGCGCGCGGCGCGGCGTGGGCACCGCTCCCCTCCCGTCCGCCGGCTGCGGCTCTGCCCCTCTTAGCCGGGCTTGGCCCAAGCGGCCAGACCCAGCAGCGGCAGCAGCCACCTCTTCATCTTCGGGGGGGCACCGAGCCCCTCCCCAGCCGCTCGCGCCTCCCGGGGCCGCGGAAGGGAGCCCGGCCCCCGCGGCTGCCCCCAAGCCCGGCAGGAGCAGGGCTCGCCCAGCCGCTCGCTCCGCGTCAGGCACCGGCTGCTGCGCGCCCCGCCTTCCCCCGCCGGCTCCTTCTGCAGCCCCCGGCGCGCGCGCGCCGTTGCCCGGGAGCCCGCAGCGCCCCCAGCCCGCTCCTGGCGGCGACCAGCCACCCCCCTCTGCCGGCTGCCTGCTCCAGCCGCGCCGGGGGCCAATCAGCCGCGGGCACCCGAGAGAGGAAGGGACCCCGCCGCCAATGCCAAGCCGGCGCTGAGGGGAAGGGCCCCGGCCCTCTGGGAGCTGTAGTCCCGCCCCCGCCCCTCCGCGCCGCCCGACACTGGGGAGGGTGAGGGGGAGAGCGGGGGCGGTGGAGGCAGGAGGACTACAACTCCCAGCATGCCGCGCGGCTCTTCTCTGGCGTAGGAGCGTGTGTGCAGCCCGGCTGCCCTGTGTCGGCAGAGGTGGGTGCGGGGGGTAGGGCTGAGGACGCAGAGGAGAGTACAGTTTCCTTTCCCGGTTTGTAACTTGTCCCACAATATAAGTCTTCTAGCCTGTTCCCTGGTGGGATCCTCCCCCCAGCCACTGCCTTGTGTCCCCTCGCACCAAACACATTCTGGTTCCAAACTGAGCTCTGCCCTAGCTTCCTGGTTCCCCCCCATTTCATTGGTCTGTTGCTATTATTAGTGAGCCTTTGTATTAGGATAGGGCTCAGACCCACCACAGCTGAAGCCCCATTTTGCTAGGTGCTGTATATGCATATAAAAACAACTAACAACACTCTCCTTTTTCCTTGCTCTTTCCCACCTTGGGCATTAGTTAACTTCAATCCTTAGAAGAAACACTGACCAGCGCCCAACACTGACCAGTGCCCAACACTTTCAGGCATGACGAAAAAGGAGCCAAAAGATGCCATTCCCTGTCCCTCATGTTCTTCCTCTCCACAAATGTTTTCCCAACTATCAATAAGCTCTGTGTCTTGCTGGCATTCCTTGTTAGACGGGCAGTAGGCATTAACTCACCCAACTTGTCCCTTATAAAAGACCACAATCCTGTTGTGACCTGCCTTCACTAGGCACTGAAACTGGTCCCAAAAGCAAACAAGTTGGATCCTAAATGAATACTGCTTCCAAAAACATGATCCTGCATCTCACCATTGTCATGCATTATCCAGCATAGCTGTGGTGAGCAAGGCATTTCTTTTGCAAACTTGATGACATCCCTCATCAGCACATAGTAGACCCAGCAGTAACATCATCCCCCGCATGCCTCAGTTGTCAACACTTTGCTTGCTACTTTGCAACTCAGGATGTAGCTGCATTATTACTGTTCTAAACCTCCATCATGAACTGCTAGTGGTTTTCTTACTTTCTCCCTGATCTCAGCACAAGATATGTAAGCAGAAAAGTGGAGGCAACATTTCTTCTGTTGTACTTGACAGGCATTTTTATTCTTCATCAGGCCTTTATTAGTGCACTGCTGGAGAGCTGTCTTGACTGCTTTGACAATGTTAATGATCGCATTGTGTGTAATGGCATATAATCTCTTTGGAAAGCTGTATAATAATAACAACAGGAGCAGTGGAAGAACAGTGAATGTATGTACAGCTTTCATTATTAGCTACATCTCTGTATGCAGAGCTTGGAAACAGCTCCTACATGCCCATACACCATATTGGGGCCTCGCTCAAGCTGCTGTCTTGTTCTACAGAATCTCAGCTTTCTTTCTTTTTTTTTTAAATTGCCTCTTCAACTGGTATGGATACAAAGAAAACTTCAAACACATAAAACAAGTGTAACTAAATAAGGCCATCCAAGACTGCATAGGGTCTGTAACCATAGCTCAGATATTTGAACTGTCCCATTTATCTCAGTGAGGTGTTAACTCAGATGTCCAGTGATAATTTAAGATGTTAACATTGTGAAGATCTGTGATCATCCCTCTCCTTTCTTACATGAGGAATAAAATGATCTACTACAAGTGATGTATCATATTGCATTCACAAGTGGGTGGTATTTAAAGATACTACTAATGTTTTTAACTCCGTTGAAAAGGAGCCAATCTCTAGTTGCCTAGCAGAGCCTATGGGCCTATTCAAGCCCCACTGACAAGAGCAACCAAGTTCAAGAGGATCAGTGGAGTTCAGAGAACAAACCCAATCGTATTTTAAATAATTGCAAAATGCACTGTGTACAATATCTCATTTTGAGAAGTCCAGTTGGTGGAGCTTATTTTGTGGGTGAAGCTTGGAAGAGTACTACCATCTTTTTTCCTCCAGTCTAATCCATTTGCATGTCACTCCTCACACTGTTGTCCCTTTGCAAACACTGTAATACCTGTCTAAATTCTCCTAAAAAAATAATTTGTACAGTTCACATTCCAGATAATTTAACATATGTCTTTTTTTTTTGACATTGTTAATTACAATTTGAACAAAGCATTATACTGATTAAACCACAAATATTAATAATGAAATTACCCAAGACCAGATAGGAAGGACCTATTCTCTTTTTATAGAACATTGCATGCTCATGTGCTACAATACTTTTAAAATTCCTATCTCACCTTTCAGGCAGGTTGATACCATGTGATAGGTGAGCCTCTAGCCTAGCCAGATTATTTAGTTTACAACAAATTGCATTATATCATTTCAGTGTTGGAAAAATACTAATGTCACTAGAGATTACTATATATTACCCTGTCTGCAGTGCAGCGGTGCCACAAGGGCAGGTCTTGAAACAAAGGAGAAATTAATTGCCTAGCTGACAAGTTTTCTCACCTATTTACCTATGACCACACCTCAACACATTCAAATTACTGGACTATATGTTTCACATATACCAACCAAAGTATTTGGTGGGTAAACACTAGCTGACAAATTATGCCCCTTATACACGAGATGTTACTTGTATACCACACACCTTGTGTTGCAAGACAACTACTTTTTCACTTCCAATCAACACACTAGAAGTTATGGGTTAAGCACTGAATTTAAAGACTTATTGACATTGGAGGAGAGGAGGAAGAGAGGATAGGATCATTGCAGATTGGACATTCCTCAGACACATTGTCCAAGGTTTTTTTAACTGAATATTGAAATATCCACACAACTGAAACCATCTCCATCATGGACTTTGAAAGAACACCACCTTCAGGACCTGATTTGTAAAGAATGACTGAACACCACATAAACACAAGTATGCTAGTTTACATGTTAATAGTGCATATGATGCTAACTGTTCTCCAAAATTTGTGTTTTTCTCTTTTTTAATTTATTTTTGGTCTGTTGTTGTTTAAAAGAAAACTCCTCTTTCTCTAGCACAGCTTGTTTGGCTTTTGGCTCTCCACTGTCCTGACTTTTTCAATATCTTATTGGTAGCAGCAGCAGCACCACCACCCCGCTATTTTTACTGGCAGTTTTATTCTTCACTTGGATAGCACCTCTTCCCAAGAAGATTTTCTGTCAGATTTTAAACAGCTGCTTTTTCCATTGTCAATGCAGTATTTCTCAGAGATTGGATAATAATGTGGAGAACAGTAAAAAAGTATTAAATTCACACAGAGAAACAATCTACCAACCGGAGGGTGTTCCTAAGTATAATAAATTTAACTAGTTGCAGAAAGCTTTTGAGTGCTTCCCAATGCCTACATTTTTGCAAAAGCAAATTCTCTATTAATTTTTTCTACATCACAGTTCCACCACGTTACTTACTACACACTCTCCTGTCACTATGACAGACTAATTAAGAAAGTGTGAAAACTTTTCTTCAGAAATCTCTAGAGGCTAGCACCAATTTTTATTTATATTTACCCATTATTTGTTATAACCAGATAATCCGGTTGTTCTTTCAGTTTTGAATCATCAGAAACAGACTGGGTTTAATTTTTAAAGGTCTAAAATGGCTCAATTTAGAACGAGCAAAAATTAAAAGGAAAATAAACATAGTGTTCTAACCTATAATTTTGTCTTCTCCCATTAGGAATCCATTGCTGTGGAGAGAAGTCATTGCCTATGAATAATTCCATCTAGTCCAGTAGAATTCTGCTTTGACAAAACGAAGAAAAGAAGACCACAACCAACAACAGTTTTCTGAAAGTCTTCTGAAACAACCAAGTTCCCCACCCAAAGATTACTTCTAAAGCTGAGGAGATACATAACTAGAATAATTATTACAATTTTAGTTGAAGAAACAAACATAACCATTGTGTTGATGTGATGTTTTAACCCCATTTAACTTTCTCTCTTGTCCCAACTTGAAGGAAGGAAAACACAAGCTCCCAGTAAAACAAGCCCATACAGAATTCTAGCTAAGCATAGGGAGGAGCCAAAAAGATAGATCCATACTAAGAGAAACCGAAAATACAAAGGCTATCAGTCCTCATTCTTAAATAGCATAGCATGATCACTAGCTAGAGTCAGGAAAGAATTCTCCCCAATCCTTTATAGTATATTAATATAGTACCACTCAAATGGCAAGTGGATCATATTTTATTTTCATCTTCCTATGAACAATCCAATGTAGGGCATTGCTAGAAGCCGGACACCAGTCTCATTGCTTGATTGATCTGTCCCCCAGAGCAACTCCTAAATATTTCATAAAGATCAGATATCCATTATTATTTGTAGATTATAATGACTTCATATTACTGCCTCCTGACCTCAGTTTACCAAGCCATCATTTGTTCCTCATTGAAGTCCCTCTTAAAACTCCTCTTTTTCCCAGACTGCCCACAAGAAATGTGTTTATCATTTTAGGGGAACAAAAATAAGTATCAGGTCATCCCTTGATTTAGTTTTTCAAGTGCATCCTGGTTTGAATGTTTGTCTTTTAGATTGTGAACTCATTGATGCTGAGACTGGCTTTATTTTTGTATGCAGTACAGTGCCAAGCACATAATCAGTATTAAAAAATAAATAATATAATATACACCTAAAAGGACACTTGATTGTATTTTAATTGACTAATTAAAAATGACAGGTTTTTGGCAGAGCATTCTTTAAATGGTATGTCAAGATTTAAAAGAAAATACTTCTACACAGGATTTTTTGGTTTCCCTTCTAATGTTTTGAAGGGTCTTTTGGGAAGGCCCAAGAACACCATCAGCCCATTCAGGCTCATCTCTCCTACAACCTCGCTCTCTTTCTTTATGCATATCCACTGCTACTTCTTTTCTACTAGTTTCTGCATTACTGGTAAACAGCCTCTTGCAGTGCCTGGGGAATAGTGAACATGAGCTCCCGAGAGAAGTATATGAGAGTGATGACATCGTGCTATTAAAAGAGAATCAAGCTAATTTAATAGAAATTCCTCTTTTTAATCATGGTGGGAGGGAGGGGAAGTTCAGGCTCCCCTGAATCCCCACCAGACCCCAATTCAAGTTGTTTGCAATGTCCTTCCCGTTTGCAACACATAAGGGGTTTCCAAACAAAAACGAACAAACAAAATATAGGTCCTTTTCTCTCTCTTTCCCTTGAGTGTGTGAAATCAGAGTAAAAGAAAAGAAAGACAATGGTAGTCTGTATTTTAGGTGGTCTTTTGGGGTCACCCCCTTGGGGCTTAGTTTATCAACTGATATAGGGTCTCTAATTAGGGTTTTCCATTAGCCCCTCCTCTTGGGGCATCCATGCAGCTTCAAGGATTAATAAGGCCTGTGACTGTCCTCCTCTTGGCTCATCTGTTTCTGTAATCAGCAGTCTCCGACATATAGTAGCCTTGTTCCTGTTCACTACCACCCCTTCCAGTGGGAGGATTTCCCTTTATAAGCCCCCTCCCCACTAAGTAGCACAAGCCTTACAGGTGTGCCTGGTTAGTACTGAATGAGCCCAGAAGAGCTGGTTTGTTTCCTCTCTTCTAGAGGAAGGGTATGCCCCTTCACAGGTGGGCTGGGTCATTTAGGACTACATGGCATAACTTCCACTTCTGTCAATGGCGTGTATCCATAAAAATCAAGGTAGCTTATGGCCTTTAGCTATTGTGTAGTGTAAAATATCAAAAGTAACATTTTCAAAGTATTCCCATGGGACTTGGGTGCCTTGGTGCTTTTGAAAACCTCATTAGGAACCTATCTGCATATTTAGGCACCTACATGCCTTTAAAAATCTGGTCTTAAGTATCTACATGACTTTTGAAAAAAAGAACTTAGATATCTTTGAAAATGATATCCTTACTGAATGGTCACTTTGAGAATCATTCTTTGGGAATATAATTTCACCTTTAGGACCATCATTATTTCTGCCATTTATTACCTTTTCCTCCTCATTCTCCTTTTTCTACTGCTCCCTTGTCTGTGTGTCTCTCCTTTTTTCCCTTCTGCATCTTCTTCCCTTAAGCCATCTCCAATGTCTCCCTTATGGGTTTCACTCCCAATCTTTTCCCTTCTACATCTGTTAAAATGATCAGCAATGAGAGTTAATGCTAACAATTGGATTAATGGAGAGTGAGTCCACTCTCACCTTTCAGAGCTATTTTTCAGGCTGTCTGAAGACTCAAGAAAACACTTCAATGACTATACTATTGTAACATTGAAAAGTTTATTGTTGCAACAGTAGGGCTAGAAACTTAATTTAAATGACAGTGTATATTATGAAGAATCTGAACATTCAACGTGAGTCATACATACATCAAAAGAGTCAGGTATGATATGACTGACAGGTCTGTTCTGTTGCTTAAAACAGGAAATGTAATTGACCATTAACAAAAGAGTGGTACTAATTGTACACAAAATGCTGCTAAATTCACAAAGAGAGAAAACATTTCTCTAATGTGTTATATGAACCATTAGACCCAATCCTGCAAACACTTATCTTTACTCAGACGCTTAAAGGTAAGCATTTGTGGCTTTTCAGAATCAGGGCCTAAAGCTGTTACTTATATCAGTATTTCGTACAACGTTTTCTGATGGAAAGGTGATGTTCAAGTTGATAGTTTTTGTGTAATACAGAGATCTATATAAAATACAATTAAAAAAATTATAGATGAATAATAGCTTCTTTTTAAATTGTCTTAATCATTTTACATTGTAAAACATGTCCTAGAGGCCTACTGTGAAATTTATTTCTAGTTTTCCCTATAAGAGCACTAACAGTAGTGATCTTGTTACAATTTGACAGCCATTTCCCTGAGTATTAGATTTAGGCACAGAGCCAAAAAGGACAACATGTGAGTAAGACAAGAAAGATTTGACCAAGAGTGATAGAATTAAACATTAGCTTTAATGATTGGTAAAGTCTTCAGAACATTAGCTTTTCATACCTGACTAGGAGAATAGGATTGTTTGTCTGGATTCTGCAAGAGTTGGTTTACAAATATGCTAATTTCATGTAAATATATTCAGATGAGAAAAAGGCTGCCTGTAACTTAATTACAACTTAAATAGATAACATTGTAATCAAAGAGACCAGGAAATCCTTTTGAAGTTTTAAAGGAATTATTCATTCAATAGGTAATATTAATAGATTAGTCTTGGCGGTATGGTATATTGGCATATACAATTTATAAAAAGAAATTTAGGAATAGAATAGTGGTAGGAGCACAACTGAAAAAAATCTATTATTCTTAACTGAAAAGAAAATGAAATTGCAGGAAACATCCTGGGTCAAATTCAGACCTGATGTACTTCTTGCACCAAATCTGAATTTGAACCCAGCCTTTGTTAAAACAAATATTCTTCTCAGGCAAAACAAATATGCTTTAAAATATTGAATTTTCAAAAGAAGGAAAGAAGTGACAGAAGGAATTTATCCTGTTCTTGCAAAGATAAATTCAGAGATGTTTTGTCACAAGGAGAGATTTTGTGATTATTTCCTTATCTTTATTTTTGTAACTATTGTGTTTTAAGATTTAAGCTAGAGATGTAATATTTAAAAAGATGTTACTGTGCAAGTCCTTTTTATTTGTACAATGAACAATAAACACCATAACCTTATTTGACAGCACTATCCCTTTAAATAGCTAAAAATACCATCCAACACTGCATTCAGTAGACTGACTAAAAATTAAATTCACTTTGTCAAAGGCGCACAGAATACTGTAAATATTGTCTATTCTTAAAACTAGAGATAACAGCAGAATGAACTGTACTGTGCAACAACCTTCTCATAAGGTCTCAGAGCAGTCTTACCTAACCATGGAAAGGTTGGGAAATTTAGTCTGTGTCTATAGTTTGAGTGTCTGGGAAGGTCTGAAGATCTAAAATGATGAATGCAGCATAGGGCTAAGAATGAAAAGATGACAGGAAACAGAGTGTGGGCAACAGCTACCACAGGCCTCAACTTTGCAATGAGTGCTGCATACACAAACCCCTGTGCTTACACGGAGTTCATTACAGGATCAGGGACATGTTTGTTGCAAGTATCAAGGAACTGTAAACTTTGATGAAAAATTAAGCATATTTCAGTTCTGTGAGTACATCAAAACATTCTAAAACAAAGGATTCATGTTTTCTTGTCTATTTGCTTCATTGTATACCAATTAGTGCAAACCAAGTCCAGAGCAAAAAGGTTTAAAATAAAAGCTACAGAGGGTCAAGAGAATTTACAGCACTATTCTAGAGAATAAATATTGACCACTAAATGCAGAAGTGGATGGGATGCTAGTGGTTAGTTTTAAACTTTATTTCTGATGTAAAAATGAAGCCCTCTTTACAGCATAATGGAATTATAGACTTACTTTAATGATAACAGCACGAGTGGCGCCACTGTAATGAAAAATGAAAATTAATTTCCTAAGTATGATTTACAAAGTGCAGTACTTCATGTCTCTATGAGTTTTCAAACATGATGGTTCTCTAAAAATATCAGCTCGAGCTTATTAACAGTGTTCAGTTAGTCATTGATCTTTTAATGTACTAGTGCACTTTACCTTTACTGATTTTATTTTGGCAATGTTTCAAGAGTCAGAAAGAGAGATTATAGGAGATGAAATATTCATCAACAATTCCAATAAGCTTCATATTTGGGATCTTAATGTTATTATTTTCTTCTCCCCTATGCCCCCTCTCTGGAACAAACCTCCTCCCGCATGAAAAAAATACTATGGAGCATATAATAAGTAGGCTTCACATAAACTTGCCATGAAATAATTATACATGTTTTGAGTGTTGAGCTGTATAGAATACATAACCATTAGATGTGAGCAAATTAAAGAAAACTTCAGTCTGAGATCAGCTTAGTATTTCGCTTCAGCTCAGCTCTGTGACCATGAATGAAGATAATCCACAGAAAATTGAAATTAGTCCTTGAGGCTATTCAGTCATTACTCCATGGTAGTATCGGGGGTGCTATACAGAGTATATCAGCTTACATATTTGTTTTTTAACTATATACAATTAGCTACAATTGTTTAGCTCATTGATATGGAGCCTAGTTACTATGGTGACAGGCAGATAAGAAGTGCATAGACAGGTTAGATGGGATATTTTAGTATATACGAGAGAGACAAATTTTCTAGAGGACCAAGGTATCTCCCTGTTTGGGGGAGATTTTCAAAGGCACAAAGACGGCTTAGGTAGCCAGCTCCCATAGTCTGTCAATGGTTGGTTACCTATCTGCCACTTATACCTTTGAAACCTTCCTCTCTGAGTTGTGTATAAGTGCTGAAATGAATACATAATTCAGTCTTTTGGGGAGGCCCGAGAGCCACACCAAACATATTCAGCCTACATAGATCAAACTGTGAATCTATTAGTTCTCTCTCCTGCTCTTGAAAATGGTGAACAGCCTTAGCCTGTTTCCTAAAACACACAATCTGATCGTTTCTTGATCAGTTCAGATGTTCTAATTTTCTTGTTTACTTGATTCACTATATTGTCCCATTAATAGGATTATTTAAAGCAAATCCAATGTACAGAAAATAATTGCATTTTCTAAAGAGTCTAGGCAATTCATATATATAGTAATTCATTCCAATACCTTTCACACTTTCTTCTCGTGCTCAAAGGACACTACCAACCCATGCAGTTAGTTATTAATTGCCCACCTTACCCCCATTCTCTGGATGTCGCAAGTTGCTAATTAGCTTTCCTGTTTTCCAAGGCATTGGCGTAATGGCTCATGTCCTGTCAAAAAACATCACAGAGACTGAGATTAAATTAAGACAGGTATAAAATGTGAGTATTTTATATTAATCACTGCCAGAACACCCTTTTCCTGATGAAAAAGTTCAAGGTTATACTTGTTGACTTTTTTTGGGGGGGGGTAATCACTGGTGGGCTTGCAGTACTTCCACTCTGCAGAAACTGTTGAGCTGCTAAACACAATGAAAATCTGTGTATTTTTAAAAGATATTTAACATGCATATTGAAATTTCAGTGGGAACTTGCTGCTTTTATGAACAATATAAATAGGAAATGGTATAAATAGAAAATCAGAAGCACTTTATTCAGATCACAGTATTAATTTATGTTACATGAATCATTTAATTAGAGGTGCTTTTTCTCCATGTACACAAAGTGATAATTATCTTTCAGTATGAGCCTGAGACTCAACTCTCCTTCTAGGCCTTTTTTAATTGTAATAAATATTAACTATAGTAATTAAACTGCAACAATGACCACAAGAAGGTCCTTTAGATAAAATGTTCACTGATGCTGTTTAGGAGATGGGTATCTTTCACATTCATGCCAATTATTTTGATACTTTGATGTTTCAGTACATAAAGCACTCTATTAAGTATGGATGCTTCCTACTGATGAATGATATTGATCCAGTTTCTCCCAACTTTGGCCTGCTTTGCAACACATTGCCCAGTGGTAAGTGGCCCCCAAACAATTCTAGCTAGCCATGGGAGGACTCCCAGATGACACCAACTCCTACACTGTTCTATCCCAGCAACCAACATAACAGTATATTAAAAGGTTGTGGGGACTCTCTTCTCTGGTGTTTGCCTCGTGCCATAACTGCCCTTTGGGGCCATTGGCAACCAGCGTAAGTAAGGATCAGGAGCAAAGGATAGCAAATACAGCTTAGAACCATATTTGCTCAGCCCCTCTCCTGAGTTGTACTGTTCGTGCCTCAAATGAAGGCAAAGATCTGGGTCACAATTTACTTAGAGCAAAGTTTCAGTTGTAGAGAGGCTAAAACCATGTGCAACTGTTTCAAAATGTATCCTGTTACATTCAGTACTTTCCAATAGTCCATCATCTTCAGCCACAAACTGGCCAAATTTACTATTTAAGAAGTTTGAGACCCCTTTTCAAAAAAATCTACTATACATTTTACAAATATAGCCAGCTCAGGATCAGTGTTTCTTGTTGACCAGCTCTCCTGTATAGTCCATCCTTTAGTAGTTTAAGCAAAAAGGCAAAGTGACCATTAATCCACCACTCTCTTCAACAAACTAGCTTTTAAAAATTCTTTTGGTAAGTTTTGGGCTTATACTTGGGCCCCAAAAGAAGCTAAATAAACCCAAATGAGTCAGTTTTATTTATATTTTTCCATGTTTTTTTAATTAGTCCTTAAATTGCAAGATATTAAGGGCAAGGACCACATCTTCCTATTTTTGTGCAGTGTCTAACACAATGGGGCCTGGGCCCTAATTGGAACCTTTAGGGGCTACCATAATATAAATTTTTTAAAAAATGAAGCTGTTTATGGAATGGAAACAATGCAAGATAGTCTTCTCATGCTATTTCCACCCTCCAGAGCCTAAAAATCAAATGCAAATATTGCAATCCAGGAACATATCCAATTCCTCAGCATTGTGTGAGAGATGTCAAGGACATGTGGCTTTAAAAGTGTTGCACTTTGGTGTTTGGGTTAAAAAACAAGTCCTTTTAAAAGTATTCAGCATTGTCACAGGGTAAAATATACCTTTTAATTCCTCCCTTTTCTGAGGGCAAACTAAGTGTACTAGAAGTCTGCCTCCTTCTGGCAGCATAAGCAAGAAGATTCCTGTGTAACTGAATCTGGTTTCTTGCCTTCCAGAATGGATACGCCTTTCAACTTTCTCTTTTTATACATGGCATCATCGGCTCTACAGCTTTTTAACCAAACCCTTACAGACACAACAAAGAAAACTGAAGTTTGGTCCTTGGCTCTACTTTCCTCAGCTATTAGTCCAGGTGTCTCCTGGGACCCAAAAGGGTAGTATACTTTGTCACACAGATGCAGCTGTAGAGCTCCAAGGAACTCTTAACTCAACATGGCTCTATCACTGTAGATTATGTGTATTTTATATTTCTATAGGCTACTCCAAAATTTTTGGGGAGGAGGTAAGAAGCAAATTTAGTGTTAAACAAGCTAGTTTAATAGTCCCAGTGATGAAGTCATATTTTTATCTACAGAACTGATTCAGCAAGGGAAACAGCAGTGCAGTCTTCCCCAACACTGTCCTACTAATGTGCCTCAACCCTGTTCTGAAAAAGCATTTTCATATCTGGGAAGTGTTTTGATATCTAGTCATTCCTTGGTATTAATACCAAGAATGCCAACAAGATTGCAAATTAATGCCATTTTGTGCTGAGTATTGTGAACAGTGATCCACTGGGAACAGGCATGAAGTCACCAACTCATTTGACACAGGCAACCAAGCCTTTATCTGATAGTTATGATTTTTACCCTCTGCCAATGTGAGTTGGATTTGAACTGGTGAATGACACCGTATCCCATATCAGTCTCCTGAGTTATTACATCTCCTCATCTGTAAGCAATTTTAATTTGAATGACCAGCTCTTAAACACTAGATGTCTAAGTTTCACTGCCCTTAGCAGTGTCGTTTTCATGTACATTAAGAAAAATTGTTCAGAAACAGTTATTAGGCTGAAATAACTCCAGGTGTACAACTTGTTCTCAATGTTTTCTTCAGCATACACATCTGTAGTTAATGCAAAAAAAATTCCAACTCTTAATTACTGTTTAATTCTATCTCCAGGTAAGTCTTCACTGCACAATTAACCCAGAACCTTACCCAAACCCTCCTACCTTCCATACAGAAAAGCCTCTGACCAGCTTTGGAGCTGCTTTAAGCCTGGGGTAGCTTACCCAGGTGGGAGACAGGTTAGAGTCAGGGCTTCACTTTATCTTGAGCTGAAATTCACCCACTTTCCAGTGAGGATGCAGGCTAAATCACTCAAGTGCTGACAGTCTTATAATGCCCTTTCAACAATTCTCCCAGCAGGGCAGAAAATCCCCCCCGGCCCCATGATTGGGAAAGAATCCGCAAGCATCTCAGCACAAAGAACCATGGGATATGTCATTAGACACACAGATAACTGCAGAAATACTGAAGACAAAGCACCTGGGGTAGTAGGGTGTCTACCTTGTGGGCTAGGCTAACACAGGTGCCAACCACCTGAGCTAACTGTGCAGTGAAGACATACTCCCAGTCCCTGTGTGATGTTGGCGGACAGATTCCATACTGGACCAGGGCATGAAAGGTGTCCTGGAGACAGGTGAAGAGATCGAAGCCATCCCCATCCCATATCACCAGCCTGAAATACTTGAATAGAGAAAATAAAAAGTGAAGAAGATGGCTTTAAAGGGCTGCTGCCACCCTTTGAGGTGGGTCTTGAGTCTGAGACAAAGAGAGGTCCTAGTGTGGAGGCTGAGTAGCCCTGAGATTAAATAATCTAAAGTTCATTTATTGAAAACTCTGATGTGAAGGTTGCAGTAAATCTCCCAAAATGTTCAGATAATCATAGTTTATCTGTACCATGTAGGACTCCTCCTGTTATCTATGAACCTTTCCTGATGTCTTCTCTTCCTTGATCGTGTCGTGATACTATTCATTATGGGTAGCCCTTACTTGTACAATTAATTCCTAGTTATGTAAATAATCCTACTGAAACCTACTTGCACGAGTAAAACCTACTTATCCAAATGAGGGTTACAGTATCATGTCCATAGATAGTCAGCTCCTCCCAGCAGGGACTGTGTTGTCTATTATTCTGTAGAGCATTGTGCACACTTAAGGCAACCTGTGACAGAGTCAGATCTCGCATCAGATCTTACTGCTGCAGTTTTTCCTTCTGGGAAATCAAATAACACCCCTTCTTGGTGTCTAGTTCATTAAAACAACAGTTCAAACCTTAACTTAAACCAAAATAAGTCTTTGTCTCATGCCACAATTTCTTCAGCTCCTTGCTGAATGAAGGCTCTGTTGCTTAGAATTTCATCAAGCCTCTTCTCTCTTATGATTCCTGCTCCCGCTCCTCACAAATACTGTACAGGAAGTAGCTCCAGCTTTACCATTTCCTCTGGCTGGTGTGGAAAGTCCTGTGCCAACCCTCTCCTACTTACCCTCAGCATGTCCTATATATCTCTTGCCTTCCCCTCTCTGACAGAGCAGGCTCCAGCTTATGGGAAGTCCTGTCCCCAAGCTATTATGAGGGTATTCTGGTCACCTGACCTAACTGCTGGTCCAAGCCCAAATCTATCATCTACAGCTGTGACAAAAGGGTTGAGACCAATTCCCTTAAAGGATCAGCCCACCCTGTGACAGCCCCATATAAATAATAATTTATTCTTTTCATTTCCTGCATGAAAGCAGTCAGATACATTTTCCTTTGGGCCATGTTAAAATGCTTTTCAGTTACACTGGAGCAAAATAACAAGGCAAGTAGAACTATTAAATGTTGACAGAGCACTGTGCCAAAATGAAATACATCCTCAGATCTCAAAGATACTGTATCTAATGGGAAATAGGAAAACCTTTGGGAAACATACTTGCTACCTCACTAAACACAAAAGTAAAGCTGCAGGACTTTGCAAGGGATCTGCAATTTGCCCTCCTTATTTAAGAAAGGAACATGGGCAGGTCCAAGGAATTACTGTATAAAGATCTAAAAGACTGATATCAGCTGTGGAGAAGGTTAGTATTTTAAATACTGGCCAGGAACAATATTTAGAAACATATAATTTAGTAAGGGACAAAAGAAATTTTATGAGAAATATTCTGAAGATCCTGGGTTTTATTCTTATTAGAATAGGTGCTTTCTGCAACATCAATGAAAATGTGAAGCAGCAGGTGTCCTGCCCTCAGCAGTGCCAGATTAAGGCAATCTGAGCCTCTAGGCACACCACAACACGTTCCCATGTGGCCTTCAATGACAGCAATTTATTTAAACTCTTTTAATCCAAGTTAATTGATGAGGCAATTTTCCATAAGGTAGTAATGGGGCATCTAGTAACCTGAATCATATGCACTGTCAACTTTTGTGAAACCCTTGGGATGCCTCCTGTAGGCCACATCCTAATAATACAACAATGCTAAATTAGGATATGAGTGAAATTCTGGTCCTACTGGCAATGGATGTTTTGCCATTGACTTCAGTGGGGCCAGGAATTTACCCAGTATGTCTAAGGTGGTGTTAATATGGTGCCAATTTCTATAGTATGTAACACAAACAATCATGTCATAGTCCAGCTCCACAATGGCTACTAAGTAACTGCAGAAAACATTAAAATAAAGTACATTTATTTAATCTTCTGAAGAATGAACCTATAATTTAGGGAGAATACATTTGTGATTAAGGGAACCGAGTTGGAATCAGGAGTGCAGGGCTCTACTCATGGTTTTGCTGAAGATTTCCAGTGTGACTATGCAAGTTGTTTAATTTCTCTATGCCTCAATTTCCTCATCTGTAAATGAAGACAATATCTTACACAGAATTTGTGAAGCTAATTTAATTAATATTTGAGGAGTGCCTTGAGCTCCTCAAATTCCAGGTGCTGGTTTATTTTACTTATTTCTATATTTGACAAATAACTGCAGAGCGTGTCAAGATAGAATGTCATGCTCTCACATATCTATAGTACAATTTGGTAAATAATTATTCAATGAATGAGAGACTTGTTCTACAATAGATATTCAAAAACACGCAGTGAGCTGAGGACCTGTTCTCGACATGTGAATTCCAATCATCAGATTTTTATTTCTGGATTTTTATAAGAAAGGCACTATTCATACCAGTTTTCCATTAAAACCCTGAGGGTGGTGTAGAACCCTTAATCACAAATTAATATTCTTTTCTTCAATTCATGCCCAACAGCCCAAAAAGCTGTTTAAATGCATTTAACTATCATTCAGAGAATACCAATGCCTGGGATCTGAGAAAGATTATTCATGCAGCTTGTTCATGTCTCCAGCTGTCCACAAAGTTTTATAAGAGTGTACTGTATTTTCAAAAATATTAAGAGACCAGGTGATGACCATATGGCCCTTCAAAGCCTGCTTTTAGAAACCCAGCAAATGACAATCAGCCTACTGTACATCACATCATGGCTTAACTGCTATAGTCTCTCCCTTTCCAAAAAGGTGTCTGGCTCCTCCTGAATGTATTTACATAACCAACTTCTGTTGCTGAACATGGCAGTTTGACCAATATTCAAATCATCCTCATAGATATATATATTGAGTCTAATTTTCGAAATCCAAGATGTCCAGAACGAGAGCCAATTCTGTGGCTAATTTTCGCTGCAATTATTGTGGTTGCACTCATAAATAAATTATCTGTGTATGCAAAACAGCCAGTTAGATGAATTAGAAAATACATATTAAATATATTTTTTGTATTTATTACTGTGGCCCAGTGGCTTATACACTAGTTTTTTTTCCCCTCCAAAGAGCTAGATTCCAATATGTCTTAGGTCACAAGTGAAATGATTTTTTTTGGCTCCAGACTAACCTTCTGGAGATTTGCCAGTGTTATCAAGCCACCATGCAATCTTGCACAATTAGCAATCTCTGCTCAGAAGAGTCCAGGAGTAGTAGGGGAACTGAAGGTCAGGATTCAGATCCCTTGGCAGGGCTATGCTGGAGAGCTCGCACACTGTGCTTAACTGTTCTCAATGCTCAGTCAGTCAGTTACCGGCAGGGATTCTAACATTCACCAAATTGAAAAATTCTAAGCAATGTATTTATATAAGCCTGCTCCTTTGCATCTTTCTTGAATTTCTCTCTTTCTGCTTGTTTTCCCTTTTTTCTAAGATAAAGATCAATGCATACCTTGAAAACAAAACATTTTGGCTGAACCCCATTAATATTTCAAAATTCAGTAGTACCTTTCCTATAAAAAAAAATCACAAATAATAGTCTGAGTTTTTATATAATAACTGACACAGTAAGTTCTACTCATTTATATTCAATTGTCTCTATTTTTAATGTGGCTTCTATACTGTGTGCTCACAATCACTTTTGTGTAAAATTTTGGGCATCCACATTTTTGTGCATGCACACACACAAAGACTAGCACATATAAACACCATCTTTGTAACCAAATATGATGGTCCCATACTGAATACCTCCAATTTTGCAATTTGGTCATGTAAATACTGCTGATCTGCTCAAATTCCAGTTTATAGATTCTCAGGTTGTAGTGAAATTCAACTAGCAAATTTCACTGGAAAGTAATTTATTTTTCAATTCTGTCAACACTAGAAACATATCCATTTATGCATATAGGTTTTTAAGTCCTACTTTTATGAAAGTCTTGGTATCTGATATCTGAAACATTAATAAAATCAGTGTTTCAGGCAACAGATGTTGGGTTCTATTTGAATTCTGGAAAAGGAGGACAAATTAATTTTGGATAAAGAATTTTGGATAATCAGGGTTAAGAAAACTGATATTTACATGTATAGCATAACAGTGAGAAGGAAGGGACAAATGAAGGTGCATTAAGAAACGCAAGCCCCTTCAATAAAGTATACATAAAAAGAGAAGTGAGTGTAATTTTTTTATTCATAGTTGATGGTGCAATATGAAGCCCAATTAGCTGGTTTAGAGAAAAGTGATACTCTTTCTGCCTAATAGACATGGTATTGGCAGATCTTAATTGGTATTGTTCAGGGGAACAAGCATCTTTGCTTTGTAATCTTGAGAAATATTAAATGTTATTCAGCAAGAGAGACTAGATTTCATGAGTTTCATAACAGAGCTTGATCTTTCCTGAATCCTCTAAAGATAGATTTAGGGCACTGCTCAAACCAGAATTAAACAGCACCATTACTCATTTCGTTTCATTTCCGTTTTCTTCCTAGTTCTAGAGAAACTTTGAAAGAAGGCAATGTTCTGAATGATGCGAAATCAGAAAACTACCTTGTCAAAAAAATCCAGGAGTGGTCAAATAGCATTTTATCATCAACTTTGTACCGCAAAATATTTTGATAAAAAAACTAGAACAATATGAAATTAAGCTGGCACACACTAAATGAATTAAAAACTGGTTAACTGATGGTCTCAAAAATATAATTGTAAAAGGGAAAGCATCATCGAGTGGATGTGTTCCTAGTGGGGTCTGTTTTTGGCCCAAAACCAGTGGTTTTCAAACTTTTTTCATTTGCGGATCCCTAAAAAATTTCACATGGAGATGCGGACCACTTTGGAAATTTTAGACATGATCTACAGACCCCGAGAGATCCATGGACCACATGCTGAAAACCACTGCTCTACACTATTTGGCATTTTTAATCCATGACCTGGAAGAAAACATAGCATCACTGATGAAGTTTGCAGATGCCATAAAGATTGAAGGAGTGGTAAATAATGAAGGACTGGTCACTGATAAAGAGCAATCTGGATCATTTGGTTAGCTGGACAAAAGCAAACAATATGTGTTTTAATACAGTGAAATATAAAGTCATACGTCTTGGAACAACAAATACTGGTCATATTTACAGGATCGTGAGTTCTATTCCAGGAAGTAGTGACACTGAAAAAAATTTAAGGGTCATATTGGATACTCTGCTGAACATGAGTTTTCTGGACAAAGCTTTGGCCAAATGAGCTTATGTGATACTTTGATATATAAATGCAACTATCAGCTAGGTGTATGGAGATAATACTGGCTCTGTCTTTGGTACTGATGTGACAACTACTGGAAAACTGTATCCAGTTCTGGTGTCCACAATTCAAGAAAGATGTTGATAAACTGGAAAGGGTTCAGAGAAGAGACACAAACTATAAAAGAATTGAAAAACATGCCTAATAATGGAAGACTCAAGGAGTTCAATATTTTTATCTTAACAAAGAGAAGAGTAAGGGTGACTTGATTACGGTCTGTAAGTACCTACATGGGGATCAGAAATTTGATAATAGAAGACTCTTCCACATAGAACAGTAGTCCTAAACCAGGGGTACGTGTATCCCTGGAGGTACACAGAAGTCTTCCAACAGGTACTTCAACTCATCTAGATATTTGCCTACTTTTAAACAGGTTATATAAAAAGCACTAACGAAGTCAGTACAAACTAAAATTTCATACAATTTGTTTATACTGCTCTATATACTATACAGTGAAATGTAAGTACAATATTTATATTCCAACTGATTTATTTTATAATTATATGGTAAAAATGACAAAGTAAGTGATTTTTCAGTAACAGGGTCCTGTGACACTTCTGTAATTTTATGTCTGATTTTATAAGCAAGTAGTTAAGGGAAGTGAAACTTGGGGTACGCAAGACAAATCAGACACCTGAAATGGGTACAGTAGTTTGGAAATGTTGATAACCACTGATCTAGAAAACAAATGTATAACAAGATCCAATTGCTGGAAGCTGAAGCTAGACAAATTCAGACTGGGAATAGGGCCCAAAATTTTAACAGTGAAGTTAATTAACCACTAGAACAACTTCCCAAGGGTTGTGGTGGATTTTTCATCACTATCAATTTTTAAAATCAAGATTGGATGTTTTTCTAAAAGATATGTTCTAATTCAAACAGGAATTAATTCAGGAAAGTCATCTGGCCTGTGTTATGCAGGAAGTCAGACCAGATGATCACAGGTCCCTTCTGGCCTTAGAATCTATGACTGGTGAACAAAACAAACAAACGGAAGGGAGAGATCATATAGAATAAATATTAATTATGTGTTATGCTATTTTAGGCCCTGATACTACAACTTGATCATAGCAGGGAATCTCTGACTTGAATGGGACTCTACTGAGGTGTCGGAGGACACAAGCATGAGATAACTTGCAAGATCACTGTAAACATGCTCTACCAATAAAGGACTGTGTGGATATTAGGGATAGCGCAGAAAAGGAAAATGTCAGAGAAATTGTTCATGAATGTTATAAATAGTTTTACAGATATAAAAACAACAGCTAAGAAGCACTCAGATTCTATATGTCAATTATAACTTAAATAGAGCAGAAACACACAATCAAAGAACATATGAAAGTGATCATCAGTTTAGATAAACTAATGGTGAATCACAGTTATCTCCCTAATTAACAAAATCTACATCATTGTCCATACTGAAGGATTCAGATTGATCTGTATTATCAGTCCTGTTTCCTCCCTCAATAATATGTTCTTTGCAGTGGTGCCAACTCTCCTGATTTCATCATGAATCTGGCAATATTTGGTGTTTTCTTAAAGCTCCAGAAGTCACATGAATACACCAAAATCTCAGCTTTTTCTTTTTAAAGTGTCTAGACTTCAGGGTTTCAAAGACAAGTTTGCAAGTATCAGCCCTAAAGGTTCAAATGCCAGAAGGGAAAAAAACCAAACACAATCTATGTAGATATTTTTAAATCTCATGATTTCTTGGGGACTGCCTCATGATTTTGGACCACTTATGGTTGGCAGTTAAACATTATGACTTTTAAAAGTATCTGCTTTCTAAAAAAAGCAGCTGAAGCACTGTGTCTGCTAAAGGAAAGTATATTGCACTTTTAAAAAAGCGATCGTACTAGTACCATTGGGGAACATAGGAGATGTTAAATGAGTCCTTGCAACGTTCAGAAAAAGCTCTGTGGCTCAGTTTCCCATCTGTATAATGATACTGACCTGTTACAATGTACTTTGAGATCCACTGATGAAAAGCACTGTAAAAGTTAAGCATTGTTTGCAGTGCTGTAGCTGTGTTGGTCCCTGGATAGTAGAGAGGCAAGGTGTGTTTCAGATATTATTACTAATGAGCATACGTACATTGTGCTTTACAAAACACAGACTAAAGCACATTTCTCCTTTATTAAAAATGGTATCTCATAGTAATGGAAAATACACTGTAGTGTTACTATTGTAAAATGAAGTGTCTTGCCGTTACTATTTATATTTCAGTCCTACCTAAGAGCCCTAGTCTAGGACCAGGACCCCGCTGTGCTAGGCTCTCTACAAACACAGAACAAAAAGATGTTCTCTGTCCCAAACTACTCTTAATACTTTAGTATTTTTTAACAAACAAAGGCTGCCCCCCAAAAAACTGACAGCGTCATCCACACAGGCCACGTGAAGCCCTTCATAGGCCTCCAGCTGCTCTCACACCTTGTCCCTCCCTAGTTTAAAAATGAAATAAATACGTTACTGTCACCACTGGCAGCTCGCCCGCTACGAGCACCTCAAGCACAAGGGGACACCAGGGCAACCTGCGGGGGGCTGTGTCCCCCCGGGAAGAACTCCGCACCCACCCAGCGCAGCAGCAGCACTTGCCAGGGCGGAGCGGCACCGCCTGGCAGTGGGTGGCCCCGGCGCGGCTCGTGAGCAGCGAAGCCCTGCTGTGGAAGCGGAACCGGTGTCCGTCCCTGCCGGGCAGGGGGCCAGCCCTCGCCGCGCGCCGGGGTTCGCTGAGCGCCTCCTCCCTGGCCCGGCGCTGGGGACAGGCGGGGCCGCCCGGCCCGGCCCGGCCGGTTCCCATCCGGGTTGCGGGGCGGAGCCTGGCCGCGCGGACGGACCCACGGGGGCAGGGCCGGGCATGGGGGCGCCGCCGCCGGCTGCTCCGGCTGAGGGGGGCCCCGGGCTGGGGCCGCCCCTGGCGCTGTCGGGCGGTCGCCGCGCAGCCGCCCAGGACACGCTCTTCTTAGTGAAAGGTGCGGCGCGGCGGGCTGACGGGCCCGTGGCTGGACCCGGAGCGGGGCGGCGGCTCTGCCCGGCGGCCATGGGGGGTCTCCCTTCCCGGTCCTCGCTGCAGGGCGGACAGGCGGGGGCCGGCTGGGCCACGGGCCGTAGCCCAGGGGCTTTGCACTGGTGGGCGGGCAAGCCTAGTGCGGCCCCCGCACCCCTCCTGCTGCTGGGCCTAGCTGGGGAAACCAGCCGCAGGCACCCACGGGCCTGCTCGCTTCCCCCTCCCTGCTGCTGCCTCGCTCACCGCGGGAGCTGTTGGGGGCGGGAGGAGCAACGCCAGGGCTCCCTGCATGCAGGTGACCCCCCCCCCGGCTGCATCAGGGGAGGGAAGAGACTGAGAGCAGCACTTCCTCATGCTCCCCTCACAGCACTGCCCAGCTGGGGAGTGACCTGGCTGCAGGGAGCCCTGGTGTTGCTCCTCGCTTCCCCCCCACTGCAGCCCCTGGGGGGTATGGAGGACCTTTGGGGATTGGGGGAGTGAGCAGCGTCTGTGTCACTGCTCACTCCCCTCCCCCCATGTTCCTCTGCAAGGAAGCTCACAGCCCTGCATCTGGCCAGGTTTGGGGCTCACGGCCCCACGGTTAGTGTTCCAAGCTCACAGCCCCATGCCTGGCTGGGTCAGGACTCATAGCTGGGGATGCCCACATAACCACATCGCTACCCTACTTTGAGAATCAATGCTGTAGGAGGAAGGACCCAAGGATGCAGCCTTCCTCCCAGCTGAGGCGAGTGCCCCACTCTTTGCCTTTTGCCTCCTTGGGGAGATATAAGGATTGTAAGGGAAGCTGCTGCAAGAGGGGCCCTCACTGCTCCAGCAGCTGCTGTACCTTCAGCCACATCTCTGTAGTGACTGCCTCTGCCCCCCCATCTCTACAATGAGGGAGGAGTAGTTCCCCCTGCATTGCTGTCACTGCAGACCCAATTCCCCATTCCAGCCTGAAAGAAGACCAGCATTTTGGGTGGTGCTTGCTTCTCCTGCAACTTGTTCAGAGGGGAGCAAGAGAGTGCAAGCAGTTTGGAAATGCCTCCACAGCTGCTGCACTTTTCACAAAGCAATCACTCTGTATCTGACCTCTCACTCCTCGTTCTCAGAGGAACCCTGCACAACAGTTTCAAAAGACAAGTCAGGGAGCTTTAATTCATAACTTTGCTAGATACTAAAAATACAGACTGAAAAGACACACTGGATTTATGGCTCATTATAACAATCTGTAACCCTCTTAACCTGTCCATGACTGGAAAGTTATTAATTGGTTACTTCACTTTCAATCGTCCTTTGTGTTAACTATGTTAAATATGTGTTAACTACTTACAAAATGGAATAGATTGTTCAGTATATTGAGTTGTGACACTGAGTCCATGTCCCAGACCTGAAGAAGAGCTCTGTGTAGCTCAAAGCTTGTCTCTCTCTCCAAGTTGATTCAATAAAAATACTACCTCACCCACCTTGTCTCTCTCAAGCAACTGAAAGTGGGAGCAGTTTTGCACGCGTCTCCTGCTCCCCAAAAAGTCCCTCAGCTACCACCATGTGGTTGAAGCCCCATGGGTATGGAAATGGTACTCCAAGACACAAGAGAGCAAAGCTGGAAAACAGCTGCTTGATCTCTTCAAATACCAGAAGATTTCCAATTGGCAATTTGAAATGATGAATGCTGCAAGAAGTAGAGTTAAATCTCCCTTTTAAGAAAGGGAGACAGCCATGGGACACAGAGCTTATAGTAATATAGCTCTTGAGAGGCCACGTTGCTATGCGGAGATTGGGCTCAGAGGGTACTATAAAGCAGCAGGACCCTCCCAGAGAAAGCCTGGAGTCTGCTTGGTTTTATCTGACTTTCCTAGAGATGCATGCAGTGTAGTTTCAGCCATGTCAGTCTCAGCATACTAGGGAGACAAGGTAAGTGAGGTAATATCTTTTATTGGACCAACTTCTGTTGGTGAGAGAGACCAACTTTTGAGCCACACAGACCTGACCTGAAGAAGAGTTCTTTGTGGCTTGAAAACTCATCTCTGTCACCTACAGAAGTTGGTCCAATGAAAGATATTACCTCACCCACTTTTCCTGTAGATGATCAGTCTCCACATGGATTTATAGGCCATGTGCCCTTTCTCCCTGCCAGGAGTGTGCAGTAGCAAATCAGTTTTAATTTGCTGATATAAACTGATCATTGATTTTTAAAGTACAATATTACAAAACATTTGTGATCATTCACTAAATTAAGAAAATGAACATTAGACTGCTGCTGACAGATCTGTACTTCTCATTTTTTTTAAATGCTTGAACAACTTTATAGTTTTTTTCTAGGAAAGAAATTATTTTAATTTCTTAAATTTTGTTGGCAGGTGGAATTTTTCTAGGTGCTGTTGCAACTGCAGGAATGATAGCTGGTTTTGGTACAACACTTGCTATGGCTAAAAAGAAAAACCCCAACTGGTTCAGTAAGGTTTGTCTCTTTTAAAGTACTATACAACCATAGTAAAAATAAAATCTGTGCTTCATAGTGTATTATTGCATGCTGATTTCAGCAATACTAAGTGTTAATGGTATAGTAGTTATATATCCAAGAGGCCTGATTTTGCCTCAATGAACCAAGGAGAGCTGGGGTTAATTCTGAGTTGGATGTTAGTGTTCCTTACTGCTGCAGTGGTAGATCTGGGCTGGTTATAACAACACGCATAAAAGGTTTATTCAGTCTGCTGTGATCATATTACTATAATCCAAGGAAAAATATTAAATACAAGTGTCACAGTTTAGGGAGACTGCACCTACATTCCCCCTCTCTGGTCCGTCAAGGGCACCTACTCTAGGCTTCTGGCTCTCCAGCCATTGTCTCTCTTGGGTGGAGCCACCTGTCTCTCATCCTTCTGACTGGGGTATTTCCAGGCTGCACAGCTCTCTGATTATATTATAAATTTACCAGCAAAGTCAGACTGCCTAAGCAGAGCTGTCTGCTCTCTCTTCAGAGACTAACAACGTTACTGCCCACAGTTAAGCTACCACACAGCTCTTTCGATGCAAGCTTATTTATTTTTAGGGTAAAAGCATTACAGAGAAACCATATTAAAAACAATAAAATAATTTACATGCACACTAATAAGCTTACCAGAGATCATCCCATCTTCCACATGAGTTCTGGTAGGTGATTAGTTCTTCAAATCCCACAAAGGGTTCTAATCTTTGGCGACAAGTTCATAATAGCCCAGTGTGCATGCCCAGTGTGTGATGATCACTGTTATACATAAATATGCAGAAAACTGTTTTAGTAAGATTACGCAGAGAAAAACTTGGAAATTAAAACTTAAAGTGTTCACTCCTTCTTTAACTTGTCCATTGCAGCCCAGGTATTACAACACATGTACATGTGCTAGTCTGTGACTCACAGCTAAGTTACACACTTGCAATAATATGAATGTAAAATAGTGTTAGATCATTCAAAAAGCTTCTAAAAATGTCTTCAAGTTGAAGACATTCAGTGTGTACATAAACGCAAGTATGGAATTTTAAAATAAAGATTATGTAAATACATAATATTGTCCTAGTAGAAAATCTGTGCAATAAACATTTAGACCTAGAAACCTATAAATATTTTGCATATTTAACTGCAAGGACAAATCTAATGATGGCACTGTCTTTGCAAATATATAGAATCTGGCAGCAGAACATAACTATTCAAGAACAGTTTTTCCTTAATTTTTCATTGAATGAGCATTTATAAAATAAACACTTAAAACTGATCTAACGCTAAACCTACTATAATATCTACTGTACCTATGAGATACCTCATACTCAAAATCCTTTTGATCTGACACACACAATCATTTTGTTTTCCTTCATTTTACTTTCCATTAAATTTATCACAGCCTTTATTCTGAGCCCTCAAAATCTCTTTTTTTGGAGGTGGGAATATCTGAGCTCCATTCCTCATCTTACAAAGCCCCACTTTAGGGTAGACATATCACTTGGTGGCCACTTCATACTACTCTCATGTCTCCCTCTAATACTAGAATATCTAGTTTAAAAAAAAGCAAACCCCCTCTAACTTCAGGTAAGTGAACAGTAAAATGCAGTGTATACATTTTTTTCTGTGAGTAAATTAATAATTCTTCTAAAGACACACTAATAGAAAATAAATGATCAAAATCTAAATAATTTTAAATAAGAAAAAAAAACAGCAGGGCCCTTTTGGTTGCAGAAAACAAACAGGGATCAATTTTTTAAAAATCCCATCCTCTCTAACAGTGAGTGTAATTGGTTTTACAATGCAAAACCTGTATACAGGTTAGCACAATTACTATTCTGTTTAGAAGAGCCTTGTGTCAGAAGAATATTGGAAAAGGTGTGATGTAGATCAGGATTAAGGTACACTGGGAGAGATTTTTTAGGAAAATTTGCATTGTGCCTCCCTGCCCTAAACCTGGCTTTAGCAGGTGCTAAACAATGAATATTAAACTTCACTAGATTTAAAAAGAAAGAAACCAGGATAGTTGTAAAAGGTAATTTATACATTTTTGATGTTATCAGTATATTTTGTAGGGCCTATTTAAATTTGCAAATGTACACAGAATTCTCTTCACCTACTTAGTCTAACAACATCCCGATTTTTAACCTTCAAAGCAGTCTACAAAACTCATCTTTCTGCTTTTGGAGAGAGGAGGGTCTGAAGAATATAAAGTTATAGTGTCAGTTGTTATGGGTACTGGGCTTTTGTTTTGTTCTACTTAGAGCATGTGAGTATAGTGTAATTGGCTTTTATATGCATTATTTGTAATTCATTTTGTGAAGTTCAAGTTTTGTAAGATACGTGGAGACTAAGATAGTTGACTCATTTTAAATATATTAAGTAGTAGGCACACTGTATAAGAATGTAATTCCACAAATTATATAAATCCTGTTACAAATAACACAGTTGGTTTCATTCTGACTGGCTATTATTTTTTTTACCATATTAAAATGATGCTTTAAAACAACTTTTTCCTGGACATTACATTACACCATTTCAGGTCTATGTGTTCTTCACTGTCTGACCTGTCCGACTACTCAGTGTGAAATTAATTTAGAGTGACATTAAACTGACATTGGAGAATATGTAGATTAGGCATGACATCACTTATCTTGAGGATTTAAATAGCTTGCCTTAATGTCCTATGACAAAGATTTCTGTAAACACCACAATTTATTTGGATACTTAATATCCTACAGGAGTCAGCTTGTGTCTGAACTCTCTTGAACTAGTGTCAATAAAGCCAGATCAGTTTCTTCCATTATCACTTTTTCTGGGGAAATCAAGCATATCAACCGCATTCATTTTTGCCAGCAGTTTTCCCAAATAATACTCGTGCCTCCCATTTAAAGACTCAATGAAGTGAATATTTTTCCCCATAGTTTTTGATGTTTCAAAGTAGAGAGATTCTCAGATTTTATATTATATTTGAAATATTTAGATAGTAAAAATGTCAGATAAAGAAAAGTTATAGAATTTCTAAAACTAACCATCACTGTTATGGACATTCATTAGCTACTGTACAGAGATCATAGGACTTTTATATAAAAGACAATCTGAACAATGGTCGCTACAGTTTGTGTCTTTGTGCAGATATCTATGCATATATACACTGCATTTACACTTGCACGTCATTCAGATTTTAAACAATGTGACTTGTAATTCCGAGGTGAGAACTGGGCCAACACTGTTTGAATTGCTCCTAACTTAATAGCATTTTGTTAATGGCTTCTACTCTTAAATTAAATTAGGCTATGTAAAGAGCGAGATTGCTATTGAACATGTGCTTTGTGAGCATATATAATTCAGTTGGATAACCATGCTTAGAACTAAATCTTAGAAATCTAAAACTTGAGTGAAAATGGTTAATGTTCATGACTGTCTCTGGGATTATTTAAATATATCATTGTTTGATGATTCAAAGTTGAGTGAAAAGTTTCTGATCCTATTCCAATATCCAAATGTAGAGTGGTGGGCACTCTACATATGCTTAAATAGATAGATATGCAATGCAGGAGGGCAAATAATAGAATCTGTATTAAAAACTTTAGGAGGATTATTTAAAAGTGACCTGTAAAAGGAAAAACTTGGGTTTGTGCTCTTGGCTTTTCGCACTTTTTATGATAAATAATAAAGGCCTAACCAGTTGGTAGGGCGGGGTCAAATTTAGATTTTTTTCCCTGCTGATTTACAGTAGAAATATCAGGAGCATCAAATCCTGTCTTCTCTGATTTTGCTGGAGGTGTTACTGGAGAGCTAAAGAACTGGTGTGTGAGTTTTCTGACTCTAAAGTTTAAGGGTAAGGATTTTGACCCTTTAACAATGAGATGTTTTCTCACAATGTTTGGTACATGTTTGAGTTAAACAGGTATTAATGAAACCAAACAAAACCCAAGAATTTCTATTTGTGACTCTCAACTGCTCAGGTTTCACTTTATTGATAATTATGAAGTCATCATCCTCATTCATCCAACACCATCATGTTTTCAAACATTTATGAAGTCTTCTAGGAAAAAGAAGCTAGAAAAGACAGGAATTTATAACTAACTTTTTTTAGGGGAAAAAATAGAAACACCACATACTTTCAGGTCTTCTGTATACAACATATAAGATGATAAAGCTATACCTTTTTCTGTGGCAGATCATCTTTTAAAAGCAAAAATCCAAGAGCTAGAAATGCTTTAAAAAAGTTTGGAAATCAAGCTAATCCTGATATTTAGTTTTAACTACATATTTCTCTTTGCTATTCTTCGGAACATCTGAAAATAACTGTTCTTTAAATCCTCTTGCAAATTAATTTTCTTTGTCAGGATTTCATATTCTTCATTAAATAATTTTGCATATGAACCTATTTATTTATATGTTTACACATATTTGTTAGCTTTGTACAAGAATTGCATTCTCTTTAAAAATAAAAGTGTAATTTTTGTTACACTCCCAGAATTTTACCTGCCAACAGAGTGTTTCCAGGTAGAAGGCCTCACCTTGAGGATTCAGTCCTTCTGTTTTTAATCAGTTCCTTCAGAATTCTAAATTCAAAACAAAACTAATGTTAAACCATTTTAAATAATGTGTACAGATACTGGTTTACTTTATTGTGCAGGTTATGGATAGGTTTGAATCGTTTAATATTTCTAGAATAGTTTTCTTTAACCTAAGGGCTAATTTACATACAGCAATGTGTTCTTTGTCCTTGTCCTGCAAGCACTTATATATATATGCTTAACAGTCCCATTGCGTGTAGTGGGAAAACACACGTATACACATTTAGGCACGTGAAAGTGTTTCTATAATTAGGGCCTGAATGAGAGCATTTTCAGGGTAGGTAAACTTTGGCACTTGCCAAGATTTATCATGGCCCTTTTATGTCTGACCAAGAATTTTGCCTCATATAATAAATGGCCAAAATACTGACGTTCTAGGGCCCAATCCTGCACTCCTTAGTTGAGTAGTTCCACTGAAGTCAGTAAAGACGGCAGACTTGGATCCTTAATGGTTAGCATGTCTCTTGTGTGCGTGTGCATACAGTGGTCATTGTAAACAAAGTTTCATTTACCTACAGTTGCCACACAGTGGTGGTATCTGGTTTACCGCGGTTACAGTCTGTATGTTATACGTATCCTTCAGGAAATAAGTACGCTCAATCAGACATCACGGTGTGAGAACTGAAAGTCAGTGTTGACTGTTCAGTGTAAGCCATGCTATAGTCTCCTATTAGTAATAGTATGTACTAACGTTACGATGACACCCCAAGGCCTCACATCACAACTGGGAACCAGTTTGGCTCAGCATGAGATGATTTTCCCAAAGAAAGACGACTTCTGTGTTATCAGATTCTATCTGACAAATGGTTACAATGACGCAATGACCATGACAGAGGCTGAACAGGGTTCTGTTTTTGCCAGTCAGTGGATTCTTTGGAGAAATGTGATCCAAGCAGTGCCAGACATCATTATTTGTCTGTTTAAAAAAACCACAAACCCATTCTCAGAACTCCTTCAGGGGATGCTCCTCTCCCTCCGTCCTCACATTGTCCCCAATTCCTGTGGGGCACCTACACCACATGAGGCTGAAGGTCATCAGGCCCTGCTGTTGCTGCAGATTTCTTTTCTGTTATGCAGGGAGCTAGTGTGGTGGTCTGCAGGCAACCTGTGCAAGAGGGTATAAAGTCCAGAGATGAATTTTATAGCATTATTACACTCTGACATCCTAGTGATCCTGGGCTGTAAAGGTGTTTCTGAGTTCTCCTCTTTTTCCTGATTCCTACTCAGTTACTGCACCTTCTCCCCCCACCTAGTCAAGTCTCATCCCCGCACAGCAGCTGACATGAGGGTTCCTGACAATTGCTAGGGCTGCTGCTGAGTGTCCTCCTGGAGGATTAAGAGCAATTCATCCTGAGGAGTTTTGTAGAGGGTTCCAGGCCAGCTCTGTGGGAATTTGGGGAAACAGGAAGGGATTCAGCTAGCCTCCTTTCTCTGCCCTCTTGCGCTACTATCAAATGCTGTTGAGTCTTTAGTTCATTAGTAAAGTTTGCTAAAGAGACAACTGCCTAGAGCTATATTTTTTCTTTATATTTTCTTTATATTTTTAGCTTAGATCTTTTAAAATCCTTTTGTTTCTGAATCTTGCTCATTTTATCTTGATTCTAGGGTATTACTGCCACAACTGCATTACCAGAGAGTGGTTCATCGCTGGCCTTACGAGCGTTGGGGTGGGGTTCACTGTATGCCTGGTGTGGAGTAGGACTGATCAGTTTTGCCATCTGGAAGGCTTTGGGAGTTCACAGTGTGAGTACCAAGCGTCCTTTCCTCAGAAATTGTGATGTTGTAAGGGGAAATTAATCTAGGTGTCCAATGCCTTTCATGAGTCCTCCACACTAGTGGCGCTCAACCTTTCCAGACTATTGTACACCTTTCAGGAGTCTGACTTGTCTTGCATATCCCCAAGTTACAACTCACTTAACTACTTCTTGCTTACAAAATCAGACATAAAAATACAAAAGTGTCACAACACATTATTTCTGAAAAATGGCTTCTTTTCTTATTTTTACCATGTAATTATAAAATAAATCAATTGGAATATGAGTATTGTACTTACATTTCAGCGTATAGTACATAGAGCAGTATAAATGAGTCATTGTCGGTATGAACTTTGTGTTGGTACTGACTTGGCTAGTGCTTTTTATGTAGCCTGTGGTAAAACTGGGCAAATATCTAAATGAGCTGATGCACCCTCCCCCCGCGGAAGACCTGTGCATACCCCCAGTGGCACACGTACCCCAGTTGAGAACTACTACTCCATACCACTTGAGCCCTGGAGAGTGCCATTTGCAAAGGTGTGCAGTCAGGGAGAGTGGTTGCTCAGTGGCTGCTGTGCACCCGAAAGGGGAGGGAGGCTTCACAATAGCCACAAATGGGCTGTCGTGGAAGGGGCTGTTGTGGGGGATGTGAGAGAGGAACTTTTGACACTGTATTTATTCCACCAGTGTTCCAGAACCTTCAGCTAGAGCCACTGTTCCCTAAGGCTAGAATAGTAGCCACAATTTTTCTCTCTGTTAGGGGGTATGAAAATTCCAAACTATTCCTTGCTTAACTTCCCATACAAAGTTTGAGTTTTCCCTTTAGCGCAATCTGTTTATTTGCAGCACTCTTCAGGCATGATATGTCCAAGTTCCAACTTTTGCATTAGTACTTCAGTGACATAAAGAGCCATCTGTTTTTCTTTCAGATATCAATTTCCTTATTGATGTGTTTCTGTAGAGAGTAAGGGGGGCAATGGATGGAGACTTCATATGATATAAAAGGAGGGCGAATCTTGTGATGTCATGAGTCAGGGCCAAGGAGCTAGGGAAACATCTTTATACCACATGGAGTTTGAACTATCTTCAACACAGAGCTGCCTATGCTCCAGTGCCACATAGTATTAAATATGAACAGTAAAGATCATACAAGCATTTCATTTTATGCCTGGTAGTGGGACATGCTCTCAGAGCTGCCTGTGACTGCAGGTTTGTGGAGCTGTCTGCTTCTCAAGCTGGAATATTAATAAATAGATCATTTTCTTGGCTTCTTTAACAAACTACATAAATCCCCATAGCCAGCAAGAGCTTCTTTCTTAGCACCCAAAATGGAAAAAAAAAAAGCACCCAACCCCCTCCCCACAACAGAACATAAATTAGCCTGATATTTCCCTTATTAAGCAACTCCCCTCTATCCCCCCAGCCCCATTCTTAATAGGAGCAAGTGAAGGGAGGCAGAGCCTTCAGTTAGGACATAACAAATGCAAAGCCATTTTGTTTAAACACTTTATCAAGCTGCAGTGGGGTACAATGGGGAAAAGAGGGTGGAGGCACCCATTTATATCCTTTATATGCTGAGCTCTAGCACTTCACTCAGTATACTGTCTGTTACATCAGCAGCCAAAATGGTGCTTTCCACAACATATTGCTGATTCTTACTTCTAGCAGTGCCAAGGGATGACAGGATTTGGCCCTCATCAATAATTTCTGATAATTCTGTTTTATTGAGCTTAGTTTGTATTTCCTTGAAAAGTGTAGCTCTAGGCTGACACTGGCTCAATTGTCTGCATGCCCCCCACTGATGCGTATTGTTTGTTTAAATTAGCTGTTTTAAATCTTCAGATTTTAGAGAAATTATTATATCCTACGTCTGATAACGTGGATTAGCACTAATTATTGGCTGGATCTCAACCAGATGTTCAGGGTCTAACTGATCATCATATTTGGGGTCAGGAGGAATGTTCCCCAAGGTCAGATTGGCAGAGACCTGCAGATTTTTTCTCCTTCCTCTGTAGCATGGGGCACAGGTCACTTGCTGGTTTGAGCTAGAGTAAATGATGACTTCTTTGTAACTTGGAGTCTTTAAACCAAGATTTGTGGACCAGAGTTTATTATGGGAGTGGGTGAGAGAGGATCTGTGGCCTGCAAATGTAGGAGGTCAGACTAGATGATCATGACTGCCTTCTTGCCTTAAAAGTCTGAATCTATTGCACAATCAAAAATTGCCATTTGTAAATATTAACCACTGTCATGTATTTGTTTCTCCTCTCCTGATCTCATCATGCACCTACTCAACTTAAATGTAAATGTTTAAAATATCTAGCAGTACAAAATCCAAAGTTTACTGTAAATGAAAAGTTTTCTCAGTGAACAAAGAAGTTCCTTTGAATAGAAGTTGTATTTCTGAGGCAAGTCATCTTCGATTTTTGTATTGTTGCTGGTGTCTTTTTGGCTAGCCCTTTAACATCATACACAGAAGCAAGGGTTGAATATCAAAACATGTTCTCTAGGGTTTAGAAATTAGTTTGTGGGACATTTGGAAGCTGTCTCTGGAAACTCATGTAACATTGGTAACATTCCCTTAGCTCTGGTTTTCCATGTGTTGTTAGACAATCATTTTGAACGGGAGTTGCCAATATGTTTTTTTTTTCCTGTTTCCAGGGAAACAAATGCATTCATTTTCGAAAGTTATCATTAATTGCTATCATATGAACAGAGACCTACAAAATGGTCTGTTAAAAATATGCTAGCTTATTTAACATATCATTGTGGAATGATGACGTACCATACAAAAATCAACTTTAATTGATGGAAACGCTGTCTACTAACAGTTATTTTTAAGAGTAAATTTAAGGTCCTTTGTATATAAAACTGTTTAAGCTACAGTAGCAACTATCATTTGTACCTTCAAGCCAACATTTTCAAACCTGGTTGCCTAAAATTAGATTCCTACATGCAAACTTAGGCACCTAAATAAAAATGTTCTGACTTTTTAATGTGCTGAATATCTGCAGCTCTTGTTGGTTTCAGGAGTGTCTGTGGGTACTCAGCAGTTCTGAAAACGAGGCCACTTTTGGAGGCACTTAAATGTGGATGTAGAAACCTTGTTTTAGGCACCCAGGTTTAAAATTTTTGATAAACTATGAAGTTAGGCAAGTTTTTATCTCCTAAAGTGTCATAGTATCCATGGCTTGTCTTAGAATAAAGCAAGTTTGATTCAGCTGCTTGAGGCTTGCAGACTAGTGCTAAATGGACAGCTGACAGACCAGCCAGATCACTCCCTTTGGCAGCTGAACAGAAGGGAGAATAAACACTGTCCTGATTCTTTACCCTCCTGTCTTGGCAGCTTGAGGACCTGCAAATCGCTATGCTGGCCTTATTACTATCCTCTTCTCACTATTCAGGGTCTTTAGCTCTTTAAGAAAATGTGGTAATTCCAACTGAAAAGACGTTTTATACTAAACTATTAATAGTTAATGTAATGAAATCCTAACTGAGCACCACAGCTACCCGAATCTCTAGACAGGGGAACTGTTTTAAGCCTCTCATCCTGCTAAGGAAGTGAGAAGAATGGACTTTTTCTCAAATGGTGTGTCCCATTGACATTAGGTCGGAGTTAGGATCTGTGCTTGCAAATCCATTTGCAGGACCTGAGCCTGAATGGATGAAGTACTGGACTTTCAATTATAGATAGCAGTCAGAAGTACTGAATTAAGTGAATTCTTCTGTGATTGTGGTTCTCAAAATAATCTAGGGGACAAGAGTACAAGTTGGCCAGAGGAAGGATAGGCAGATGTGTGAATGAAATGAAACAGCAAATGAAACAGGACAGCTGGGAGATCTTGAGAAGCAGCTGGTAGGCCAGCACCCTATTTACCAGCTGCAAGTTTTTCTGGCTGGCCTGCAGGATTTGCTGAAGCTGTTGGCTACCTATGCACAGTAGAGCAGCAGTGTGACAGGGCAAGGTCCCATTCCTCTCTTCTCCCCTCTGTCTACACAGACTGTTCTGAGACCGTCAGTCATTAAATACCATCAGACAGTTGATTTACAGTGCTCTTCCCACCACCTTACTGATCCATATACCACATCATTTCTAGCATGCTTTTCTTCCCAGCCTGCCTTCATTCCTGTCAACCGCCTTCTTGTGTCTCTGTCTACCATTTGCATTAATGGCCTTTAGTCTTCTCCAGCCTACTTTAATCTGCTAGTTAAGCATAGTCAAGTCCACCCTGTGGGTGGGGAGGAAATTAATTGGTGTTTAAGTGATCGAGGTGCTGGCTCAGCTGGTAATTTCCAGTGTTCTGTCACAGCCTTGGAGGAGAGGACAAGGAGAGCTAGTTAGTGAAGAAAAAGAACTGCAGCCATGTGGGAAGCCCTGCAACCCAAGGCTTTCCAGTGCTTCCACCTCTCATCATTTTAGCAATGCATTAGATCAGAAAGTTTACGTATATGACAGGGGTGACACAGACGGTAAGGCTATGAACTGCTTTGATCTGGCCCTGAGAGCAGTGTACCTGCCATAACACTATTCTAATCCTTGCATGCAAAAATATGTGAAGGGAGGTGATGAGCATAGCATGCAACTTGTCTACCATCTGCCTGGAGGGATAAAATTAAAAACACTGTAGGATGCTACAATTTAAAAAAAGTTATTTAAGGGTTAACAGGTGGATGAAGGAAAAGAGTCAACTGAAGTTTTTTGAGACTTAGTGGTAGCCTTTCCTAAGAGCAGTGAAACTTGAGTCACCCTGACAGTATTGATACAATTAAGGGTAGAAATAATGCCGGCAGTTATTGTGATCTGTTACAATGCACAGCTATGAAGGCAAAGGTATTTATTAGACTGGACTGTTATATTTAATTGTAAAAATCAAGGTTGTACTTACTCCCATGCAAAACAAAATCTTCCCTAGGAGACTTCATAAGAGCAAGAGCACCCTTGTCTAACAATCACCATCTAAGGATAGTGCCATCTAAAGACAGAACTGGAGAGAACATCTTTGATGTGTTTGCATCATGTATTGCACCACAGCTACATCTGCTGGCAGGAGATAAAATGAGCACACTTAAAATGACATTTCACAAACATTTAGTTTTACTTTCTGGGATTCTTTTTGTATGTTTGCACAAAAAGACATTTCACACATGTTGATCTTTAGTATTTTTGTGTTTTGTAGTGATTTATTTTAGCAAGTGTTGTAGTAATAGTAGGAAAGTACTAGCATTGACAAGCAGTCTATATTTCTTGAACAACTCTGCCAAAGAACCTTGATCCTCATGTTCAGCATCTTTGCTATTTCTCCAGTATGTTTCTTCTGAACACGGTGCTAGATGTATTGAATTGTGTGATCGGTACAGGTGTCTGTTATGGTTGGGTTTATGACCATTCAATGCATCACATCACCTACAGAAAGTCTGAATTTAAACTAAATGAAAATTTAGCACATTTACTTCTACTGCATTTCATACTATAACTTTTCCAATAATTTGTTTTAATTAATGTGTTTATGTGGTTCAGAAGCAGCTGCAACCCATTACTCTGCAGCCTGAGTGATGTTTCTTCAATGGCTTGAAAACAACTAAGGGTAGGACATGTGGATGTTATGTCTTTAAGCCTCCAGGAACAAAAGCGTACACCATCACAACTTGTGTCTGCCGTTACCATTAGTTGTTGTCAGTGTCTAATATTGCAACTGTGTGCTGGTGGTCCTAGTCACCAGATGGGGACAGACAGACAGTCACACCCATCTTAGGTTTCTGTCCCTTTCTTTAGGGCTCTGATTATTGTCTACACAAAGAAAGAAAGAAAAGTATGCATAAAGTAACACATACTACAATCTGGTTGGGAGTTCAGAATGGGATCCTATGGCCTTCAGTAGCTAACAGCTAGGACCCTTTCCAACCATGGGGACCTCCACAGGGCCTGTCTGCAGCCTCTTGTTCTGGCTACCACAGTGTATCCGCTTTTCTGATTCCTCCATCCCATGGAGCTGAGTTCTTCTTTATATTATCTAACTGAGAGCGTGGGCCAATCATGAGGTGTTAACCCGTGCTGTCTCTCATATAGCAATTCAAAAGAGGAGAAGCCCCTAGAAGACTGTGGGACTTCTCTGATTGCAAACCACAAGTAGAGTAACATCTTATCCCAGTTCCGGGTTGTCACAGTTGCAAATTTCCATTGCATACCTTTTAACATGCAGTTAAATCTTTCTACCAACCAGGTCTGTTTGTGGGTGATAGACAGAGGTTCTCACCTCGTAGATCCTCAGAAGGGACCACACCTCTTGCATTAGCCATGATGTGAAGGCTCTGCCCCATCTGCCAGGATGATTCTTAGGATCCCTACCCAGGAAAATACTTCCAGTAACTCTTGCCTGTGTGGTTGTGGAATGCCAGGCCATGGCCTCCAGGTACTGATTGGTGTAGTCTACAATTACTAAAATAAATCAGAATCTACTGGAAATCGGTTCTAGGAGTCCTACAAGGCCTATCCCGACTTACTCAAATGGGGTGCTTGCTAGTGGAAGGGGCCCCAATGGCCAATCTGGAATTCTGGGCAGGATGCACAATAACCCTTGATATCTTGGTAAATGCCTAGCCAAAAGAACCAGGCCAGTTCCTTTCTTTGCTTTTGTCCACCCCCATGTGGCTGGACCAAGGTATATCATCAGCCAGTTTTAACACCTGGTTCCACTCTGGCCTGGGAACGAGGAGCTAGGCTCTAGTCTGTTTGCCTCAGGTCACCTCTAGTTCAAAAAGGGAATGCTGGGAGATCTGAACAGGGTCATACAGTACTTCATTTGTCCTAGCCAGTCACTCATATAATGATCTGAACAGTGCATCCTCCCTCTGACCCTGAATGAAGTTGCCTTCCTGGTTCAAGCCCAGCATGTCTTCCCCGGAGGTTTAGTTTGGGTCTGCCCGCTCTGGTGAGTGACCCCAGGGGAGTCCAAATTACACTTTACCCCAGTGCCCTTTCCTAATCTCTTCCCAGGAATTGCTTGGGGCTTCCCTTCTGGCTTACTGGCATGACTTGGGCCTTAGACCAGATAGCACAGAATCAGAAAAAGGGGGAGTACTTTCTCTAGTTTGTATTACCCCTGGGCACCTAGAGTGGGTTCTGATCCTGTCTTCATCACTGCCCTCAAAAGGCTGGTTACAGGGCCTACAGTCGCAGCCTAACACCACCAGGTAGGGCAGATGCTCAGCTGCAGCCACACTCAAGTCAGCTTCTTGGTCCCCATGGTCAATCTAACATTGGCTGTGGGGTAAAGCGAGACATCTCCCTGAACGCAGCCCACATACACCTATTCTGCGCCCCGTAGAACCCCAGAAGCTACAAACTGCTCCTGTAGAAATGTCTGTCCCGAGCCAGAATCCACTAGGCCCAGCATGGTGGTTCCCTCTATTGTGATCGGAACAACATACCTCTTCAGGCCAAGGAGTTCCTCCAGGACTTCTAAGGCACAGGAATGGGCATAGTCACACTGCATCTAGGGACAGTCTTTATACCCATGACCTTCCTGACTCCAGGTAAAGCAAATTAGGGGACACACCCCCTTTCATTCCATCAGTACCTCTCTACTGTAGCTCTTCACCCATCATCCCTGGTATGCTAGTCAGGCTTGGCCCCGGGACTAGCCCCTTGGGAGAGCACAAATATATCCCACACCCTACTGATGCCCTGCTTGAAGGGGGTCTTGCAGCCTGTGCCCATCCTCTTATAGACCACTAGGCAGTGGAGTTGGGCTTCTTGGGCTTTTCTGTCAGCTCACTGTCTAATTTTGCCTCCAGAAAGGCAAATTGCCTCTTCCACACGAGAGCTTGTGGTGATAGACCCACTCCTTGGGACCAACCAGCAGGCTCTGGCAGAACTGTTCTAAGGTTACCAACTCCACTATTTCCATCAGGGAGTGAACCTGTGTTTTTAGCCAATCAGTGCAGAAATCATGGCGCCACTGCATTATCACCCTAGGGCAGGAGTCTGGGGCAAATGGTTCCTGTCTAAATTGCTGGTGATCCAATCGGGCAACCTTGTAAATATTTTGCTGCATACATACCCATTGCCTGGTACACTACCTGTGCCTCTTCTGTTCAATCTGAGTGGCCCACACTTTCCAGGGCCACTGTGGGTATGTCTACACTGCAGTTAAAAACCTGCGGCTGGCCCGTGCCAGCTGATTCCGGCTCATGGGGCTCAGGTTAAGGGGCTGTTTGACTGCAGTGTAGATACTCAGGTTGGAGCTTGGGCTTTAGGACTTTGCGAGGTGGGAGGGTGTTGGGTTTAGACAACCTGGAGTCCCTAGTCTGCCCCCGGCTTCTTTTCATCCGCCGGGGCCACCATTGATTTTGGGTTCATGCGGGCCGGACAAAGCACAGCGACCAATATGATTGCAAGCCAAGTCGTTTATTCCAGGGCAAAAGCCATCTTATATAATACTTCATGCACTGCTCACATCCTCCTCTTGCAGTTACTGATTGGTTAGAAATTACAAGCATACACACAGCACAAGCACAAGCTGATTCTCAGGGATAGCTTAACATTTCCCACAGCTGCCTAATTTATTATTCTGTTTACCTCCTGGACACTGAGCTAAGAAAGAAGAAAGGGAGGTGTCCGCCATCCTTGGCCGGCTTCCACCTGCCTAGGCAACCTTATCTAACTCTCACGTCCTTGGGGCCTAGCACTGTAACTTCCCATCCCAGGCATCAGGGCCGCGTAAGGATTGTAGATCCCCATAGGAGGGTCCCTGAGCTTGGGCTGCAGCCTGAGACCAAATGTCTACACAATTAAACAGTCTCTTAGCCTGATTCAGCTGGCATGGGCCATCCCTGGGTGTCTAACTGCAGTGTGGACATATGATATGCTTCTGCCGCCCACTCAGAGGTCTCTAGGAAGGTTTCTGGGTAATCTTCTGGTCCCATCTTAGTGAGGGCTCCTCCCCCCCACATTGGCAACCATGGCCCCTGCACCAACCTGTGAGGTCAGCGGGGGTCCCAAGCCAATGGTTGGCCCGTTGGATCCTCCTACTGCTTTTGCTCTATTCGTAGCTGCTGCTGTAACTGTTGGTAGGGTCAGCTGCAGCTCCTGGTGCTTCTGTTCTCCCATCCAATTCACAAGAGCTGCAGGATCCATGTTTCTCCCTTGTCAAAGGCAAGCTGAGCTCATGTTCTCCACCAGGGCACACTGGTGGCCCTAGTTGTCAGCTGGAGATAGACTGTCAGCCACACCCAGTTTAGGTTCCTGTCACTTTCTTCAGGGCTCTGTTTATTGTCTGCACAAAGAAAGAAAATGTGTAAAAAGTAATACAAACACCGCTTTGGTTAGGGATTCTGACGGGGGTCCTCTGGCTCTTTCTGACCCCCGAGGCTTTCACTGTTTCTGCAGCCTCCTGCTCTGGTTACCAGAATGCAGCCTTCTCCTGGTTTCACCCCAGTGGAGCTGAGTTCTTCTTTGTACTGTCCAGCTGAGAATGTGGGCCAATCATGAGGTACTGATCAGCTATATCAGCTGATTCCAAGCTCTTGTCTTGCTGGGCTTCTCTCTGGGGCAGGGTTGCCTGCTCCCTGTCCTCCCCACACTGCCCCCGCACCCCCCAAGCTATTAAAGGGGCTGATCATGCTATTTCAGAAACCATGGAATATACACCAATATTGTTGGGTGATTTAATTTTTTATTGGGCTTAATTATTTTGCAGGCTCAGAAAACCACTGACCTCCTGCTCCTAAAATAGCTTTATTGTAGAATTGACTTCACAGGCGGCTGTTCTTGTTCCCGTTGCGTTTGTAATAAGTATGTGACAGCAGGAGAGTTGGTAAGAGACAACTTTATTTCCTGGTCCCAATCGCATGATATGCGCCAGGTTTACAGAAAGTTATAGCTCTGTCCTTTATCAGCAGCCAGTATCCACTGTCTTTAATTACAGTTTTTCTCCACCATCAGTGTAGCTCTAAACCTGTCACTGTAATGCGGGGCATAAGTGCAGCATGCAGCAAGTATTCCTAAGTTCCAGACAACTCTTTTCCTTAGTTAAGAAGTCATTGGGTCAGTGAAGATTTGGCTAGATGATTTTTTTATGTTCTGTTTTTGTTATAAAGAAAAGCAATCTGTCTGTATTTTCTATACCGGAAGGAGAGTTGACAGTTATCTTTTTCTACTGAGTCACTAGCACAAATTGTTCTGATGTCACTTATTGTTAGCATCACATATTTTATTTGCTTCCCACACATTTAGGAAAATATTTTGAAGTACAATCCAGTCCTGTTTATCTGAAGTTCTCCAGCAATACATGGAAACCTGGGATGATTGGAGGAGCTGACCAGCCAAGCTGAAGTCTGCACTTAAGGTCCAGAGACCCTTGAGAACAGACTTCAAATCCTGATTAACTATCTCCCCAATCATAGAGGGCCTGGGTGGTTTCTTCAAGGCAGGTTCAGCTCTGAAGCACCGCTCTTGCAGCATTTAAAAGTTCCATTATGCAGAGTTAATGAACACGCATCGAGCAGCATAGTCATGTGGTGCTCCAGTCTCACAGACCCTAGGAGCTACATTCAAACTTCTGTTCAAACCAAGTTTCAGCTAACTGGAATTTGGCTAATCAAAATCTGAATATTATTACATTTTTCAATAAAAATATGTCTTAGTCTTATAAAAGTTCTCTAAGAGCCTTTTATGAAGCCCACTGAAGTTGATGGGAGTGTTTTCATTGACTTCAGTGGGCTTTGCATCAGGCCCTAGATGCAAAAGCATTGCAACCAAAGATCTCTCTCATGATTAGATAGGTGTTTTGCAGAATAGTGCAGAGAAAAAACTATTTCTTCTTAAAATAATTTAATTTCCCTCTATTTTCATGCCTATAAAACAGTCAGAACACAGCATTCCTGTAGATTTCATTAGGAATTTTTAGATTAAGGTTTGTTTGTTTGTTTTTGGTTGGAAAATGCTGGTTTGTCAAAATCTAAACTTTTCACAGGAAAGGTTCAGTTTCAATGAATTTCCTCCTGTTTCAAAATTTTTAATGGGGGAAAAAAGGTTTTGAAATGGTCAAAACATCCCGTTTTGACATTTTCTAAATGAAAAGTCATTTTTCAGTTCTAAATGACTTGCTTAATTAAATTTATAGTCAAAATTGAAATTAAACGTTTTGAAATTGAGATGAAATGTTTTGATTGACCTGAACTGAAAAATATTTTATTTTGCAGAAGTTTTACAGATTTTTTCCAGCATGAATCAATACAGAATATTTTTTTAAAATTCCAAATATTTTCATGGGACAGGAAAACCATTTCTCACCCAGTTCAATAAATTGCTGTGTTCTCCAATTCTGCATCTAGTTCACCCACAGCACACATATTTTTATTGTTCCTAAGCCATGTTCCAAATCGATATTTAAAATTAACTTTGAAATGTGTTATGCTTCGTCAGTTCAAGCTAACTAAAGTATCTGGGGAGTAAGACAGTATAGTACCTTAGACTATCCCTGGTCCAGCAATGCTCTTAACTTTAAGCACATGAATATTTCCATTAAATTCTCATGCATTAAGTGCTTAGCTGGAATCTTATCTACGTCTTTCCATGTCTATAAACCTGGGGTGACATAATTAGATATCCTTGACGGCGGATAACTGCTGGCAAAGTGTATAACTGGTTTTCTTTTTTAAACTACTTTCTTAACTAAAAATCATTTAAACTTTTAAAATTTATTTAAAAGGATTCTGGGCTCAGTTCTGTTCCTGGCTACATTGGGTTAAATGCCATTAAAGACAATGGGAATTTTATCCAGGTAACTACTGAGGGTAAAATTTGGCATGCTGTCAGAATACTTTATCATTATGATGATGACTTACTGTTCATAGTAAACAGTTGGAAATTTGAAACAAACTTAGTACCTTACAGAATAGGACCAAATTCCAGTTTTATTTTTTTGGCATTACCTCATATTATAACCATTCAATTAAACTAACCTTCTTCAAGTAGTGTCCCTGTGGGTGTATATGCGTCCCTGCACTTCTGATGGAGATCTTTGGTAGCAGTGTCTGTTCGGCCCACACATGTGCTGTCCCTCCTTATGCTGTGCCTTGAGGCTAATTAGCACTGCGTGAGCAAACCACCCGCAGTTCCTTCTCAACTGCCCCTGGCTAGAGACAGAGCGTTTAGCAGTTAGTTCGCAGTTACTTCAGCTCTTTAGAAATTCCTTATCTTAGTAATTATTAGCGTTCTCGTTTGCATATTCTTCTTAGCTAACAGGATTTCGATGCTTTTGTTTCCCCTATTTCTCCTATTAAAAATACTTTTTGATTGAAAAAAAAGTTTTTACTTTATATTTTTTATTCCCCCTACAAGGGATTGCTCCTGGGAAGGGGCATGCCCAGCTCCCAGTTTAAGAAGTGCTTCTTCTGTAAGGAGACCATACCTGTAACAAATGAACATTCCTGTTGTGTCCATTGCCTTGGGGAGGGCCACATTCCCCAAAAGTGTACTTTTTGCCAGTCACTAAAAACCAGATCTTGGAGAAACTGGGAACTGAAGCTCAAACTACTTCTGATGGAGGGAGCTCTGAAACCTGCGGCTGACCCAGGTCACGAGTCTCCTTGGTGACAAGAGCCACATTGCAGCCTTCCACCTCCAAAGAGGGTGAACCCAGGAAGAAACCCTCTGGCTCCCTATGAAAGACCTCCAAAAAGAGAACCATGAGCCCTCACAGTGAGTCCGGAAGTGGCCTGAGGACTGGCATTTTCGGTCACTTCGGTATTGATGCTACTGACAGCTCACAAACAATACCCACATGCTGCTTGGGTCATCCGGTGTGGACAATGGTAGTAAGCCTAAAGACCCTTGGAGCACAAGTGCTGAGACAGTGGCACCGCCTATCATTGATAGAAGAGCGGGCCGTACTACCTCCAGGAAGTCAACACCAATACGAAAGCCCTCGGTACCGAAGACAGCTAAACAAGCCTCATTAGATCTCTCCTGTCAGCCAAGGTTGCTGATTGCCTCGGTACCAACAACCACAGTTCAGATTTTCAAGGACCTGGTGATATTGGAAATCTCAGAGTGCCCTTTACTTAGCATCAGGGCCCCGGTCCTGGGCACATCTCAAACCCTAGAATCACCACCAATCTGAGCCATTCACCTCCAATGTCCAGCAGAGACGCTGATAGTGACCAGGAGGAAGCTATCTCCCATGCACATTATGCTCTTTCCGACCTTCAATCTAGACCTTCCCAGGCACTTTTTCACTCTGAATCTCAACCCCCATGGTATGACCAGCCATGTGCTCTGCCACTCGTGCCCTTTCCACCACCCTAGTGGCCTTCGGGGGATCCATGGATTGCTTATAGGCACTATGGCTCCTGAGGGTCCAGTGTCACCCACTGGGAATCTGGGGGATGCTCTGCCTCTGCAGCCTACTGAGGAAATCTCCGACCAGCAGGAGATTGAGCAAGAAGAGGAGAGCACACCACCCTGACAATAGACTTGTTTGTTGCTTACCTGCACAAGAAATGCTCACGCTGTTGCTACAGGGTGGCCTTGGACAACACTCCGTGGGGGATGCTCTCCTTCCACGGGACAAGGGCTTTCTATATGCCCTCCTCACGTTCCATCTACTGCTGAAAGTCCTGTTTAAAATAAAAAGGGAAAAAGCAAATATGTCATACTGATTGTCCACACCTGGCTGATACAGATGCTGTACCCGTACCTGTCACAACTTGCAATGTGTCCACCCCTCTCTCTTCCAATCACAGCTTATCTTCTCTCACAGACCGAAGGACACGTGGATATTCTGGCTCAAGGTTTGGTTCTTTCATGGTTCCAACATATAGAGAGCTCCTGCTCCACAGATGTACAGGAAGTGCTTCTACCCAGTAGAAAATTGGCTACCCGTCACATCTGCGAAAGTGGGCTAGGTTTGGTGCAATTCCAGATAAATTACCCTGGCATCTTCTGCCCTCCTCACGGTGCTGGATTTAAGAGGTCAGGCCTGTCCCTGTTTGCTTAAATTACATCTAGCAGCCATAGCAACTCACTAGCAAGTAGAGGGATACAGTTTTCTCTCACCCAACTACAAAAAGATTCCTCAAGGGCATAGTGAACCTCTTTCCCCAGCCTAGACATCCGACTCCAATGGGGGACCTAAATCTAGACTTAAAGAGCCTCACTAGAGTGCCCTTTGCTCACTCACATACCTGTCAACGAAAACCGCATTTCTGGTAGCCATCACCTCGGCAAGGAGAATAGGGGAAATAGTGACACTAATGATGCACACTTCCTTGAGATTCTTCAAAGACAATGTCAATCTTCAATCCCACCCAAAATTTATCCCCAAGGTGACTTTGTCTTTTCACATGAATCAATTGATTCACCTGCCAGCCTTTTACTCTAAGCCTCATCGTGATAGCAGGGAGGCCATACTGCACATGCTAGATGTTAGGAGAGCTTTTGCCTTTTACCTGAACAGGATGAAAAGCTTTATGAAATCTTCTAAACTTTTCTTTTCCATTGCGGAACAATCTAAAAGCACTGCAATATTGGCCCAGAGACTCTCCAAATGGGTCTTGAGCTGTATAAAGCACTGCTGTCATGTTCAGACTGTGGACCTCCTTATGGAATCTTCATGCACTCCGCTAGGTCGGTTTCTTCCTCGATCGCCTTCCTCAAGAATGTCCCTATCGGAAATCTGCAAAGCAGTGACTTTGACATCTGCTTATGCTTTTGCAGAACACTATGCAATTACAGTGACTCTGCTTCTGATGCCGTCTTTGGCACCACAGTACTATTAACTCGAAAATCCCAACCCTTCCTTTGGGAATATTGCTCAGGAGTGACCTACGGCAGAGTACCCATAGAGACACCGCTCAAAGAGGAGAAAGTTACTCACCTTGTGTAATAATGATGGTTCTTTGAGATGTATATCCCTATGGGTATTCCACAACCCGCCCTTCTTCCCTCTGCTTTGGAGTTCTTGCTAGGGACTCTGCAGTAGAGAAGGAACTGAGGGTGATTTACCCACGCAGCGCTAATTAGCCTTGAGGCAGAGCACAAGGAGGGGAGAGTGTATGTGTGGGCTAAACAGACACTGCTACCGTAGATCTCCAATCAAAGTGCAGGGATGCATATATGTGGAACCTACAGTGGAGCACCTCCAGGGAGACACATCTCAAAGAACCATTGTTACTGTACAATGAGTAACTTTCTTTTATAGTATACTCATAAAAAAAGTTAAAAACCTAAGCTGATTTGTTAAAACTATCCTGACTTGACAAACTTATCTGACCAGTTATTTTGCTTTCCTCTCCTTTGTCTGTTTAAATTATGGGCATTTGGGAACAGAAACCTATTTTCTTACATGTCTGTATGGCATCATGTGCGCCACATAGCTCCAAGGTCTGTTTAAAAGCTGGTATAGACAGGAACTAATTTAGCAGAGGAAATAATTTCCCCACAATTTCAAGAGGTCCTCCTGGACCCATTCTTCCATCTGGGCGTGCTACTTACTCCATTCTTCTTGCTCCTGCTGCCCTTCTAAAGCTTGCTTGAATCACAAAGTCTGACTTCCATGTGGCAGACTGCCAGGCTGTCCCATTTAAACTTCTTCTTATACTGTACTCGACATAAATACTTATCCAGAAATATTCATATGGTGATAGTTGAATAGAATCATTATACTCTAGCAGAGATTATTACATCAAGAGAGAGCTCTGTCACAGAAGAGTCTTTTGTATCTTGAGTCAGCATATGGAGCAAAGAACATTTTTTTCTATGTAATTGTAAACTAATTCCAAGCACCATCACGAATCAATTATTCTAAGTGAACTTATCATGTGATGATGACAACTTTTCTACTATCTTTAATTCTAATTCCCTTAAAATTATAATAGCTCCAATATGTCAACTGCACAAAACACTTGAAAAAAACGTGTAATAGTTCAGCAGTTTTCTGGCAGTTATGGATAAGTTGTGGTCACATATTTTAAACTAGAGGTAATAAGCAATGTATTTTTGTTTTAATTAAAGGTGCAACTGTAGTATTTGGCAACTATCAAAACATACCTTTGAATGTCTATTTTCTACCAACAGTGGATTATGATTCCTCTTCTAAAACCAGAACAATGCCCCCAGCATTTGTAAAGCTGAAATGTGCAACAATTAGCAGTCAAGATAAAATGAGTCATAAAAGTCCTTTTGCTTGTGTTGCCTTCAGTAAATTGGTTTTTTAGCACCTCAGAAATAGATATGTTCTCTTCCTCCTAGGAGAAAGACAAGGATGATTCATGAAGGATATTTGTGGTGTCTTTTTTATTTCTTATTGTTTACACATCTGTTGTATGGGAAGCAGGGAAAACTCTGGGGTGAATCACAAGGCAGTTCGTGACTAATGTAGTTATTAATTAGAAGTTGTCACAAAGATGACAAACTAACACAATATTCTGTTTTTCATTTATCTTAACCTTTAGAAAATGTTAACAGTACAAAACCACTGTACAGCTGTTTACATACAGCTAAAATAATTAAAACACAACATACATCCATGCCATATTTGTTAGTGAGGGCACTTCCAAGATTTGCTGTGTGGCCTGGGTAGGTGATTTAACCTCTATCTCCATCTGTAGAATAGCAATATTTTTTCCTCTTTACAGGTCAGAGGTTTGGTTTAATTCTAAAAGACCTCATTGAAAAGTACATATAAGAATAAAGTAGTATTAAATATGGATAAACTTAAAAAAGGAAATAAATACAGAGACAGAATCTCAAAGAAAGCAGTCCTTGGGCATTCATAAAGCTACATCTACACTACGAGTTAGGGATGTGATTCCCCTGTTCATACTCAGGCTGGCTTGCTGAGAACTACCACGAGTAGAAATAGTAGCATAGCCACGGCAGCATGAGTAGTGGCAATAGACGCAGCCACACTGCTATTTATACTCAGGCTAGTTCACTGAGAGCTAGCATGAGTATGTGTACACAAGCAGAGGAATCACACTCCTAGCTCATACTGTAGATACAGACTAAATGGCACTAAGATGTTTAGATTTGAACCAAGCACATCTTACAATAAGGGTTGAATTTTGATGGTATTTGATAAGTGAACAATTGTGGTTATCAAAGCAGTGAATTCCTTAGAATCATTAAATCCATTTTTTTAAATTGTTTTTTTTTTTTTAGTTTTGTTTGAATCCTCACTGCAGTAAATTGATATCATTCCTTTTCTCTGATCATATTTCTGGATGAAGTATACAAACGCATATGACTATTCTTTTACTTTTATTTTTTTGCTATTTCATCATCATATAATATTCAAATCTTCCCACTTTTTCTCTGATCTGGTTTTCTTAACATAAAGCAATTTGTTTAATCTTTATACTATTACTTTATATAATTGTAAAAAATAAGGTAGGTTTATTGATATAGTTTAGCAGTTCATCATCTTTCTTTTTACACTCAGGATTTTGCTACAATACTTAAGCTGCCTGGTTAGAATTTATGTTGAGAGGCCTTGTCGTTTTCATATATATATATTGCTTGAACTGCTCGCAAGAAATAAAAAATGGCCCATAAACTTTCCCCATTCATCTTCCAAATAATAAAGCACAACAGGATGTTTGCTGAAGGAATGAGGTTTGAATCCTATTCTGATTGATTGCCAGCAGAAGCAACTGTAAGCAAAGGGAGGTATGTTGATATGATTACATTCTGAGATTAAGTCTCTTAAAGAATTTTATGACCATAATGTCCTTGGAAGAGATTTCTAGCTGCGTTACCAACAGACTGCAGACAAAAGGGGTAGTACAAAATAGCAATCAGCTATTCATGTAAAGTAGCCTCTGTGGAGCAGCTCCACATTCAAGTACTCAGGCCAGTTGCTTGCTTTAGGAGTTGGGCCTTAGATCTGATATTGCCTCCTCAGATACATACTTGTATTACCAAAAATTTGAGTAAGGTGTACCTGAAATGTGCAAAATATCATACATGCTAAAGCTTAGCTCCATAGGATCCTGTTGTCCTGTGAATTGAACATGGGAACAGTATGCTTGTCTTCCACTTCTGTGGTCAAAGATCCCCAATTCCTCTGTCATGCAACTGGAAGTGATAGATCTTGACACATCCGCTGTATATATATTCATTTATTACTGGTTCAAATGGACCTGTTGGTAAAATTCACATTTTTGTGGAGGGTCAGCACAGGGCTTATCCACCACTGAAGTGGGAAGACAGGACTTAAGTGGGTCAGATGCCTTGTGCTGACTGAGTGCACAGGAGTGAATTTCACATGTAGATTTTGTAAAGTAAAAGTAAAAATTTTATATAAATAGAGAATAAACTATTTCCATGAGCCTTTTTGGGAGCTGTCTGGCTACACGTGACTTTCTGCACATTTTTCATTTAACTCAAAGACCCAAATTGCAACAGTCAAGGCCATACAATTGTGTGACTCTCATCCTGAGGTTGGGTCCATTAACCAATATGTTTTATATGTCTGTATATTTAGATTGTTTTATTTGATTATTAAATTAAGACTTATCAATATTATAAGGAATCCAGTGAGATTCAATAACAGTGACTAATATTGACACCAGAAGCTAATTTTCAAATTTGTTCAAATTGGATATACTCATAAGACAGTCATGATGGCAAATTAAATTTGTGAGAGAACACAAGAGAGTGGAAATTGCTCATACAAAATGGAATAACATTCTACAGCAATATGTAGCTTGTCAGTGAAGTGAAAGGTATGTCATTCAACTTCTCAGCTATGGCATACAAGCCTCATGCCATATTAAACTGTAACTCCCACAACTTTTGGAATAAAATTCCTTTTGCTGCCTAATTCAGTACCCCTTAAATCAATGGGAGTTTTGCCCTTGACTTCAACAGAAGTCAGATTGGTGCAGACAGACTGACATTTTGCAGTAGCATATATTTTTTGCTTCAAGGCAATAATGTGTACCTTCTAGATTTAAGTCACTGCCACTTTTTGTTTCAGACAAAACGAAGATAAACTTTTCTTTGATTTCTCTGAACCTGAGAAAAGAATAACTTTTATAAATCAATTAAAATTTTATATATTTACCCTTAAAAAAAGAAAATAAATAAATTGCTCTCTTTTGGCATTGCTCAGTTAGATCTCTGATCTCTTTTGATTCAAAATAATCTCCAAAATCATAATTTGCTACAAATGTAAGGAAACACGACTTTACATTCTTGAACTCATATTTTAATAGACCCTTTCTGTGTCTGTAGGTATATAAATACAAATGTCCAGAGTAAAGCCACCAAAGCAAGGCTTTTAAAATTTTTTTGTGGTATGTCATCTACTCTCCCATTCAAAATTGCATGGACTCTGTCTTGTTTGCAGTTGCATAATATCCTGTGGCAAACTACAGCAATTGTTTACATGGAAAAGTAACATTAGAAGAGTCTTTATGTATTTGTATCTGTTAATGTGATATACCAGCTGGAAAAAGGCGAGCTAGGATCATGTGACCACCCAGCTCTCTGCAGTGCATCAGTATAATCTGAGAAAGAAGCAGGGTGGATTGATTCAAATCAGAGTAATTCAAATCACTGTTTTTAATAATTTAAATCAGCAAGCAGGAAATAATCAATTTTAAGCTTATTCTGCATTTATACTTTTTAGTTATTTTCCTAAAGAAAGGTTGATTCTCAGTGGTCGGTAATCATTAAACCATGTTGATTTGCAACTAAATATAACCTTTACACTAAATTTGGTACTTCTTTTTGCTAACCAAGAGGATACATTATATCTGTACATATTTATTTATGTAGTTATATAGCTCAACTTACATTTATTCAGATTTTAAATTTTTTATATTTTTTATGTTTGAAAATGGTGAATGATGCACTTTTTATTTACTAGACCTAATTTTTTTAATTGTGATTTGTGTCAAACTTCATTTGGATAGGAATTCAAATTCAATAAAAATGCAGAAAAAGAGCATTTACAATTTTAAAAAATTAAATCAATTTTAAATGTGCTGGATACATAAGAAATTTATCAAATTTATCAAAATGTGTGTCAAAATATGTTTTGGATTTAAAACGGACGTATTAAACAAAGGAAGTACTATCTGTAGTTAGTGAATTAAATTGATGGTTTCTGGTCACAGTGTCCTTCAAGACTTTAGAATTAGCTGATCACATCATCTGATCCCTAGTTTTTATATATAGTTTGGTAGAGGAAAACCAGCTTTTCTGCTTTGTCAACTGCCAGTTGGTTTCTTAACTTTTTAATGTACCATTCATTAAAACTGAACTAACTGAATAAACTGAAATGAAGAAAATGTTCTGTCTGCATTTGCAAAAGAGGCTGTCTTAGTACATCAAACTCTATGCAGGTGTTTGTCAGTGACGTCTTCCAGTTAAGTGGTTTGACAGCCTTTAAAACTTGGGGCAGCAATCATGTACTGCTTGATATTTTTTGTATTTAATTTAAGTGATTTTAATAGATTATAAATTTAGGCCTTAACATATGCTGTGAATTTCAGATGTAATTTTAAATAGGTTTATGTTTAAAAAATGAATCTGTATCTAATTTAAATGTTAAAAAATCAATTGTTTTTAAATCATCGATTTTTATCTACCCTGGATAGAATCTAGAAAAGCTTGGAAAGGGTAGATTTTCATCGGTAAACATCAATTTTTTGGTATACACATAAACCAACATAATATTTAATTAATGATCATCTAAATTTACAGATAGGCAAGTGAAAAAAATGCTGCTGGAGAATTCATTAGTGTCAAAATCCAGTGATTTAGACTTCTGAATTAGGCTTGTGAATGAACAGCTATGATTTGTTGATTTAAGGATATTTACTTGGTATGTTTTGACATGCGATGTTGACAATTAGTGTTTTAGTGGTTTATAAAGCTTTAACTTTTTGAATATCAATGTCTATTGTCATTAAATGATTTTCTGACATTCCCCCCATTAACTTCCAAAAGCTGTGAAAATGTAAATAGACAAAAATCTTAAAAAACACTTAAAATAAGTGTTGATATTATCCGTCAAAATTACAAGAAAAAATAAAATTGAATATTGCCAAACCTAGAGAAAGAATGCCTTTGAGGAGATGGGTACCCTTCTTTAAGCCAGGACAGCTTCATTTTCAAAATGAAATAGCTTTTCCCCCTTTTTGTAAATTTTAATATTTAAAATAAATATGTAAAAATAATAAAGTATATCTCTGTATATCATGATAATGTACACAATACTGCTGAGATTCTGGAAACACTGGTGTTCATCTTTACGCATTGTGATTACTGCCATTGATTTCAGTGAGACTACTCATATTGCATAAAATTAAGCACCCATGCAAGGCTTTGCAGGATTAGTGTATAGCATGGCATTATAACCACCTAAATGTTAGAATTCCTTCTGTTTCTCCGCGTAAGCCTAGAATATGAGATCCAGAAGACAGAGTAATGAACATTCCTGTGACAGTACGGTGTAAAGTAGTTAAGATAAGGTATGATGTGCTGCCTGGACTGACCTTTTGGATGTTATTAAAAATTACAGGCATAAGAAAATAATTAGGGAATATTTATGGTACTTTTCCAATCCAGTGTGAGATCTGAGATTTTGAAAATTGGCATTTTTTTAATCCTTATTGTAGAGGTCATTTTGCACATTGGCATATGGTCACCCACAATGAGTGTTTCACTTTCCTTAGAGAATCAGAGAATTACCTTGAGCTAGTAGGCTGTCCAGAATATCTGGAGGGGCTGCATGCTTGCCATTTTCTAAGAATCACTCACTAATTCTGTATGCTCACCAAGATCTGCATTTACTAACCGGTATGATAACAATCATTTTGAGATTTGGGGAAAGGCAGTAAGAACAACATTCCTCTGTGATGTTCTTAACAAATCCAAAACCTCTGAATTCAGTACAGGGCAACCTCTGTCTTCCATATGTCATACAAAATTGAGTAAGGCTGATTAGAATATCAGATGTATGCATACTGTATTCTGCTGCCAGTTACTGCTCCATTTCAGAGTATCTAACCTCGTTTGACATGGAAGCTAATGTAAGCAATTTTTACTGGCACAAGTACTAAAATAGAAAACTAATAACCCTCAGAATCTGGGTCGCCTATTATGAATGTCAAACGTTAAAGAGAACATTCCTTTGAAAAACTTTCATTCTAGGATTCATATAGACTCTCCACCTCTACTCTCTTTCCATTCATTTTAATGTGAACGGACCCATAAGTGCTCTCTGTAATAGTGCAATCCCAATTTTTGTGTGACATTCTGTCAACGATGTACATTAAAAAGACATTATTAAGTGGAGGATGCTTTTAGGTCTCTGTATTTTTCCACCTGAGGTGGGATCATTAGGTGAAGATAAAAAAAAATAACAGTAATCTGTAGCTATTAGAGATTATTTAATGCAGTAAGGTAGAAGAGACCCTTTTAAAAAGAAGCCTGACAGACAGAGGTGGAACAGTCAACTGCAGTTTATTTTGCAAGAAAAAACAGCATCAGGTTTTGCATTATCGATGATTTAAAAAAAAAAAAAAGTTCAGTTGAGTGAAATTCACTTCAGACAGCTGCCTCCAGGAATTAAACATGTTAGGATGTTAAATCAGGAAATGTGGTACAATTTGATTGTGTATGGAAAGGTGTAGAAAAAGTATGTTAGAGAGGGGCCAGTGATAGTGAAGCTAGCAGAGAAAAGTACAATACGTTATACTGATGTTCAATTTACTAGACTTAATTGAAGGTATTACTGCAATTGAATTTGTGCCCTAGTGTTTCTGACAATTATAAAAAAGGGCCATTTCAAAACATTGCATAACTCAGTACATTGCACATTAGCTTTTATTATTAAATTAATTTTGGTTCTAGACTATTGATATGTATTGTGGGAATGTGATGGGTAAAAAAGATCATGGTGTAATTCAGGTTCATAAGAAAGGCTTTGTTAGATTAGGTTTACTTGAAAAGCAGTGACTTCTAAATGAGAAGAACAGGAGTTAGATATAAACTAAAAAGTGTGCTGGTCACCTCAAACGGGCAAGCAAAGATGGAGCCCAATTCCTGAATCTGATATGAATGGTACAAAGGGGCTGTGAAGCTGAACTGACCAGCCCCCTGAACATTTCCCCAGCACAGGGGAATCACCAATTAGCAGAGAGCTGGCTATATACCATCCAGGCCATAGCAAAGGCGTATGGCTGACTTAAAGAGGTCAGAGCCAGAGCACAGCACAGTAAAGCAGCCAGAGCACAGCAGCAATCCCCAATTGTTCAACAGCCCCAGCTAGATGCAAATTAGAGCAGCTCTGAGGCTGCTGTCAGTTACTTTGGGGACTGAACTGAGTCATACGCCAAACATAGCAAGGCCAGACCAGAGAATCAGGCTCATGGTTCCTGTAAGGTGCGGGTTTGTTTTGAAGGACCCATTGCCACAGCAAGTCTCTTTCCAGGCATAACTTTAGTTTCCAGACATAGCAGGACACCCACCCCCTCCTCTCTCCCTCCCCCCTCCAAAAAAAAAAAAAGGTTCCTCAGCCAACCCTCGGATACAGTTCCCAGGCACTTTTCTCCTTTGCCTTTCTTAGTCACTCCTGCTTCAGGACCCTTTGCAGGATTCTTCTGTGCTCTTTTAAATGAGCACTGGCTCCAAGGTCTTTTCCCTCTGGAAGCCTTTCTCCCTCTCCCCCCCGCCCCCCAGCAGGGTCCTTCTGCCTCCCCTCCCAAAGCACTCTAGCAGCCTCTCTCATAGAATTTCCCTCTGATCCTGTTTTCCCCTTCCTTACTGACAACCTGGCTCTTTATAGCTGCAGGGGCTTCCCTGTCTTCTTAATTGATCAAACTAAGAGTACCTATTTTAGTACAGGATAACTGGACCTGCTTCATTTAAAGGGGACAGCCACCTTGTGGCAGTCTCTTGACCAGAAGAGCTTACAACCTAAGTTCAGACAAATAAGGGTCATAGGTGGACAAACACCGGTATTGGAAGAGAAGGGATAAAGTTTACAGGAATAAGATATGCACATATTGGTTCCTTTACATCAGACGGGTTTGTTTTTTAAGCTCTCTCAGTTCTTATAGGGAACATGGCAGAAGTGAGTTTTATGGGGGGATTTGAATGCAGGGTAAGAAGTGGTTGGTGGATAAGTTTAGGAAGGGCATTCCAGCATAGAAAGAGGCACAGAAATGGAAATGGGAGAAGAGAGCATTATGCATGACATCAGTGGTGAACGGCGGGGACATGGGGGAATACCTTATGAGATAAAGAACCCCAAAACAAAACTACACCACACACAGTGTTTTCTCTATAGGAAGAACGAGAGAAACCAAACCACCCATTAGGCACGTTGTTTAATACGCTACTGAAAGGGTGTTCAGATAGTACAGTGATGAAGATGGTATAAGAAACAATGCATTATACCATCTTGTGAGTAATACATATAACGTCCCAATAAAAGTTGTACTTCAAGCAAGATGACACTGTTTAGAAATACTGTAATGACATTATATATTATTTATTATTTCTTAAGTGCTAACAAAAGGCTGGGCAGTGTACCAGACTCAGAATACTGTAGACAATTATTGCTTTGAAGGGCTGACAGTTCAAAAGAGAATATGGAGAAGACAAGATGCAGTGGTTAAACTCTCAGGAGAAATTAACGTGAAGTTATAATTTATTATCATCACCACCACCAGTGAGTTTATAAAAGGGATTTGAAAGTAAAGACTGATGATTTTGTGAAATGGGATGAGGAGAGAATTATATGCATATGGGGTGGCATGGAAAACGGTATAGATGCTGCAGAGAAGGAGAGAACAAATGGGATATTGAATCTGGCATCACTGGCAAAGTAATATGATAATCTAGATGAGACATGAGAATCACAGCAGATTTGTGATGGGCCTTAAAGGCAAGAAAAAGATGTTGAATATTCCAAATTTTATGTTCAGGTGTGAGGAAAGAATTGCTTTCCTTTTATCTGCAGCCACTGTGAGAAGTTTAATGCTTTCTGGATAAATACATTTGTCGTCAGAATAAGCCTTTAGTAATTTTTCCAGACAAGATTGTCTGGTGCATTGTGGGGTTAGTGGTTTGATCTTTGAGTTGTAATGAGATGGCTGTTAGTGGGGAAGCATTATGTTTTATTGGATGTTCCCTCCAACCCACTTTTTTTCTGGAGCTTTTATGCTTTTAGTTTTTCTATGAAATTTTTAGGTATCACATCCATATAGTAATTGAGGGTGAGAGCTTATGAGCTCAGCATTAAAATTTTGGTCAGTATAAATAAATAAAATGAAAACTGAGTGTAGAGGTGTAGCTGAGAAACATTGGGCCAGATCCTCTGTTGGTGTAAATTGTCTTCTCTCCATTGACACCAGTTGAGCTACAATTTACACAAATGGAGGGTGTGACCCATTATCAATTTTTTAAATACCAGTTCACTTAGAGCAAGACTGTTTCAGAGCTGAGAATGGATGGTGTTGATTGACTGGTTAGTAAATAATGATTTGAAGTAAACCTAAAGTACATAGAACAGTTTGCATAGACCAGAGCACTTGGGCAACTGAATTACAGGATAGGAAAACAGGTGAGCCACAGAGCTCTTATGGACATTTCCTGCTGCAAATACATGCATTTAATTGTCAGCACTTGTTTCACATAATTTGGGTCGTCCCTTATGCCAGTTCTGACACATGTATGCAATATTCTTAAAATAGATTAACTCTCCCGTTCATCAGCAGTGCTTAGAAAGATCTGGCCATTTGATATGAAGTGAGGGCAATAAGAAATGGAGTGGATGGGGAAATACTTTTGTGTTTAAACATCTCTTTAAGAGAATAATATAACTCAGTTTTCTTCTTCATACAATGTTTTTCACGTCAGCAGCAGTGCATAGGGAATTTTGTTTCTCAAATGTGGCCCTAACATGCTTTCTTGCATTGAATTATGTCATCTCTAAAAAACTACTATTTCTTTAAAAATATTTTGTTTCTCATTTCTGGTCCTACCTATATTTTTGCCACATTCCAGCAACATTTGTATAAGGAACTGTAAAGTCTGTCAGAATTTCACTTTCACTGAAGAATTTAATTAAGAAATATCCAGAAGTATTTGTAATTTTTTTATTGTTACCTTTTAACACATATAATGCCTTTTTATATTAGAGGGGATAGCCCAGAAGTCTAAGAAGCATTACATTTGAAATATCTAAGCTCCCTGGAACCAGAGTTTAGAGCCGAGCAGGACTGATTCAGCCCTTTACCCTTAAGAGGTAGATAAATTGAATTTGCATGCAGCTTGTTGTCCTTGAGTACCAAGGTTCTGTCTTCTCTATGGGGACATTATAGAGCCCCTGGCACTTCCTAAAAATAAGAGTTGGCTAAAACATTCCCTTCAAACCACCCTTTTCCTCATTTTTCAGCAGGATTTGCATTGGTTCTCTTTTATCCGAAATGTGGCTGTACTTCAATAGTGCTCTATGTAAACCAGTTTAGGATGAAAAGGGCTATATAAAAATAAATTTTCTACAGAGAGAAGCCTTGTTTAAAGAAATGAGACATTGCCACTAAATCACACTAGTGATTTTCAAAGTTTTTTCATTTGCAGACCCCTAAAAAATTTTGAGTGGCAGTGCGGACCCTTTTAGAAATCTTAGTCTGCGGACCCCCCAGGGATCGGTGGAACACAAATTGAAAACCATTCTTCTTTGGTAGTGACAACCTTTTGCGGACCCCTTAGACATAGTCTGTGGACCACAGACTGAAAACCACTGTACTAGAGTAATCCTGGAGATGGTGAAACAACAATAAATATAATCAAATCTATATTTGTTGTAACCCTATTGTGACCATCTCCTGCACTGCACTGCACTGCTCTGTTGAAGGCACTACAAAGTTGCAGCCTTCTCCAGACACAGTCCTCCCTCCTCAAGCTACTGACTGTGCTCTGCCCTGCGGCTCCTCTTACTTCCTAGGGCAGTATTAACCCCTTACTTGCCAGTGTGTGGAAGATGCCCCATGGCAATGTATGATACAAGGTTATATTTTAACCTTGCAGCACACATTCTTATCCACTGAAGCTTGACTCTGTAGAGAGAGATTTCAGATCTCATTTTTCCTTGCTACTGTTATGCACTATTTTGTGCTCCCCTTAAAAAATATCAAAACCAGGCTTTCTGTTGTATCACATAGGAGCAAACAGAATTAAGTTATGTAATATAATTGAGGGATTTTGTAACCACTTTTTAGAATCCCCAATTCATATTTACAAACTATCAGGCTTTCATTAAAGTAGCACAAAGTAAGTGTGTCTTACTCCCTTTTAAAATGTTCTTGATCTTTTTTTTTCTCTTTCTTTCTTTCGGAGGAATATACACTAGTCAAAATCTGCACTCCTGCCATTCAAGTAATTTCCTTTCCTCCCCCAAGAAAAATTCTCAGTTATAATATGTGTGTGTAGTGAATCAGTTGGAAACAAATGGTATAAGGGAGACAGCCTGGATAGTCTTGTAGAGTTATGAGCCGAGGGGGTTGTCCTTAGATATGTATGTTTTCTGATGGTTAATTGAGATAAAATGTCCACAGGTGGAAAGTCTTAGATTTTAATTGTTTTCAGGGTCTTGCTCTCTCTTCCTCACCTCAGACAACCAGATTTTGTTGAGTAACTCAAGGTTGCAAGGTGTATCTGCCTTGATTTGTTTCCTCTACAAAAACTGCTGACTAATTTTATTTTGTTTAAACCTCTCTTATAGATGAAAGAATTTCGCAATAAAATGCAATCAATATTTCCAACAATCCCTAAAAGTGCAGAGCACTCAGCCGAATGGGAAGACTTACTGAAATCCAAATGAGAGAAACACAAAGGATTCAGAATTGTATGCTTCAGTGGGGAAGACTGCAGAATTTGTGGAAAAATCCCATCTAAAAAAATAAGAAAGAAAATCACTGATTCGGATGCAATGAAGTGAGCAAATTAGTGACTGAGTTTCTGAACCTGGAGATGTCAGTTATTCTTACGACATCAAGGGAACTGTAAGATTTTTGCGATTGTTTTTTCAGCATTGTCAATAAAGATGAATTGTGGAGAAAGGAACCCGAACAGGATAACTTGGGCTGAACTTGAAAGAAGAATTTAACTATATGAGAATGTGTTTCAGTAAAAAACAAAACAAACATCAAACAAGAAACCGATCTTGAGTGGATATTTATAATAAAATATAGTTGCAAACTCTTACCCTGTCTTGCTTCCTTAAGAAAATTCAAGGTTGTTCGGAAAATAATGAACAGTAATTTCATTGACATTTACTTGGCTTATTAGGAGTAAAGGTGGCTGAGTAACTACAGATCAGTTAATATAGTCTGTAGAAAAGGCATGTAATTGGTTATCTCAATTCCTGAGGAGATATCTGAACAATACCTATGGAGGGTGGACTGAAAACATCTAACATATCAAGGAAATACAGGAAAGTCCTATCCAGTTTTCTCTATAAAGTGAAGGATCTTCTCTTTATAAAATACACTTTTTTTTGAGCCATTGTTCTTTTTTTAAAATTGGAATGCTGTAACAAGAGGCCCAATAGCTTGCACAAGAATCTGTCATGAAAATGAAGAGGTTATAAAATAGTGCGACATCCAGTCTGCCCTATACCACAAACACTTTTCAGCTAAGAAGTCACGTGGGCAGGTAGAGTTTTCAGTATTTGTGTGATTCCTATGTCTGCTACCTGGAGAGTCCTAAGTAATCTGTCATTCTTCATGCTGAAATGATCTCATAGTGTGGGTGTAAGCTAAGGAAGAAAAATGTCTAATTCAAATATATTTTTAGAACTGTAGATCTACAACGTTTGTAAAAATATTTTTAATATGTACATTCTTCCAGTGAAACAATCCCTTGCTGAATGTTCAATTAGCAGATTTTTTTATTAATTGCTCAAGGTCCAATTAGTCAGCCATAAGGTTTAATAAAGTGCTCTTGAAGATTATCCTTTGCGATTAAACCTTTTCATTCCTAGGAAAGAATATTTTTTTAAAAATCTCAAAGGTCAAATGAATAATAGAGTAGCATGGTTTCTCTTTGTAATATGCCATAAGAATATTATTTTTGAAGAAGTCGAAGTGTAATAACTGACAGCATTTAAATAGCTTATTCTGTGCAGTTCAATATTAAACAAATCATGGTGTACACACTCTTCAGCACACCCCCAAAGATGGCACCTTTTCATTATTTCTGTTAGTTCATGCATTTACTAACTACCATAGTGCCTAATGCTATGACAGCTTTGTGCTGAGTTGCCAGGATTTAACAATATGGATATACCATTTGCAAAGCCAAAGACAATCAAGTGCTAAACAAAATAAGAGAAGCTTGCATCATGTCTTTGAGATGGCTACGCTCTGGTTGAACTCCATTCTTGCTTCCACACAACTAATAACGTACTTAGGAATAGCCCACTCCTATTGCTGTAGTACTTCAAAGCTCCAGAGTCCACCACAGATCTTAAGAAGCACCTACACTCTAGCATGACTTCTTTAGTGTTCCTAAATTCTATAGCAGTTACTACTTCTGTTTTTCTAAGCCCACAGATGTAACCATGGTGTTTCTAAGGTGTACACTACAGGGTAAGGTCAACGTTAGCTGCCTTATGTCTACTTAGTTGTGCAAGTGTCTTCATTTGATTGTGGCTCCCACAGAACTAAATGCCTCTTTATGCTGATTGAGGCCCAGTCTACACTAACCGTTGCAATTTGGTGGCAGTCGATGGGAGATACGCAAGTGACATAAATCACTTGTGTATCTCCTGTCGACTTCGCGGCGTCTCCTCTACATGGCATCCACACTGCGCTGCGCCGACAGGTACAGCGTTCCCTTCGACGCAGTGCTACGCCGCTTACCGGGGTGGTTTTCCTGCATCGCTTGCTGGATCGACTGAGCAGGTCTACACAGACCGCTCAGTTGATCCAAAGCAATCTATCTGACAGTGGCAAATTTGCCGCCGTCAGTGTAGACCCAGCCTTAGTAACACCACCTCCCTGACTGGTACATAGCTATGGTTGCTGTAATTAGATTGACACAGTGTCAGTATAGACACAACATTGTTTATGTTGACTGTTACTGGCTTTCAGGAGCCATCCCACAATGCCCCACACTGACAATACAATTAATATAAGCTCTCCTAGTTAGGACACACACCACCAATGCAAGCAAGCGTGCGCATGCACAAGCAATTTAATAACTGTGGTGACTGTATGCTGATGTAAGTTAGAACGACATAATTTTGTAGTGTAGATATGGTGTAAGCCTAGAGGCTGAACATATATCACTTCCAGAGCCATTTCTGAATATTTCACAGTATAAATAATATATATCAGATTACATTAAAACAACTAGGGAAATCTTAATCTACAGACAGATCTTTAAAATATAATTAGTTATCAACTTAATTCTACAACAATCTAGTACAATAGTGTTAGGACTTTAAAGCAACAAAAAACTATTGAAAGTGAAGAAATACATAGTTCAGATTCTTATACCCATCATAACTGCATGAGTCATTCACTTTTTGCCTGGTGCAAAAGTGCCTGATTGTGTAAAATACAGAGTGCATGATTTGTCAGTCAGATTCCAATCCATGTGAAAAACATGGATTGCTCATCTCTTAAATTGTACTGTGCATATTGTCCACTGAATATACATGCCACTCTTCCTGTGCCATATTACTGCTTCTCATCATCATCATATTTAGCATGGATGGTACCTGAAACCATAATAACGTCTCAAAAGACATGCATACTTCTGCACGAAAAGAGAAACGAGAAGACAAGAATTACACCAGTGTGGCTAAGCAGCAAGGCTCAAGAAGTTATTCAAACCAAACAGAATTTGGAAATTCTAACCTACTGAAACAAATAAAATGGAGCATGAACTACAGCAGGCTACACAGAAGAAGAAAATCAGAAAGGCTAATGGATTTCAAAGAACATGTAGCTAATAGTATACAAACAAACAAGAAGTTCTTTAAGTGTATCAGAAGTGGGAAGTCTGTGAAAGAAGTAATGGATCTGCTGGCTCACCAATTTCCATCTTTAAAAGTTATTTGCTTTTGACTGCTCTCTGCATTAGCCTAGCCAGGATGAAGAAAAAAATCCAAGAAAGAGAGGCAGGTCATTTAGAATAGCAACTCCTTTAGTAGAAGCGGTCATAATAATATAAGGGTATATATGCAGCTTTGCTGGTCAAAGCAGTTAATCTGGATTAGTTGTGGAAAGATTCAGGATCCTTCAAGGCATGTTTGCTTGTATGTACATCTGTGTTGTTTTCATTCACTCTCACCTACTCTCTAACCACATTCAGTAATAAGAGAGACAAGGTGAGTGAGGTAATATCTTTTATTGGAGACAAGCTTTCTCGTCAACAGAAGTCGGTCCAATAAAATATATTACCTTACCCACCTTCTCTCTCTAATGTCCTGGGGCCCACATGACTACAACAACACTGCATACAACTTCAGTAATAAGAGTCACAGAAGTACTGTGTACTGCATATGAAATCTGCCTATAAAACTATTATTCACAATCCAGGGTTCCTAGGAAAGGGTTGTTGCCCTCACTTTCCCCTACTGCTCATTTTGTAAAAATGTAATGCAGGGTTATAGGGATGTAAAAAAGGTAATGCAGAGTTATAGGGATGTAAGAAACCTAGTACAGGTAATGTGTACAGAGAAATAATTTACATATTACACATTCATCCTGAAGAATCCCAAAATGCTTCCCAAAATATATACAACTCCCATGACACACAACTATCTCTGTGGTAGAGGGTGGCAAATGAACACAGAGCACAGTGCTCCTGTGTGGGTGGTGGAACTATTTGATCCATATCATCTAGGCCTCCCTCCTACTCTTACAAAAAGTCTGGTGGGCCTTTAATGGCCTGATTTTTGTCACCTTCCACTGATTGAAACTAGTCGTGAGTGCTGAGCACCTCTGAAAACGCAGGCCATGAAAATACATGCAGAGCTGGACCTTGTTTTGTAAGGTTTCATTCAAAAGCCCCCAGAGATGTGTGAACCTCAATTAAGGATAAGACTGAATCAACACTGCAGAGTTTGAACCTGTTGCTGTAGGGATTCTAGATGTGTAGGCCAGTAAGCAATCCCATCTGGGTAAAAGGGTCTATATTAGCATTTGGAATCAAGCTGACAGAAGTTTTTTGTAATTTGTCTGTTTCTTTTATATCGGGGGCATATTGTTAAACATTTTTCCCTCCCATTCACTAATTTAACAGCTAATGTTATCCTTTATGTGAGCACCATCTGTATATTGTGTTCTGAATGTTGCTAGATATGGAAGAGCAGAAATTATATGGAATTTCAACTTTGCCTTATTGTCATTATCTCGGGCAGAGTATGACAAACAATCACATTTATTGCCTGCAGCATACAGAATCACCCTATTAACCAAGAAGACATTTTTCACAGACTTAAAAAGAAACAAAGCAGATATTATCTTCCCAGAAGCAATCCATTTCATGTGCGCTGAGTGCTACAAACATAAAAATGGGTAAATGCAACAAGACATTTCTCCTTTTACAATCACATTAAGAGGGACTTTAGTCAAGGCCCATTTTAGGGTTAATACTGAATTCTGAATTTAAATGCACAAAAGAGCTTTTGTAAAAAGCAGAAGAGAACTTACTTTGAACTGATTTCTCATGCATACAAAAACAAATTTTGTTTGGTCATTTATTACCACAAAATAGGGCTACCATTAATTTAAGTTTCAGGAGAACAAGTCAGTTATTCATTAGACTGGTAAGTAAACCAATTGGCCTCCTTTCACCCTGATGTGTTAATCTGATAGTCCAGAGGATGGGGAAAGATACAACAATTCATAATTTAAGCATATAAAACAATATTCCTCTTATGACTATCTAACCCTAGACCACAAGAGAATGATGAAAAAAATAAAAGAGAGACAGAACCAACCCTAACTGATGGTAACAAACTATATGTATATTCATTGCCCAAAACTTTGTTGATGCACTGTTGAGGTTGCGTATCAGTGCCTGGCACCTTACAGAACGTGAAATGCACCAATACTTAAAACCTCTGCCAGAAAGAAATAAAGCATTACAGTAAAACAAATTTGAAAAATAGGAAATCGAGAGTTAAGATAAGGTCTCCGACACTGCACCTGTCACCCCCACCTTAACTCTGCCCTCCTGGAGTTGGCTTTGGGCATGGGGACTAAACCAAACCTGACATGTGGACACACGGCCATCTAAAATCTATGAATGTATGAAAGTTTTTGGGCTGCTAAAATGGCTGCCACCGTCACTTCCAGAGGCCAGCTTCCATTAGGTATGTCGAGAAAACGGGAATATAAAACAACTTCATCCCTCTTTAAAATTTGCATATTCTCAATGCCCACCAGAACCCACATCTGCATTGGCATTCCCACAGCATTTTCACCCTCTGCCTTCTGTACTGCACTGTTGTCCTGTGGAGTTCTCTCAGTCTGGTGGCACACATATCTGCCCCAAAGGCTCTGTCAAGGCTAACTGATGAAGACGACGGCCTGGAGGGAATTCCTCTGACAAAGCTGAATGGGTGTTACCATCTGGCAGGACTTTGGTGGTTTGTCCGGAATAGATGAAGTAGTCGAGTCTAGTCTAATTTATATAAATTTTTCTATCTCCGTCATCAGAAGCTTAGTGTTCGCTAAGCCTGTTCTAAACTCAACCTTTATCCTAGGGCAGTTTTCAAGACAATCTCCTTATGCAAATGAGATTTAGTGTAATTTGACTATTAAGCGCAGTGTGTGGGGCATGCCATATCTGAGGCACCCTAGACCAAGTGACTCCAAACTTGCACCACAAATTCTACCCACTGACCCTGACAAGGTACAGCAATTTTCAAAACAATCTGAGTATGCCTGTGAATTTAAGAGTTCTTTGAAGCACCAGCTGCAAATTTTCCAGTAACCCTCTGCTTCAGCTAGGAAGGAACTCATGTGAGCAGCACATTCTCAGAAAGCTACCAAGGGAAGGACTCACATTCTCTGTATACGGGCGTAGCTCAACTTCAATGGCCACAGCACATCACCTGGAGTCACCTGGTTATGATGATGGCAGGCTGCCTGCAAACATTCAGGCTTGCTACAGAGTTCTAGTTCTGCTGCACGCACGCGCACACACGATTTTCTCTGGCACATCAAGTTGGCTAAAACCTCACTGGAGAGCCAATTTTTGTCCTGAATAACGTTTTAAACATTGCCAGAGACTAGCTCAGATCAAAGCTGAGGGGGTTATAAATCAGTTTGGGAAGAAGCAGAGCCACACTCTCAGGCTGGGTCTACACTGACGGCGGAAAAGTCGCCCCCGTCAGATCGATTGCTCTGGATCGACTGAGCGGTCAGTGTAGACCTGCTCAGTCAATCCAGCAATCCACACAGGAAAACCACCCCGGTAAGTGGCGTGGCGCTGCGTCGATGTTCCCTTCGACGCAGCACAGTGTGGACAGTACGCAGAGGAGACGCCACGAAGTCGACGGGAGATACGCAAGTGATTTATGTCACTTGAGTATCTCCTGTCAACTGCCGCCGAATCCCGAAGGTAAGTGTAGACTGGGCCTCAGCCCCAAGCATGAACAAAATAAGTTATAAGACTCATAAAATGTTGATGTCATGACAGGGTTTTTGTGTGTGTGTGGTTTTTTCAGGGGGTGGGGAGGGCGTAATTTCTGAAGCCTCTTGCTTAAATTATCCCAAATTTAGGCCCAATTCCAAATCCTGACGACAGACAGCAAATTCCAAGGCAATCTGACTATGTGGATGTGGATATCAAAGCACTTCAGAAAAAAACAGCTGTTAAAGTCTCAACTTTAACTGAAGTGGTGCTACCTTGCCACTACTACAGTGTTGTAACTGTTTAGCTGTGTGATGGTTATGCCTTATTTTCTGTATATTCCAGCTTTAAAGCTCTAAGGACTCCAAAGACACGTCTCTTGTGTATGTTCAGTGCAGCAGACCAACCATGGAGACATTGGTTCTTACTGGTAGAGTTTGCTTAAATTAAATTAAAGGTTATACTGACAGAAAGCATCTGTTTGATTTTTTTATATATGAAAAAACATAATGCACAGAGTAAAAATCACTTCATTTTAATCTCCCCTAGGTTTTGTTAGTTATATCATGTGCTGAATTTAAAACAATAGCACATTTTCTGTGAGAGTTTAAGATTGGGACAGGTTGGTAGTCCAGTGAGAAAGAGGAAATAGAGGAGAGCCTTTGTCATGCATTTATTTCTTCTGCATTGTGTGTTACCAGATTTGCCCGTCGCTTTGAGGTATGCTTATTAGGGTTACTTTCCTGGAAGAGGGGTGTGTGATCCTATTAATGTGGTGGTTGTGTTACTTGTGTGTTCATATGGCTACAAGTCTCGTCCCAGTGGAGCTATCATGCAGGACCTAAGGTTTTCAGATTCAAATAACACCCCCCACCCAGATACACACACCCATTCCAGATTAACTGAGTGCATCTGAGCAGACCGGGCTGTCAGCACTCTCAGCTGACCCCTTATACGTCCCTGAACTCAGCAGACTGGGTGACACAGCACTGTCAGCTGTCACCCTCATGTGCCCCTTGCAGCTCACCAGAATGGAGCACACTTATGAGCAGGCTGGGTCAAACAGCACTTTCAGCTGTTCCCCTTATGTGCCCCTGGTCTCCATAGGCTAGGCAGAGCAGCACTTCTCAGCTGCCCCCTTTATATGCCTCTTTGCAACACAATTGTTCGAGCAGTAACCCCCTTGATAAGCAAACCCCATAGGATTTTGGGCACTCTAGGGATCTTTGGCTTAGGTAAAAGAAGCGTTGCTGCAGAGCAAGGTAGGGAAGCCAAGAACACAAAGGAGTAAATGCATTTGGAGAGAGAGAGAAACTGGCAACCAGTTTAAGTCTAATAGTTTATTGCCAGGTATATAAAACTTATGATACTAAAAGTGATGCCATACAAGGAGAGAAAAACAATCTAACACTTACAATACAACAAAATTACAGTAGGGGTATTGGAGAAGGCTAGGTCAGATTTGATTACAAAAGTAGGAAGTTATACCTGGATTAGAGAGAGAGAGAAATGGGGAAAGATGGGGGGGGATCTCACCACTCCTTGCAGCTCAGAAGTTCCCAGGAGACAGGCTGTTCAGCTTAGGGCAGGGGTCAGCAACCTTTACTATGAAAAGAGCCATTTTCTGGAGCCTCAAAACATAGCTTACCGCGGCTGAAGAGCCGCATGCGGCTCTGGAGCCGCGGGTTGCCAACCTCTGGCTTAGGGTCAAGAGCGCTTGAGAGAGAGGCAAAACCCACAACAGGATCAGTCAGGAAATGGGGAAGCAGGCAGCATTTTGGATCCAGGCATCAGAACAGAGATTTGAACTTGCGTAGGGGTTTTTTGTAGAACCAGGTTTGTTTATGGGTAAACAATGTCTCAACGAAGTACCCCACAGTGGTTTTCTCTATGCTGGACAATAGGAAACGATCACTTCTGGCTATGGGCAGTGTTCCTAGAGGGAGCTCACAATGCAACAAGGCAGATACAGTGTTTTGCATACCAATAACTAGAATGGTCTGATAACTGCAGAGCTGGATGGGTGTAGGTGTGAGTTCATTTACATCAAGAGCAGAGATCTCCCATCATGCAGCGCATCCCTGCTTTGCCAACCCCAGAGTTCAGTGCAGTCCCTGCTTTGGATTTTGATTCTCCATTCTTCATGCTAATTCTTGTTTCAACTTCAATGTAGATGAGGCTCCTGTTCTCCATTCAATGTGCTAATTGAGATGCCTCTTTTTACATCTTCTATGTAGATGAGGCATGGGGAGTTGTCTTAATCCTATCACTCTTGTTTGGAGAGTTTTAGGTGTCTCCCCCACTGCCTTTTCATTGCTTTTGTTTCTGGTTCAAGCAGAGGCTGGGGGGTGGGTGGGGGCGGAGGAGAATTCAGGTGAGCCAGAGAGAGAAGGGGTTTTGCACCCTTGTTCCCCAAGAACAGAGCTGCCAGGTAACATATGCTTCATGCTTAATTTGAATTTTTCCTTGTAATTTTAAAACCACAATGGAAACCTTTTTTCATTGTTTCACCAACTCTTTGCGTATAGGATAATTCTGCTATTTCTTATTATGCAACGCAACTTAATCTACCTGCTTCTCTTCAATGGTGCATCCAGGAGATCTTTGCAAGCTAGATTAAAGTAGAGGTGTGACTTCTCTCCTTTGCCTTATTTGTTGGATAGAAAACTCTTTGGATAAAATGGATTTAATCATCAGACTATGGCTCTCTACTGGGCTCAGTTACATGGCCTATTGATTGATATTTTGTATCATTTCACCTCAAGAACAATCTGTGAATGGTATACAGGAAGTCTGGGATCCAGTCGTTTAACTCTTGCAGAAGAAACCCAGACCACTTTTTGGTGTGTGACACTGCTTTGGCCTTTTGGCCCTTGACTGCATGCTTCATTTCTCTCCATATGTTGTTTCACCTTAAGCAGTGCAGTTCCCCCTCTCACACACATATTTTTACTTTGCTTTCCCCCCTTAATTTCTTTTTCCACCCTATTTAATGTAAAAATAAGGGCAAGATTTTCAGGCAGTGATAAATGTTTTTAGGTGCCTTGATTCTGAATGTCAAACTTGAGAAGCCATAACAGGGGCTAATATTAAGGAAAGTGCGCCCAGCACTTTCTGCATAGCAGGTTCCTTCAAAGCGTTTCATGTTAGATACTCAATTAATTGAGGTACCAAAAAAAAAATCATTCACTCTTCACTTTTGAAAATCTTAGCCCATAGTGATTATTACATGTTCTATTTCCTTTTTCTAATGGTTAAAATTTACTATTCTCTGTATTGTATGTACGGGTACTATTTAATAAACAGCTTATTCTTGAAAAGAATAAAGAGGTCAGTCGTGATATCTTTATTCGACCTTTGATTGGCCTAAAATAGGAAATTGCTTTTGTTGGTCACAGGCTTATTTCTATAGCCTCTCCCTTCATAAGAACACAGGATATGAAATGAAAAACTCTCTTGCAGCAATTTTGCTGAAAGCTAAAAATAAAAGCTCACATCAGAAGATCAGAGCAATTGAGAAGATGTCTTATTCTGTGTTTAAGACTAAGATGATGTTAATGCTGAATACACTCAAGAACAAAATCGTCCGCTGTTAATACTTTCCAGTGAATATATTGGATTTTTTCTGCTAATTATTTCAGATGTCTAAGGAACTGTTCATTGTAACACAGGTTATGTACTGTGTTGAGTTAAACAAACAGTGGGTACCTCATTAGCACAAAATACCATAGATTATAGATGAAATCATATGACTTTAGATCAATTTTTAACTTACATTAAAAAACTGAACTTTTTCTGTTCTGCCCCCCAGTCTGAACGTTCACAAGCGCAGAAGCACTTCCTATCAGAATAAACTGATATGGGCTTACAGTTACGTGGGTTTTTCCCTTTGTGTTTTTAATGACAGTGATTATTCTGCCGCTGGACATGGCTATCACTCAGAAAAAGTGATGTTCTTTGTGATACTCTCAACGTCTGTAGACGTTCGTAAGCTTCGGGTCCAACCTACTTTGACATTGTTTTCCCTCTGACTGTTAAACCAATCAGATTAGGTTGCTGATGGCCCTTGCACAGCTGCCAGAGGATGTGTGCAGGCAAGGGACCCTCTCCCTTCTTGCTCCATTGCCAAAGAGGGGCCAGCCGCACCTGCAGTTGTGTGTTCTCTTGAGAACAGAAAATGGCACCCGATAGGAGTCCTGGGGTTATTAGCCAACCAAAAATGGCTAAGAAGGAAGCCCTGCTTCTCTTTCGACACATATCATTGGGGCTGGCTAGCCATGGAGCACAATGCATGTTGCACCCTCCTAAGACACAATAAAGCAGGCATTTTCCTCACTGCACAGAAGGGAGCTCCAGAAGGCATTGTCCCTTTTGAGCCCCCAGTGCTTTTACTGAGCTGGTGTGCCTTCCACCCTGTCTCCATCCTATGCCTGTGGCTAGCAGGCACAACCTGGCCCTTAAAAAGGTATGAGAGAGTGAAATGTTTTCAAATAGACTTTGCACCTTCCTCTCCAGAAGCAGGGCATCTCCGCTTCAGAGAGGCTACGCAAAGTGGTGTCGTGCGCCTTTAACAAAAGCAGGAGAATCGTTCCAGCCAGCATAAGCTAAGAAATGGAAGCTTGTCAGAGGGAGCACGTCAAAGCGAAAGGCTCGAGTTCGCATGCACACACAAGCTTTGCACTTGCTGCTCCCCGCCATTCACATGAGAGGAAAGAGCGTGATGGGAGCAGGCAGGTACACACAGGCACAGAAGGGCATGTGGTGGACCCAATCTGTACCACAGATGGTAGAATAAGACCCACGCTTCCTGTGAGGCCGTTCAGCCAAGGTTCAGAGCGCCAGAACTTGTTCCCTGCAGCTGCCCTTGTTCACTACACTTGGACTAACACTAATGTGACAGATCTGCACAGGATCAGGCCCTAAAACATAATCATGAACATGGAACATTGATCCCCAGAATCTTTATGATAAGACATTGTAAGACTACTCAGGGAGCAGGGACACCTGCCGCCTAACCAAAGTGCCTGATCGATTTCAGTAGAAGTAGCCACCCTATTCCACGGTAATAAGAAGAACTGGACAAAACATTCTTAATGAAGAGAGTTGGATTTTGCTGCAAACACAAAACGCAGCCTAGATTTGCATAGAGATGTGGCTGTGGTTAAGGTAAATCTTTGACAAGCAGCAACATGAACAGAGGAGCATTTCTAAAGCCAGGCACTGGTGCAGGACTGGGGATGAAGCAGGGTACTCTGCTATTCTCCCAGAAAAGACTTGCTGAGGATGCTTGTTCCACTGAAGACAGTGGAGATAGCACAGCTGGCTACCTCCTGAAAAGCCCCTGAGGAAGCAGGGGCCATCCAACTGCTGCTCCCCTAAAGTCATCAGAGAGTAGGAGAGAAGTGGTACACGTGAAGTGGTATGCCAGGTGTCCTGAAGTCAAACTCAAAAGGTGAGTGTGGGAGGCCAGACCTCTGCTGGGAAGAAGAGTCCAGGGTTGCCACGCAACATTTCTGCCTGCTGGCCCACACTACAAGTCAGAAGTGCTGGAAATCTTCTCCTTACCAGACTCTAAAGGTAGAGAGAGGGATGATGGGGAGGAATTTATAGTTTCAGGTTAAAACCATGTGCTACTTGGCGATTCTGACCTCAAACCAGCTGAAATTTCATTGTTCGGAAAGAGTTTTTCCTTTTAGTTTGTCTGTTTTTGAGTTCCTTTAGATCTGAAACTCAAAGCAAAACCTAAGATGGAGAAACTTCATGCAAACAGATACCACTGAGCTTTATCCAGCTCTGATCTCTCATATCTATAGTACCTTTCCTCCTGAAAAAGGGCCCAAAGAGCTTTATAAACTAGATACAAAGAGAAATCCCTTAACACACACACACACACACACACACACACACACACACACACACACACA
>ML675604.1:22275115-22297835 GCA_007922155.1 Mesoclemmys tuberculata
CACCCCCTCTTTCCTCAGATGCATGTGAGTACTTCTCAGAGCCTCACTCATGATCACATCATATCCTTTCATCTCACTGTAGCTGGTCTATTATTGTTTATCATTTGCATCAAATAGGTAGAGTACTGTATTTTGAAACTATTGTGGCATAAATTTGTATATGTATTTAAGGTTGCAGGGAATATGTTTGCAGTAAGCCACATAATATTACAGAATAGTGCTTTATCTTTTCCTTCCTTTGGGAACAGCCCTATAGTGGGGATCAAAATTTCCCAACATTCAACAGTGTGAAATTTCCACTGTAATCTGTTGTGTTTGAAGCTTAGATCAAAGCTAAAGGGCCTGGAAAACATCTTTTACATCTGAGAAGCAAACATTCAAAGTTTCCTAATTTACTGCTCTTTGTTGTACTGCTCATTTTGAATACTGGTATTTATTATCCAAGACCCTGCTAAGTTGGAAAGTACAGGAACCTTTGGAAAATATAGCAGTAAAAGCATTAAAAAACAAAATACCAAACGTTAAAACTGCCGCAACCAGTAAAAGAGAGAACCCTGATTTTAGTGCCTTCCGAAGCAGTCCCTGATACAGCTCAGATACTATATTCTTAGCCTATGGGTCAGGGTAGTGCTATCTCTGGTAGAGCAGAAAGGATTAAGAATCAGGACACTAAGACACTTTTGAGTCTTAACTGATACTAACCTGAAAAAAGTTACTCTGGGAAAGAAAAAAAAATGACATTTCACAGAAAATTAAGTAGTAACTTACCATTTCTCCAGCAGAGGGTGGCCTAAGTATATGAGAAACAGTCTTGCACATCTCTAATCAATGCTTTCTGCTGTGAATTGTAGTAGAGATTGTGGAATCTGCAGTCTTTTTCTTTTAAACAGTTTTATAGGTAGAGAGAGGACCTGGAGACCTACAGTGTAAATTTTAGGCTCTTTCCTAAAACAGGAAAATATTAAATAAAAAAAAAAATTTAAGGCAACATCAAGGACACATTTAAATTAAAACAGTTAGAAATGCAAAAAATTAGCTTCTAGCAGCAATGTTAACTTGAACATGATTCACATATTTCATACTTTCTGGGATATACATAAACAGCACTACGTTACTTATTGATGCTAATAACAAATTTGCACTGTGGTAGTGTCTAGCGGTCCCAGTTCTTAACCAAGGCCCCATAGTGCTAGGTGCTACCCCCTTACCCCCCCCACACACAGACAAACATGATATCTTGGAGTAGATATTAAGGCCTCATCCTGAAAATATTTACAAGAGTGTATCTTTACTAAGTGCTTGCTTGCTCAGGCCTTGATAAAAAAAAAAAAAAAAAAAAAAAAAGGAATAGGAGATAATCTGTATGTGCAAGGTGGCTGAGTTAACATAACTCTTGAAGCCTTAACTTCTGCATTTCCTAACTTTGTAGTTTTCTCTTTATTTTAACACAGTTACATTAACTTATGTTGCCTGGAGTCTTTCCCTATGACATGTTTTCTTTATACATGTGGGTTGTCTTTTCACAATAAAGATACCAGAGGGCAGGTGTACTGGACACCCCCAATCACACTAGAGATGTCTGAAGGCTGGTAGCTTGGAAACTGACAACAATTATTGGGGAACAAGGAGGTGGTTTGGGAAAGGGAGGCTATGTAAGAAGGACGTGGTGGTGTTTTTTATAAGTTCCATACCATTTGTGTTTTAGGATGCTTATCTGAACTCCGAACCTTTGAAGTTCTCTCATATAGGGTCTGATTTTTTACTCTATTACACCAATTTTATGGAGATGTATAACTCCTCTGAAATAAATGTGTAAAACTGGAGTAACAGAATAAGGGAATCAAGCCCAGTGTGTTTGTTTATATATATATATTTTTTTTGTTAAATGTACAGTTTCACTGGGCACCTCACCACACAAGGCTCTGTCCTTGGCTGAATGCTCTTCTCTTTCTACCCCCCGGTCTTTGGGGCACTTTTCCTTTTCACCTGTTTGTCCAGTATCTAGTACAATGAGACCCTGATCATTAGGGCTTCTAGACACTACTGGAAACAATAGCTTCTCCGTTTGATACACATAGAAAGTGTTGGGTTTTTTTGTCTGCATACCCATATGAACACTAGTATATAAGAGCCCAATCCTGAAAGCACTTGAGCATGTGTAGTAGTTTTATTCACAAGATACCGCAGTTGAAGTCAATTGCCATAAGTAAAATTATACGTACGCTGAAGCATTTGCAGGATCGCACCCCCACCCCAGATTGCTTATGGTAATGCCAAGAATAAAGCAATGTTCTGTGCCCACTTATTGGTTACTGGGGAATCTTGTTGGATTAAAATCAGCTATAGATGGCACCCAATCTACTTTTCTGAGTCATCCAAAAAGCTCTCAAAAGAGGAAGAAAAGATTCAGCAGACTTAATATTTCAAGGAGAAAGCAACATAAAAATTGCTATTGGATCAGAACCAAGGTCCAAATTGTTCAGTATGCTGGTTCTGACAGTAGCCAGCACCAGATGCCTCAGAGGAAGATGATTAAAAAAGAAAGAAGTAGGTGTCAGAGGTAGGATTATCTGCCCCCATGAAGATCTCATTCTAATCTCTAATAGAGATTGATTTAAACCCTGAAACATGAGATTTTCTAACAAGCAAAAACACATTTCCCCCTCCCCCCGCAAAACCAAAACCAAAACCAAAACAAACCCCATTCAGAACTTCTGTAAACACAATAGAGGCAAAAAAGGACACAAAAAAACTCCTTTTGTCTCCTTTGCAGAACATTTTAAGCAGCACAGTGAGAGACCAGAGCTACAGGACTTTGGGCTGCTCATGTGGCTCCACATACAGTGAAAGTCAGGGGCTCTGTTAATCTCTTATTTTCACTGTCAGCTTACTTACAGCAAAGATAGTATCAGAAAGTTTTAAAAGCAAAATAGAGGTTAGATTCTATTTAATGTTGATACTCTAAAAGAATAAATGAATCAGCCAACTGTATTTAATTGGCAATTAACATAATTCTGGTCCACTGTAGCTGAAAGATAATGAAAGAGCGGATTGCAAATGAACAAAGAGTAATGTGGGAGGTTACAATAGTCCCATACCTCCAAATGGGAAACCAGTTTCTCTTCTAACACTAGATGCTTTGATTGGCAAAGGTCTTTATCGTGCCATGAAAAATTTACTCGTCACAGTAGGAGACATGAAAGGAGCTTCTGCTGTGTAGGAGGTGGGGTGTGGGGTAGGTGGCTACAGAACATGCACCCAAGGTGGCTGCATGCAGCCTGTGTATAGTGGAACTGTAGAAGCCAGTCCAAAGAGGGGAAATAGGGATGTGTATGTGTGTGGAGAGGGAATGGACATCAGTATAACCATGCATCCACAACTGTACAGAACAAATGGTCACAAATAACACAAAGAGATATTCAGGGCTGGCAGACCCTGTTCCAGCCCTGCTGATGAAGTAATGGCTGGAAAGATTACTCTCATTCTGTGTACATGTTGGAAGTTAGATAATCACTCCCTACCCCATAAATTTCTTCCCATGTAGCCAGGGTTTGTGTGGTATGATTGCGTGAATTCCACCCAAAATGCTTTTCTCTCCTTTCCACTCACCACCTCAGTTCATGATCCTTTTAAAATTTAAAATCCATTCAGCAAATTGTCATCTTATAAAATAAATCCTATTTAATTCCAGTAGTAATGCTGACAAAATCAAAAGGACAACTGTGTCTAAGTCAAGGTCCACCTTTCCCTAGAATTTAAAGTAAATCTATATTTAGCCCCTTCTTGGCCTTGAGGGGAAAAACCCATTTATTATCACTTTATTATTCTATAATAAATGGCAGATGAATCTAGCTCATGGAAACAGATGCAACATTAATGGGGTGAAGCTGTACCAAAAAAAGAATATGGTCTAGTGAGACAGTTCACTTTTCTCAGTATTAACCATCGTCACCCCAAGGTCCTTTTCCTCCCAGTTGAGTAAAGTTATTACAGATTTTTTTAGGGAGAGGACATAAGCCTAGATCCAGACATGAAACATTACAAATCAACAAGCCCTTATCCCATGCATTACAAGTGGAGCTAACCAAAAAAATGGAACTCCCACTGTAATGGAGTTGGCACCTGCCTCTCGTGAGCATCCCCCTTTGGCCAAGTGCGTGTCTGCAATATCTTTGCTTTGGAATGGTGCAGCACCCACCTTTCACAAGTGCCCCCTTTTGATCCGGTGTGAGCTTGCTGGTTTTTCTGTTTGGAACAGGGGTGGCACTCACCTCTCACAGGCATCCTCCTCCTGTAGCCAATGGTTTCACTAGCAGATCTTCAGCAACTCAGTCCTCTGGCCAAAGCACAACGTCTGCACATGGAACAAACAAAAACCCCTTCTGGGGTATACAATCTCGACTGCCTGCCAAGGGTTCCTTTCAGGAGACACTGCCTTCTATAATAATCCAACAGGGCTCATCACAGTACCCTTCATTGGTGTGTCCTTTCGGCAGCCCTCCCTGGGCTCAGTCTCTAACCAGACCAACACGGTCCATCACAGTGCCCTTGCTTGATCTGGCTAGGCTCTGGGCTCAGTCCTTGCTTGGCTCTGCAGCCAGCCAGGAGCTCTTTCTTCACTTCCCCGGTCATTGGCAGCTTTTTCTGGGCTCAGTCTTGCCTGCATTGAGCTGAGCTGTCCCTGATCCTGGTGCTCTTCCTTCCTTCCTTCCTTCCAGCCAGCCAGCCATTCCTCTTCCAGCTCCAGGCAACAACTGACCACTCTGTCTTTGCTGCTTGCTTTATATGGCCCTTCTGGCCTCTGATTGGCCACTCCAGCAGTCCTTCTGATTGGCTGCTTCTTCTGCAGCCACTCTAGGATGCTTGAAGGACTTGTCTTCTGCTCTTTTCTGGGGTAGGGTAAGGCAGATCTACAAGGCCTTCAGCAGGGGGCCTCTGGACTTGGTCCACCCCATCACATCACCATGCAAAAAACTACATGTTTTTTAATAAAAAAATCTTTCTGAACAGTGACAAAATGTTAAAACTGAATTGTTTTGCAGGAAATATTTTAAGGAAAATTTTCAATCAGCTCTAGTTAGGAACAAAAAAATGTCTGTCTGTAAATAGTTAATAGACAAAGTGCCAATAGATAGCGTTCAAGGGTATGTAGCATATTGCCTGGGTTTTGTAGGACCAATAGAACTTCTAGATGTTGTGCACTGCAAATGACTTTTGTGTAGTTCTTACACCAGCTCTTACCACCATGGACTTGCAGCATTACCCAGTGGAGATATATATAATCAGGCAGGTCAATTGAGAGCATAGATACCAAATGATTTGTTACAATCCCTTCATGCCAAATACCCAAATAAATACAACCAGACCAAAGACAAACAACTAATTTGGTGAGAAAAGATATGCCACAAGAGTGGCTATAATAGATTGTCACATCTGGGATAACACAAAGGATGGTTTATTGACTGCAGTGAGGACAGGAAGAAGGAATGGCTAAGCAAAACAGTGCTTAATTTTGAAAAGTGCTGAGCATCCTCAACTCCTGAAGTCAATGCCAGAGGAGGGTGCTCAGCAGCTCACAGAGAGCAACCAACGCCTTGCAGGATTGGCTCCTTTAAGAACACATTTTTCCTAACTTCTGCTAGTTGGTTCCTTTATTTTCTTTGATTACTTTAATAGAAAATATCCTATATCAGATAAAGATACTTTCCCCCTCTCTGCCTTCAGCTGAATTACAATAGAAGTCACTAGTGATAAATCTTTCTAAAAAAAAAAAAATATCTCAGAAATTTTTTTACCAGGCTTTATTGAAATCATCTAATTTAATCTCTAACCTAGCTGAGTATTGCTGTTGCGCTTATCACAATGGTATCTGAATAAACTCAGCTCCTGCAAACAAACTCAATACAAAGCCAATCAGGAAAGAAGAACTAGGCATAAATTTAGAATAGGATTGTGGGGGTATAGAGAAGGGATTTTAATATGCCATTATGGACTAAAAAAAAAAAATCACTAAAGAGAACTATTACACCTTGCCTCAAAAGATCTTTTTACTTCGCCTTTAAAGACATTGCTCCAGTCTCTAAAGACATGCTGTATTGTAGTTTTGTGATGTGGTTTCCTTTTGAAGGAGCTGTTATAAGCAGCAGAGGAATTTTCCCTCTGCCCTAATCTCTCTAACTGAAGGCATTTCTTAGGGCAGAGCTGCTCCCTGGAAACTGGGCATTGGTGTTTTAGCTGAGTACCTTGAAAGAAGAGATTGCCTGCAAGCTCTTTGACCAGCCATGTTCAAAGACTGGTGTATATAGTGCAAAAACAAGCTAAGACTAGCACTATCCCCAGAGTCTGCATCATTGATTTCTCCTCCAATGGGAGGTCAGACTAAATGATCATAATAGTCACTTCTGGCCTCGAAATCATGGAAGCTGACCTGCAGGGCCCTGACATATATTGCTGTTTGGCAGTGGGGAGACACGTTCAATCCTGCCCCTCCACACATATCCATATCAAATTAAGCACCCTGTCCTGCCCCACTGAAGTCAGCATCAAAACTCCTATTGATCACAATCAGGCCTTAAGATATTGCTTAGATTATAGATTGTTCCAGAATCCTGGCACTGGTCTGTGTGCTTTATCAGCTGTAACGAATCCTAAGAAAATGCATCCTGATACTAAAACCCCATGAAACCTTACGCATAAAATACCAGTTATTTAATCTAAAGCTTTGCTTCCTTCCCAGGAAGATAACAACCTTCAGTTTACTGCCCACAGAAGAACATATTATTAGTAAAAAAGACTCAGCATATTATGTATTGAATGGCTGTTCAAAGTAAAACTGGTCTGATCTCTGACACAGTTGAGCTTCATTTGCCAGGCTGCATGTACTGGAGAACCTCAGAGTTACAAACACCAGAGTTATGAACTGACCAGTCAACCACACAGCTCATTTGGAACTGGAAGTATGCAATCAGAGCAGCAACGGAAAAAAAAGCAAATACAGTACAGTATTAAACATAAACTGCTAAAAAATAAAGGGAAATCAGCATTTTTCTTCTGTATAGTAAAGTTTCAAAGCTTTATTAAGTCAATGTTCAGTTGTAAACTTTTGAAAGATCAACCATAGCATTTTGTTTAGTTACGAACATTTCAGAGTTTCCAACAAACTCCATTCCCAAGGTGTTCGTAACTCTGAGGTTCTACTGTAGTTTAGCTACCAAACCCAGGCAAAAATTGTTCTCTGTGTTATATTCATCCCTGTGCCAGAGGTTATCATGACCAGGATGATGTGGGTTTTCTGATTTAATAGTTGAAGCAGGAGCCAGGCCAGGCCAGATAGCAGGGGATCAGTGTTAGGGCTTGATTTAGGGGCAGGAGACCAGACAACCACCTGGATACAGGCTTTTGGGGTGGTGGGGGGAATGCTGGGCTTGGGGTACTGTTTTGTTGTTAGTGATGAAAGAGAAAATAGAATGTCTGGAAAAAAAAATGTTTCAGGTATTCTGTATGCGGATTCATTTTTTACTAACTGCCTAGAATGTTCTGGGCCTTTGTAGAATCTCATGGAAACTTCCACTTTCTGAGAACTACATTTTCCTTGAACCTCATGAACCCATTTCCTTGTGAAATGGGCTACAAATGCAATAAAAAATAAGGTATTCAAAGATTTAACAAATGGAGCGGGGTGTGTGTGTGAAAGACATTCCTCACCTGGGGCACCATTTGGTCTAGGGCCAGCCCTGATCAGAGTCTGCAATACTGCCAGAGGATAGCCCAAGAGTCAAGTGTCTGGAGGCAGGCAAAAGCAGGTTACCAGGAGATCAGAGTCAGGCAGAGCAAGGGAGACAAGCCTAAGCAGGAAAAAACTTGGTTGCATAGATAACTTCCTGTTCCTCTGCTTGGTTTAGTAGAAGTAATGAATCAATCAGGACCCTCCCCCCAGAGCATTGCCACACAGCTCCCACAACTGGAGTCCTTTGTCAGAGCTGACCTTCTAGTTCTGACAACTGTTAACAGATCAGTGGCTGGCAGGTTGGAACTTACTGGATCTTAAGAGCCCAGTAGACCAGGATTTGACACCCATTATCACTGACAAATACCGGCACAAGAGCTATGCACCATTCAAGCGCTAATGTGGGCCCTGGTGTGTGCGCTCTGCATGAGGCTGAATATCACCTTCTCTGCAGGGATCGCTGGCTATAAGTGAAGTAAGGGGTACTTGTCCTCCATGCATATATTAGCTGCTGTGCACCTTAAACGTAGGATTTCTTTTCTGGATAAAGTTTTACCAACTATTTGGAATACAAAAAAGAAGGTAAGTAATAACAGCAAATTCACCTTTCCTGAACAACTGTGTTGTTTTAATGCCTTTCATAGAAGGATCCCAAGCCCTTTACAAATATTAATTTACAAAGCAATTTCAAAATATCTGTGCAAATCAAGGACTATATCCCCCCCCCCTTTTATTTTTTGCAGATGGGGCAACTGACACATCAAGAGATCAAGGTCTACATTTTCAAAATCATCTTTTAATTTTGTGTGCTTCATATTTGGGTGCTCAGTTGAAGACACCTTGGTGACTCAAATTGGGCAGCCATAAATGAAGGTCCCTAAAATTAAGAAACACTTACATATTCTTGTCCAAGTTCACCGCTGCACAATACCTTATATTTCAACATTTCTCCAACCTGTCTGGTCTAGGTACACTTCCAATCCCAGCATGAGAGGAGGATATTCTCAATTTCATAATTACGTAATAGATATAAGTTTTGGAGGCCAAGCCAAACAACTCATAGCAGTAGAAAGCAGCAGAGCAGAATGACAAAACCATTGAAGAAATCCACGTGTCTGCTTGTCTCTCATGGTGTCGCAGGGTAAGCCCACCCTGTTTTCCCCGATGGGGAGATTTGGGATGCCAAGGGATAGCGGGGTGTCCTCATAGGCAGTCTACCAGACCATTCCCAGTCTCTCAGCCATGTGACTCAAAAGTCGAAAATGCCGACCGTCGGGCCAGGGCTGTGAGGCGTATCAGCCATAGTCAACAGCCGCCCCTTGGGCTGGGGCTAGGCAAGCAAGCAAGCAGCCTTTAGCCCTGACCTTCCAGCAGGGCAGAGTACGCAGACAGTTTACAGCCCTTGACCTCAGGTAGGGCGGGGCAAGCAAGCAGTCTGTAGCTAGGGCAAGGGTTTACACACCTCTGCAGTCTGAAGCTCAGGTAGGGGGTTGCTGTCACCCCAAAGGGAGTGGTGGGGAGTGTAGGGGATGTGAGCCTACCCAACTCCATCCTGTCCCAGCCCAGGGCCCTGTCTGTGTTGGGGGTGGTCACCTCCCTGGTCAGCTGGGATCCCACCGCAACATGCTGACCTATCTTGGGTGGGAGATACCACTCACACCATCTCCCTGAGCTACTTCCTACCATGCTTGATGCCATCATCAGGGCCTCCTCAGGGCTTTTGGGTTCCCCTGCATCAGTAACCCCCTGGATGTCTGACTCCGGGAAGTCAGCTGCGGGCAGCAGGTCTCTAGGACCTCTAGTTCCCTCAACAGGGGGCTGAAGCATCTCCCTGATTGGAGCCTCAACCAAGCATCCTTCCTCCTCGGTCGTCAGCCTGGAGTGAGCTGCACTGTTATCTTTTATACTGGGGCAGCAGTTGGAGCATGCCCAATACAGCTTGGGGGCAGGACTTCTGCCATCTTTGATGTTGGTTTATCTCTTTCTTGATCAGTTTGGGGTAAGTCCACCCCATCACACATGATAATTAATGCTTTTTGAGATATTAAACATTTCTTTGTTATAATAGAAACAGATTTCCCACATCTCTTCTTCCAGCTCTCATGGCCCACCTTTTCTCTGCTTTGTCTGAAATTAGCCACATTTTCCACCACTTTAACAAATGTGGAATACAATTTGGAAATTATCTGTTTGCATTAGTACTAGCAATGAACAATAGTTCAAATTTTGAGAGTCAAGGCTTCAATAATAAAGCCTGATTTTCTTCACAATCAGATGCACATGCATGCATGCATACAGACACACATACCATGTGTCTCTGTGAATAAGGCCCAAAACAGCTGCAACCTTCCAGAAATTAATTGGATTCCAGATAATTTGCATTTTGATATAGTTTACCAACAAAAGATGGAGATAGCAAGTTTATTAATGTGCAAAAAAAATCTGTCAGAGAGAAAGTGAGTAGCATTGTGGATGAGCTACCAATCCAAATTTTAATTCATGCAGTTCCCTCCAACTCCTCATCTTATACTACTGTAGGAGACCCTTTAAGGTGGGAATCGAAAGCCACTCTAAAAGGCAGGCAGCTGTTAAGGACTCCTAGTGATTACCTAAGGCCCTTACAGTACTTCATCTAGGTAGGCATTATGATTTGGTAATGGCCATTTTCAGACAACACCCAAGGCAATTCTAGGATTTGCTGTCACAATAGACATACTAAAAATAAAGTCAGTGTAAACAGATTAAGAAATTGACAGAATAACAAGGCAGAAAGAATTAGAATGAATACACAAATGCTATATGACAACTAAATGCATTGTGCTACAGAGAAGGGATAAGGAAAGTGGAACTGGAGAATTTATCTGCTGGCTGTATGGCTTCAACCTGCTTCCTGACTATGAGGATGCTTATTTCACTGGGAAATTAAATCTTTATTAGATTTCTGATCTATCTAGCTTCCCATTGAAAAACTTTCTTTCTGCTAAACTGAAAGCGAAAGCTCTTGCTCCGCAGATATAAAAACTGCCTTTGGTTTTTCAAATGAGTCAACTAGTGACCAACTGGCATAACTGGTCACATGGATTTTGGAGTGGGATGGCAATATTGGCCTGATTTTCAGAAGACAGTGTGACCCTCAACTCCCAAGGATGTCAATGGGAGCTGTAGGTGCACAGAACCTCTGGCCCTTTGTTTACTTCATACAAGTTTCCTCAGCAAAGCCTTAGAAAGGATGCAAGTAGGGGTCAGCGCATGGCTTGCTCTGTTGATTCCATTATTCGGTTTTGTTCTTTTGCCAGAAACAGATGGAATTTGATTTACTCTCCTTTAATATGAACTGTGAAAAACAAGAAGTAGCACTGCAGAGAAGAAAAGAGTAAACAACATCAACACAACATGCACACACCCCTGACAAATCATATGAACACACACTCTTCCTAGAAAGGTAAAAACATAGCTGCACAGTTTGACCTGCAGAATAGTGACAACTGGCACATGATTTAGTAAAGATGAAAAGACCTCAGTGCAGTGTTTAGAGTAATGCTAAGAACAAATGTGGAGGAAAGTTAAATAAATAATAGCTTAGTTTAACAAAGTTTGGACTAGTCTGCCAGGCCACAGAATCCAGGTTGGATTGGCAGGTACAAATGGCCTAGGCAACAGCATCTGAGTAATGCAAATCCAGTGCCCTCAGTGAAGCTCAAGTGGCATTTCCTCAGCACATTTGAGGGGTTAGGCTTCTATTTGCAAAACATTTAAGCATACATTTAAAGTCAAGCATGTCCTTAAGTCTCTGACTTCAATAGCAATCAAACACATGCTGGAGTGCTTTGCAGACCAACTAAATTTCTTATGAAAATATATATGCACAGGTGTGTGTGTGTGATATAGTTGTGTAGCTTTTCCCATTAAGTGCTGTAGCATAACTAATGGGAAAGAAACCCCACGCCATTGTCACGTTCCAGGATGCAATCCAGACTAGTGCATCACTGCCTCCCCCATAACCCTGAGTGCCTCATAACACTTTACTTTTGTAGTTCTCAACTTGGGCTGCTCTCAAACAGCCTAACAGCATGCAGGTCACACCCAGAGTGTCTCTATGTAGCTACAGCCTGACCCGAGCAGCCTGTCAGCAACACTCCACCTTCCACCAGCTTTGGTTACTTCTTGCAGGGTGACACCCAACATACTACCAGTTCTGAATTTCCAACAAAATGTGTTCTGCACTGTCCAGCCCTCTGCTGAACAGTTCAGATATTAAGGTCCATTGCCCCATAAAGGGGTCAATATTCAACAGCCTGATACTTTAAGTTACCAAACAGTCAGTATAAACACAACACTACATTAGTTTAGATAAAAAATAAAACAAATATTTAACTATAAAAAGACAAGATTTAAGTGAGTCCAAGTATAAGGTATTAAAGTCAGAAATGGTTACACGAGAAATAAAGATAAAACATTTCCTAGTAACTAAAACTTAAACTAGATTTGGTTCGAGGTCAAATCCTTATCACATATTCTCAGCAACATAGCTGACCAAGTTCTCAGGTCAGGATCCCCCATCAAAATCAAAGGGCTGGTTCCTTTGTCCTGTTTGGTGAAAAAATGAGAGATAAGGAGAGATCCCTTGCGGTGTTTTTGCCCCTCACTTTTATAGTCCAGTCACCCTTGGAAGTGGAGTGTTCTGAAGATTATCCCACAAACATTTTATTCAAATATTAAAGAAGGGGACATGGAATCTGGTGGTGAAGATGGCTCCATGCTCTTTCTTCTCCCCTGTGTATGCTGAAATGAGATCTGTCTTGTCTTCTGTTATTTTCCCCCTTTGCTGTCTCAAGGACCATGTTTACTACTTGTATGTTTACCTCAATTTACATACATTCCCTTGTCTAAGATAGACCTGTTTAACAAGAGCTGTGTAGGTTTGAACATGTGCTAACATCATCCTACAGGGGAATTCATAACTTCATATGTTATATTTCTACATACATTTCACCCTGATATTGATTTTCAAGTTATTAGTTTTCAAATGATACCTCACAAGTCATATTCGGTACAAAGATGATTATATTAGTGTATAGGATGTGAATACAGCAGTGCTTTCAGTCACAAACATGTCTGCTTTTTTTCTTCTTTCCCATTCCTTCACACCATTATCTTTGCGTTGTATCTTGATGCACCATTCCTCTATATTTTCCAGTCTCTTTTCCATCAGTCTGATTGTAGATTAAAGTTTAGTAACTGTCCCCACTTCTTTTCTCTCTCTCTCTCCCTCCCTTCTTTTATTTCCTTGTGTTGTGTTCTCTGCCTTCTTCTCTCTTGCACTTTTTCTTCCCTTATTTCTTCTCTATCACTTCCATTGCATCCTTTCTCTGCCTAACATCCATTCACTCTTTGTCATCTTATCTGCCCAGTTTTCCATCTCTCCAATCCACTCCCTCATCATTCTCATCAGCCTTTCCAGGGAAGAAAAAGTAAAGGGGGAGAGAGAAGTGACCAAAGGAAGGAGAAGTCAGATGTTAGGGACTGAGGGAAAGGAACTGAACTGCTATAAAGCCTCTAGGAATGGGGGCAGAGGGAATGGGGTAGAATAACCATTGTGGGAAAGGCAGACAAAGGAAGCTCTTGTGGGAAGAGAAGGGGTTGAAGGAGATACACGGAGAAGCAGTATGGTGAGTGGAGACTGAGAAAGTTAATACTTTTATTTCCAATTTGACTCTGTCCTCATTTTTGAGGGATCTGAAATTGGAATGGATCAAGGCTCCATTTAATCTAAATCATTTCTGTTAAAATTCATCTAGGGAATGTTACAGGAATACCTTGATTATAATTAGTTTGCTGGCATTTGGAAATTAGATGAAGCCATAGCCAACATTATTTCTGGCAAGCCACCTGGATACAATAAGATACATAATAGAATGATGAAATATCTAAGTACAACAGAAAGCTCTTATTTATTTAACTTTCATTAACCTTACTTGAAATTCTGCCAAAGTATTTGGACAGCACTGAAAAGCCAAGCAAGCTACAGTCTCACAACCATGCAAGGGTCTGAAAGACTCAGGCTCCTTGCATTTGTCCTGCTTAAACACTTTATAATGTCCCAGTTTCCAAGCAGGCAAGAAGGTTTTGGACTGTTTGGGTGAAATCCTTGCAACCTTGAAGTCAATTGATGTCAAAGTCCCATTGGCTTCAATGGGGCCAGGATTTCACCCTTAGCGTGGGTTAGTTCTTCATTGGTAGGGAACTTAGTGGAGACTGGCTCAGGATAACCTCACCTAGTCTGTTTTTATTTACACAATATGCACTGAGTTCAAAATATTAATGGGGAAAAAGATGGATTAAAAGCCGTAAAGGAGGAGAGAAAACAGGGAACTAATAGATCTGGTCACTGGGGCAGAATTGCTGCAGTGTGAGGAGAGAGGCAGAGCCACAGAGGGAGAGGAGGAAACTGAAGTGTGCACTGGAAAGAAGGGAGGCAGCGTAGTCCCCAGGGAGTGGAGAGAGAAAAAGGAGAGGGGCAAAACTGCCACAAATTAAAAATAGGGCTAAAAGAGGGGGATAGGCCACTAAAGCATTGAGATTGGAATCACTGTGGGCTGAGGTAAGAGGCAGACCCAGCTGGGGGTTTAAAGAGAGGATATTGCTACCAGAGCCTCATGGCTGCAGGGATGAGAGAGGGAAAGGAGACAGAACTGCCAGGAACCAGAGAAAGTCTGTGAATAAAAGGGGGAGGGGACACATATAGATTGTGCTTGAGGGTCCCATCCTAATGCTGGGTATGTTTACTGTTCAGGCTGGGGCTGTATAATTTCCAAATCGAGGAGACGTAGCCACGCAAGCTCTCATTGAACAAGCATGCTAAAAACAGAGCATAGCTGTGGTAGTGCCAGTGGCCGGAGGGGTGCGCAACCCTGAGTACTAGACCAGTGGCAAGAACTCAGAGCAGCTAAGCCCCTCCTGCTGCAACAGCTACACTCAATTTTTAGCATGCTTGCTAGATCCAAGCCAGGCAGGTAGGTCTCCTTGAGCTGGAAACTACAGTTTGAAGTGTTGACCTTGCCACTGTTACATCCCTACATGTCCACATCATATCTGTGAAATTGAACTTAAAAATAGCATGAAACAGAAGCACAGTTGAGACTAACATTTAAAGTGCTGAGCTTTTAATTGTCAAACAGATTCTGAGCTTCCTGTCACGCCAGACCCACTGACCGTCGTGGAGCTTTTGCTCAGGAGGAAGAGGAAAGCCCAAGAGCAGCTTGGGAACTGGGAACCAAGGAATGCTGAAAAGCTTCCCCCCAGCAAAAATTCTATCGCACTGGAATACTGCAATAGGAAATAAAAATGTTATATGTTTGCTTAAGTAGGTAATACAAATGTATTAAATTATTCTCTGTTCAACATCACACACACAACCTTGGGATGTACACTCAGTAAATTATCATAGCAGTTGGAGAAGAAAAGGGTCTATTAGATCATCCAATCCCTATTATTGCATATGCAATATTGTTCTTGACTGCACTTTTTACTGTTTTGTGCATTCCAGTTTAAAAATCCCAAGGGATGGATCTCCACTACTTCTCTTGGGAGATTATTCCACAGCCTAATAGATCTCAGTGTTAGAAAATGTTCCTGTCTTAATTTTGTCCCATTATTCCAAGTTATACCACAACTTGGAGGTATTGTAAATTAGCAAATTTCTTTTTCTTCTTGGCATTTACACCCTGCAAATGTTTATAATGTGTTCTATAGTCCCTTCATTGTCACTTCACCAAGCTATATATATTTAGCTCTTCTAATCTCTCCAGTGACCATTTTTGTTGCCTTCTCTGAACTACCTTCACTTTGTCAGTCCCTTTCCAGTAAAATGATGACTCAAAACACACTGTTCCAGGTGTGGTTACACCAGACCTACATACAGAGGGACTATTAAATCTTTGTTCTATGACATGATACCTTTCCTTGCTCAATCTAACAATTATGGTAGGCTTCCTTGCAGCTGTATTGCATTAAATAGGCATATTTAATTTGCTGTTCACGCTCACCCCTTAGTAATAAAGAGGACAATGATATAAACCCATTCAATGCCTTAACTTTCATGGTAATAAAGATGCCATTAAGAATGTTTTGATGTCTGCATTTTGCCATCAGGGATGTACCATAGTAATTATGGTTGCAAAGGAATGATCATTTAAGCTCTGATATTTTCAGTGGATTATTCCTTACAGAAATGTTCACATTTTGGACTGGAATTTCTCTTGCTTCTTCTCAGCCCCAATGCAGTTTTTCATTTTGCATAGTTTGAAGAAAATCCATTAAAATCTTTTGACTTAGTTGAGCAAAAGGAAAATAATGTCTGTTTCCAGTTTGGAAAGTTTTCTGGTGCTCTATTGGCTTTGACCATTCAAAAGCTGTTTAGGTTTAAAATGTAAAATTGAGGGATGTGTGGGGCCTGAGCAAAGACTACACATTTTGCTAAGTTTGACTGTGGGAACTAGCTAACACTACTGAAAGGATATTTCACCCCTAGACAAGGCCTTAAGACTGCAATGAGCTCCACATAGGCAGAGCTCATGGCTGGATTGGAATCTAGAAAGGAACCAGACAGCAGCATAGAATCACAGAAGATTAGGGTTGGAAGGGACCTCAGGAGGTCATGTAGTCAAAATAGGACCAACCCCAACTAAATCATCCCAGCCAGGGCTTTATCAAGCCAGGCCTTAAAGGAATCTCCAACCTTAGAGGTCATCACCTCCCTAGGTCACCCATTCCAGTGCAGCTACCTATCAGCTCTGTGTTCTTGTGGAACCAGGGTGCAAAACCCCTACTGTGACTCACCTGAAGCCCTCCCCCCCCAAAAAACCTCTGCCTGACCCAAAACTGATCAGAGACGGGTTTACCAGAAACAATGAAAAGGCAGTGGACGACACATCTAAACCCCTCCAAACAAGAGTGACAGGATTAAAGCAACTCCCTTAGCCTCATTTACATCGAAGATGGAACAAGAAAACATCTCTATTAGCACACCAAATGGAGAACCAAGCTTCAAGGCAGGGACCGTACTGAACTGTGGGATCAGCGAAGCAGGAAAGCATGGCATGATGGGAGCTCTCTGCTCCAGATGTTATTGAACCCACACCTACACATACCCAGCTCAACAGTTATCAGATCAATTCTAATCATAGTTCCTTTATTGATGACCAAAGCACTGAATCTGCCTGATTGCATTGTGAGCTCCCTGAAAGGAGCACTGCCCAAAGCCAGGAATGGTCAGCTCTTATTGTCCAGCATAAAACACCACAACTCTGGTATACACCTGTGAGTCATTGTTTACCCATAAACAAACCTAGTGTTCTTCCTTGAACCATTGTTTCTTCCCTACAAAAACCCCTACCCAAGTTCAAACCTCTGTTCTGATGCCTGGATCTAAAAGCTGCAGCAGTTCCACTGGGACTTTACCTTTTCCTGACTGATCACATTGGGGGCTCAGCCTGTTTCAAGCACTCTGGACCCGAAGCTGAAGAGCCTGTCTCCTGGGAACCTTCGACCAGTTCAAGCTGCATTGAGTGGTAAGACCCCAACTCTCTCTCTCTCTTTTCTGGTCAAGCCCACTTTTTCTCTCAGACCTAATTTGATCTCTCTCTCTCTCAGTCCAGGTATAACTTTCTAAACTTGACTTTTGTAATCAAACTTGGGCTAGATTTCCCCAGTACCTCAACTGAAACCGTGTAATAGTGTAACTGTTTGGTTGTTTTTCTCTCCTTGTACTATTAGTATAATAAGTTTAATATACCTGGCAATAAAATAACTTTTATAATCAGGCTGGTTGCCAAACTCTCTCCAAACTCCGTTTATTCTTGTGTGTTCTTGGCTTCCCTATCTTGCTCTGCCTCTAAGCTAAAGATCCCTATAGCGCCCAAAAATCCTGTGGGGTTTGCTCATCAAGGAGGTTACTACTAGAACAATTGTAAAATAAGAGTGGGTATAGCGATATGCTAAATCTGTAGCATATAAGGGTGGGAGCTTGGCAGTGCTGTGTAACCCAGCCTGCTGAGTTCAGGGACACATAAGGAGTCAGTTGAGAGTGCTGAAAAACCCGCTCCACTCAGATGTGCTCTGTTAATCTGTGAGTGTGTGCGTATATGTGGGTTTTTATTTGAGTCTGGGGATGGAGGAACCCAGCCCTGGGAAACCAGGTCCTGCAGGGTAGCTCCATTGGGAGGGGACTTGCAGAAAGGAGAAGTAAAGCTCCATATACAAACACAAGTAACACAAGCAGTACATTAACAGAATTACAAACACCCCGTCTCCCCCAGGAAAGTAACCCTAATAAATGGGTGTACCCTAAGGTGATGGGCAAATCTAGTAACAGTGCTTCACCACCCTTCTAGTGAAAACGTTTTTCCTAATGTCCAACCTAGACCGCCCCCAATACAATTTGAGACCATTGCTCCTTGTTCAGTCATCTGCCACCACTGAGAACAGCCTAGCTCCATCCTCCCTGGAACCTCCTTTCTGGTAGTTGAAGGCCACTATTAAATCTTCCCTCACTCTTCTGCAAACTAAATAAGCCTAGTTCCCTCAGCCTCTCCTAATAAGTCATGTGCTTCAGCCCCCTAATCCTTTTTGTTGCCCTCCACTGGACTGTCTTCAATTTTTCCACATTCTTCCTGTAGTAGGAAGCCCAAAACTGGACACAATACTCCAAATGTGGCCTCACCAATGCTGAATATAGGGTAATCATCACTTCCCTCAATTTGCTGGCATATTCTTTTACTAATATAGCCCAATATGCCATTAGCCTTCTTGGCAATAAGGGCACACTATTGACTCATATCCAGCTTCTTGTCCACTGTAACCCCCAGGTCCTTTTCTGCAGAACTGTTGCCTAGCCATTTGGTCCCCAGTCTGTAGCAGTGCATGGGATCCTTCTGTCCTAAGTGCAGAACTCTGCACTTGGCCTTGTTGAACCTCATCAGATTTCTTTTGGCCCAATCCTCCAATTTGTCTAGGTCACTCTGTATCCTATCCCTACCCTCCAGCGTATCTACCACTCCTCCCAGCTTAGTGTCATCTGCGAACTTACTGAGGGTGCAATTCACTCCATCCTCCAGATTATTAATGAAGATGTTGAATAAAAACGGTCCCAGGACTGACTCCTGGGGCACTCCACTTCTTACCAGCTGCCAGCTAGCCGGCTTTCTGTCCACCTTATAGTCCATTCCTCCAACCCATACTTCTTTAACTTGCTGATAAAAATATTGTGGGAGACCGTATCAAAAGCTTTGCTAAAGTAAAGGCATATCATGTCCACCACTTTCTCCAATCCAAAGAGCTGTCACCTCATCATAGAAGGCAATCAAGTTGATCAGGCATGACCATGGTGGATCCATGCTGACTGTTTCTGATCACCTTCCATTTCTCTAAGTGCCTCAAAATGGATTCCTGGAGGACCTGCTCCATGATTTTTTCAGGGACTGAGGTGAGGCTAACCGGGCTGTGGTTCTCCAGATCCTCCTCCTTTCCTTTTTTGAAGATGAGCTCTATATATTTGCCTTTTTCCAATCATCCAGGAGCTCCCTCAATCACCATGTGTTTTCAAAGATAATGGCCAATGTTATCAGCACACAGATAATACATTGATAAGCTCAATATAAAAACTGAAATTGAATAGAATCTAAAAGTGTGTTGTAGAGATTAAAAATAAATCCAATTTTTTAAAGGATGTATAGCATACGTTTTACGTGATTGGAGAAACCTTGGCTGCTACTACAGTAAGGCCTCAATCCTGCATTCTGTACCCCCACTGGTCCTAATGTTGACTCAGAAAGGCTTGACAATAGTGGTGTGCTGTGATCACCACTTACCATAAATATATATCATAATAATGTCTTTGTTACCCTATGATTCCCCCCTTCTCCTGTCTCTTTGTTGTACCCACCTTTTAGACAGTTGCCTGCTAAGGCTGGAAGCTGTTAGAGGCAGGGACCATCTTTTTCTCATGAGTTTGTAGGCTCTGAGCACAACAGGACTTGGGCTTCCAAAGGCTACTGCAAAATAAAAAAAAACAAAAAACTATCTTTCTGAACATGAATGACATATTTCTTCTTCTTGTTTTTCATTTATGACCAATTATGCCTAGTTTTTGTTTGCTTTATCTCTCTATTTAAAAAACCCTCCCATACTCATGTCAAGATACAGTAATACTGTATTGGTTAAAAAAATACTGGAATTATTTATAAAATATATTAAGAAAAAGATTAGTTAAGGAATAAAGATGTTGTCAATGAGGTAAACTAAATAACATGGCCAAAGCCCTACTGTTTTGTACTGTCATCCAGTCCAATCTCATAAGCTAAGCAGGATCAGCATGGGACAGTTCTTGGATCGGACACTGCTACTGAGGAACATCTAGGTGTTGATTAATTAGTGAATGTTTATAAAACAGATGGAGGATTCTATGGAATTGCAAATATTTCCTTTACTAGCTTACTGTAACTGTGTACTAAAGGTGAAATGCAGCCTTGTGAAGAGGAACTGAACAACTTCTATGCAACACGTAAATCCAATTTAAGCTCTGAAAACAGGATTTAAGTGGTGCATACCCCTTGTGCTTACCCTCTGCAAAGGGGTGAATGTCATACTATTTGTGGCCATCTGCACCCAGCTCTTCCCTGAACCTTGTCACAATCTGCCTTATACATTGCTTTCTTGCCTTAAACATAGTATGTGTAGGGGACCAGCCTCTGATCCCAACAATTCAAAATATTATGGACTCTTCTATCCAGTTTAAAATTAGTTAAGGCTTACTCAAGTCAATCACAGCTTCACCAGGCAAATCAAGTTTCAAAAGAATTTAGAAACTGTATTTTAGCATAAACTTGACTTAAATGAGGTTTGGCCCTTTCCATATTGGCTCACTAACTCATGTTTAAATCAAGACTGCATGAAATGGTTAGTTTTAATCCACACACACACAATCATGACATATATATATTAAGTACGTTATGCATACTTTAGTTCTGAGCCTAACTTTTTCTGCAGTGACTAAGCGCCTGTCCGTCATTACTAGCACCATTAATTTGAGTATCAGCATTGTCTGGATGTACTGTTCTCCTACTGTGCCAAGGATGTCCACACAGCCATTGATTTAAGAGATAATATCACTTGCTTCCAAGTTTATGAGGCAATAAACAGTTCCTGCATATTGATGAATGCTGAGGTGTTTGCTCAGCACATTTGCAGGGGACGTTTATTACCAAGTGCTGTGCTCTAAAAGCAAATGAAATTGCAACTATTCTTACTTTCTTTTGTGAGGGGAGAGGAAAAAAACCAAACAAACTTGTTTTTAATTTGTTCCTCCACTTCCCCTCCTCCTGTGACTCATTAAAATGACAGACAGTCCTGCAAGTTTCCTTCTGTCTGAATGGTTCAAGACTTCAGGTTCCCCCCCACCTTATGTGCTTTGGGTGAAAATGCTTTTGATGGTGTCAGAGTACTTAAGAATGACTGAGATTGCTTTTTACTTCTTTACCAGCCAAACCCACTCCCCAGCCCTGAGGGATAACATTCAAGTTAGCCCATCAGGATACTCACATGGAGTTATCATCATTACACTCCTATTCATTCATCTGTCCACATAATATATAAATGAATTGTTTTTAATTTATGGATCATGAGAACATCAGTTGTTATAGGTGAGTCTTTGGAGCATTCACCAGGTCAAATGCTTTTTGGAATCTAAACTCTTATCTATACAATACCGGGATGGAAGCAGGGGGTGAGGAAAAGACATGAGACTGACTGCAAAGCTGTGTGCCAACTGAGCCGTTATGAGGATGCTAAACAGAGAGCGCAACCCCCTGAAAAACATATGAGATCATCAAAAACACAAAACTGAAAAAATTCTGTGCTCTTCATTTCCATAATAGAGGAAGATTACAAAAAAAAGTGTGTTTAAGGCTGTAGTAAAAAGTTATGCAAAGATTTTCTGTAGATGTTTTGTTTAGCTGGGGTATGGAGCCAAAATAGGAAGGCTTCGGGATGAAAAGTTGGAAAGCAAAATCTAAGGTGGAAGAAAATGAAAATCTTCTTAGATTTTAGAAAATATTCATGAGATAAAGAAGAGCTAATAGGATCTTTTAGCTTGTGTGCATGGTGTTAAATGTAAGCAGCAGCAAACCTATGTGTTATTTTTATAATGTGTATTTGAGCTTTTTAATAGAACTCAAAATTCTTTCTTCATCTTTAAAGTCTGATACGGGGGAAGAAAAAGAGCTTCAAATTCATTATAATGTCATTATTTGTATTATGTTATCTTTCTTATTTAGGAGACAGCCCTACAAATCTGTATTCATGCTAGTAAAGCCTTTTTTATATATGAGTAGTCCCATAAAAATCAGTGGATCGCTTTTGTAGCACAGGCAAGGGTTTGCAATATCATGACATTAGGTTAGAGTAAGGCCAGCCTCTTCTTATGTGTCTAGAAAGCACTATGCATCTCTGTGGGGCTATAAAAATAATACTGAAAAACACATGTTTAAAAATACAGCTCATTCTCATCACCCCTTTTTCAGCCACATTTATCTGTCTCTTTAATATTTCACATGGACAGCAAAATCACCCTATTCCTAGCATTAAAAGATATCCGTTACATAACCATGGCAGCCTTTTAATGGATGGTATGCTATGGATGGACCCTCGCCCTCTGAGCTGAGGCAATAAACACCAGGAGCAGACATTTTCTATTCCTCACACACCCAAACAGTCCTTCTACCTAATCCTCACAACTCCCAGTTTAACCCCAACACTTGGTCCTATTCCATCATGACCCTTTTTTCTTTGATTCATATTATTTACAGTATGGCTAAGTCTACAGGGGGATAAAAACCCTGCAGCGCAGCCAGGGCTGGCCCAGTCAGCTGACTTGGGCTCATGGAACTCAAGTTGCTGGGCTAAAAATTGCTGTGTAGATGTTTGGGTTTGGGCTGGCAT
>ML675604.1:22297845-22313037 GCA_007922155.1 Mesoclemmys tuberculata
TGCTGGGCTAAAAATTGCTGTGTAGATGTTTGGGTTTGGGCTGGCATGGGAGCTCTGGGATCCTCCAACCTCACATTGGATTTGATAAAACAGTAAAACACATTTGTTAACTACAAAGGAGATAGATTTTAATCAAGTACAAGTAATGAGGCTTAAAAGTCAGAAATGGTTAATAGAAAAATAAAAACACAAGACTCTTTCTAGTGCCTAACTTAACAAACTACATTAGATTCAAGCAAAGTTTCTCACCACATGCTTTCAGCAAGATTACTGATCAAACTTCTCACGTCAGGACCTTCCTCCCCCCAGAATCCAACAACTGTTTCCTTTTGTCATCTCAGGTGCAGAAAATGCAATTGGCAGGAGCGGGGCTCTCTTGGGGTGTTTGCCTCACTTTTTTTATAGTTTCTATCTCCCTCTTGAAAAACATTTCCAGCGGAGAACCAGGGGACAAAGAGTCTATATGGAAGAATGTTCCCTGCTGGTTATTTTCAGCTGTTTGAGCTTCCTTTGTTTTCCCTTCCTGCTTGATGGCTGTTTACTGCATACATGCAAATTAAGGCAAGCACACGTTCCTTCGTTTGGGACAGATCTTTTTGCTGACTTCAGTTTGGGCATTCTGCACTGTTTGGAACATGTGTTAATAACATCATACAGGGGAATCTTATAACTTCTCATACAATGTTGCCACACATTTTATCAGGATATTATTGATCAGCAAGTTATGAGTTTTTAAATGATAACAGAATAATGTATGCCTTGTGAAGTAAGACCATTAGGGGCAACCCCCTCCCAAAAAATCCCCCCAAAAAACCAAAAACAAAAACCAAATGCCAACACCAGGTGCTAAATTTATTAAGAAACATATTTCTAATTAATTTTAACTCAAACTAATTAACAGATTTACTTGAAAATTCTCAGAAAATTAATTCTGTACTCAAAGAGTCAGGGCTGTAACTTCAGGGACAATATGTTGCATTTTTCATGTGTAACAAAGAGAATCTCTGTTCTAAATGCAAAATTCAATTCAATCTTAACTATGGAGCTGCAGCTAGCAGTGTTGTTTCTGTGCCCCAAGTGGTTAGCCAATATTTGGTGCCTTGTAGGATTGTTTTCAGTTGGAGGAGAAATGTATAATACAAATCAGACACATACTGGTTGTGTATGGAGTCCTGTTTCCCTGAACACTGTAGAAACAAACAACAACAGGCAATACCCTGGATCACAATTTCCAAGCATACACCTCCAGTCAGTTCTGTACCCCAAGAAGCCCTGTCTCTCTGCTCTCTCTCAGGGCCGTGCTTACAACTGTGTCTCTTGCAGTTTGTTCACTCTCACCTTCTGATATATGCACAGCTTGCCAAACAATTACCTCAGCCTCTGTTCGCAAACAGGGAACCACTCAGCCCACACTGCTTAGCTTGTGAACTGGCCTTACTGTATGGTCTAGTGCCTTGGGAAGTGACTTCTACAGTTTCCAGCTATCTCACTACATAAAGGAGCTTCCTTTGCTTAGCAAACCCATCAGCTCTAATCAGGTCTGTGCTAGTCTATAGATCAAAGATGGCAGCCATTAACACTTTCCATCGTAACATTATTATAACTGGATACAAGGCTCAGTACAATTCATTTTAAACTAGAAAAACCCTTTTGCTTCTGCATGGTTTTCTTTACTTGAAGAAAATCCTTGATATACAACACAAGTAAAAATTCTTAGAAAGCGCTGACTCCCAGTATGGATGGGAGATATGTTTTAAAGGAAAGAAAATAAAGAGGATGTACAGCTGACCCTCTAATTATATGTGATTTTCACATTTATTAGCATAAGCAGATCTTTGATTATTATTCTGATGTATCTCTTCAGAAGTGGAGCTGGCAATCGTTTAGTTATTAACATAAAAGGAAAGCATGGCACCTTAGCACTACGGCGCTAAGGATAGGAGCCTAACTTTGAAGTGGGGCAATGGTGCACAACCATGTCCTCTATTCAAAGAGGACACTTTGGGTGTGTCAGTCTGAATAGAAATCTGCATGTGTTGCAGGGAGGTAGAGGAAAATTGTCTCTTAATTAAGAATTACTCTATTCAAGCTTTCCATGGTGGATTTGGATAAGCCCTCCTCCCTCTGAAAACAGCTGCAGTTGTCTTTAATTTTTAATGCCATTCGTTATTTCCTGAACAACAGTGAACTGTGGCTCACCCTCCAGAAAGCAGACATACAACTATTAAAAGCATCATGCTATAAAGGACTCTATAAAACACTATGTTTTAATTGCTTCCTGGTTTCAGCAAACTGTTTTACATTTGAAACTTAATATCAGACTTAGAGTTTATTTCTGGGGTTTTTATTATTTTAAACATAAATTATTGTGAGAGGTTATTGTGTTGACAGGGGGTCTTTGTGAATGTGGGTGGTACTTGTGTAACTGATAAGGTGTTTTAAAAAGTTGTACAACCCACCTGGCTTTTAATTAGTTACACAAATTGTCATCAAGCCCTGTAAATGTAATGCTATTTGTATTTCAATACTTCAGTAAATACTGAGCAGTTGGTAGCACTTTTTGATAATTAAAATACTGTACTGTATATGGATCAGTTAAATAATCCTATTGGTAGGTAATTATAACCATTTGACAGAGGGGTAATAAAGTTAGGTGACTTATCCAAGGCCACAGAAGATTTAGGTTTAGAATCAGGGCTGTCTAGAGCTTAGGAAATGAGAGCTCCATGGTCTATGGTCAGGTCACACTTTTTTTTTTTACCCAGTATAATTTAAAGAGCATATGTATGTCGGGCTTCATGCCAGTATTCATTCTGTGCACTGCCATGCCATGGGAAAACACATGAAACTGAGTGTCTATATGCACTGGAGGGTTCTAGCAATGTTTCAGGAATGAATGATGATTTTTTGGTGCTCACATAATAGGTCTTCTCCTTGATAATTGGTCATCTTGCAAATTTTGATATTGTAATATGACTGCTAAAATGTACCCAGGTGATTTATAAACTAAGAGACTCTCCTGAAGTCTGTGGTACAATAAATGGATGCCATTCTGGCGAGAAAGAAAATATACAGCAGATAGTGTACTCGAGCTCTGCCACTGTTTATCTCCAGTGCATGAAGTTAAAAATCAACAAAGTGATTTTATTCTGACTAGAATCAGATGGTATGCAAGAGTACTGAATAGCTTGACATGATTGTAGGACGATTTACAGTAGAGATAACTTGCTTAGTTCTGAATTGCCATGTGATATATGGCCAGATGACTGATCCATGAACATCATAAGGCCAACAGGTAGCTTAAAAATATGTACCTTTTTCAAAAGGCTCTTTTATATTACTTCTTTGGGAGGGATAGGAAAATGCAAATTAAAATGGAAAGCTGCTTAAGGATAAGCCAGCTCTCCACACTGAACATCAGAAACAGGTCTGCACGGACCGAAGGCTCAAACATCTTTCAGGAGCAGTCCAGCTTTGCAAGCAATGGCAAAGTCAATGGAAAGCCTCAGTTGCCCATAATTGGGGAGATTGTGGGGACACAGAAGAGCAGTCCAACTCCGAGTCTGACAGCTGCTGTGCTGTTAAGCGGGATGAAAGTCTTGGGGAAGGAGAACATTAAAAGCTGGAATGAAGAGAAATCTCATAGTTGTGATCCTCCTTCCAGGTAACATCATGGTGTCCTCTCGCATTGAGGATACCCTTCCAGGGAAGAGAACCCCAGTTATTAGGAAGAGATAGGAAATAGTAATGGGGGATTTAATCATTAGAAATGTAGATAGCTGGGTTTGTGATGACTGGGAGAACTGCATTGTGAATTGCATGTTGGATGTGAAGGCTGTGTACCTCTTGAGACATCCAGATAGATCTATGTGCAGTGCTGGGGAGCAACTGGTTGTCATGGTACATGCAGGTAACAGTGACACAGGGGAAGGTAGGAGATGGGTGCTGGAGGCTGAATGTATGCTGTTAGGAAAGAAATTAAAGTCCAGGATCTCCATGGCAATGTTCTCTGAAATACTTCCAGTTCCACACATAGAGGCAGTTATATAGGCAGAACTGCAGGGTCTCAAAGTGTGGATGAGATGATGGCGTTGAGAGGAGGGATTTAGGTTTATTAGGAACTGGTGAACTTTTTGCGAAAGAAGGAGCTTTTACAGGAAGGATGGGCTCCACCTAGACCAAAACAGAACCAGATTGCTGGCTTGTAAAATTAAAAAGGTCATGGAGGAGTTTTTAAATTAAGGGCTAGGGGAAAGGTGCAGAGGAAGACATGGTTTGGACAGACAGATCCCTTTGGGGAGGTTTTATTAAAGGGAATACTCTATTTCCTAGTAAAGAGGGGAGGACAGAAAGTGATAAAGTACATGTAGATACTCAAGAGAAACAGTCAAATTAAGAAAGAGTCCCAATAAATTACAGCACAGGAACGCAGACAACTAAATATTGAAAAAAGTGTGTGTGTGCCTGTATACAAATGCAAGGAGTCTAAATACTGAGATGGGTGGACTTGAGTGACTGGTATTAAATGAGGATATTAATAGAATAGGCATAACGGAAACTTAGTGAACTGATGATAATCAATGGGACACGGTAATACCAGGATACAAAGTATAAGAAGAGAAAAAAAGAAAGCATAGAGTCAAATATTAAATGAATCACACAATACAATAGAATCTCTATGGATAGAAATTCCATGCTTAAATAATAAGAGTAAAACAGTAGGAATATATACCTGAGCAGGTAGGAGATGGCAACTGTGAAATGCTCGGGGATATTAGAATGGCTATAAAAACAGAGAACACCATAATTATGGGGGATTTCAACTGTTCCCATATTGACTGGGAACATGTCACCTCAGGGCATGTTGCAGAGATAAAATTTCTAGACATCATTAATGACTTCTATTTGGAGCAGATAGTCCTGGAACCCACAAGGGGAGAAGAAATACTTGTTTTAATCCTAAATGCCATATGGGATCTGGTCCAAGAGATGAATATAGCTGAACTGCTCAGTAATAGCAACCATAATGTAATTAAATGCAACATCCTTGCAGTGGAATAAACATCAAAGAACCCACCACAGTAGCATTTACAGCACATAACTTCAAAAAGGATAACTACACAAAAATGAGAAGGCTAATTAAACAGAAATTAAAAGGAATGGTCACAAGAGTGAAATGCCTGCAAGCTGCATAGAAACAAACAAAAATGTAATAGAGGCTCAAATGAAGTGAATATCCCAAATAAAAATAAAAGAGTAAAAGGACCAAAAAAATCCCACCACTATGGCTAAACAACTGAGTAAAAAGATATCTTTTAAAAATAGGAAGTCAAATCCTACTTAGAAAAATAGAAAGGAGCATAAACTCTGGCAAGTCAACTGTAGAAGTATAATTAGACAGGCCAAAAAAGAATTTGAAGAGCAATTAGAAACGACACAAACAAACAGCAAAATTATTTTCAAGTACATCAGAAGCAGGAAGTCTCCCAAACAGTCAGTGGAGCTCCTGGACAATTGGGATGCGAAAGGAGCACTCAAGGAAGACAAGGTCATTGAAAATAAGTTAAATGAACTCTTTGCATCGGTCTTCACTGCAGAAGATCTGAGGGAGATTCCCACGCTTTAGCCTTTTGTTTTTAGGTGACAGATCTGAGGAACTGTTCCAGATTGAGGTGTCAATAGAGGAGGTTGTGGAACAAATTGAGAAATTAAACAGTAAGAAGTCACCAAGCCAGATGGTGTTCACCCAAGAGTGAACCCATATCATTCAGATATGAAATTACAGAACTGCTAACTATGGTATGTAACCTATCGCTTAAATCAGACTCTGTATCAGATGGTTGGAGGATAGCTAATGTAATACTGATTTTTAAAAGAGGTTCCAGAGGCAATTCTGATCATTACAGGACAGTGAGCCTAACTTCAGTAAGGCTAATCTGAAACTATAGTAAAGAACAGATTTATCAGACACATAGATGCGCTTGATAAGTTGGGGAACAGTCAAGCCAGCTTTTGTAAAGGAAAATCATGCTCCACCAGTCTATTATAATTATTTGAGGGGGTCAACAAACAAGGGTGGAAAAGAGTGATCCAGTTGATATAGCACACTTGGACTTTCAAAGTCTCTGACAAGGTCCCTCACCAAAGGCTCTTAAGCAAAGTAAGGAGTCAGGTACAAGAGGAAAGGTTAACCGATGGATCAGTAATTGGTTAAAAGATAGGAAATAAAAGATGGAAATAAATAGTTTTCACAGTGCAGAAAGATAAATAACGAGTTACTCAAGGATCTGTATTTGGACTGGTGCAACAGTGAAGAGGCAAAGTTTGCAGATAATACAAAATTACTCAAGATACTTAAGTCCAAAGCAGACTATGAAGAGTTACAATGGGAGCTTTCAAAACTGGGCGACTGTCAAGAAAATGGCAGATGAAATTCAATGTTGATAAATGCAAAGTAATGCACATTGCAAATCATAATCCCAACTATGCATACTAAATGATGGGGTCTAAATTTGCTACCACCACTTCAGGAAGGAATCTTGGGGTCATTATGGACGGTTCTATGAAAACATCTACTCAGTGTTCAGCAGCAGTCAAAAAAGCTAATGGAATGCTCAGAACCTTAGGAATGGGATAGATAATAAGATAGAAAATATAAATATACAAATCCATGGTATGCTCACTCCTTGAAGACTAAATGCAGTTCTGGTTGCTCCATCTCAAAAAAGATATATTAGAATTATTAGAACTGGGATAAAGTATAGAGAAGGGCAACAAAAATTATTAGTGGTATGGAGCAGCTTTCACATGAAGAGAGATTAAGAGGACTAGGACTGTTCATTTGGAAAAAAAATGACTGATGGGTGATATGATAGAGGTCTATAAAATAATGAATAGTGCAAAAAGTTAAAGAAGTGTTATTTACCCCTTCACATAACACAAGAACCATGGGTCACCCAATTAAATTAATAGGCAGCAGGTTTAATACAGACATAAGGCAGTACTTCTACTAACACCACACAGTCAATCTGTGGAATTTATAGCCAGGGGACGTTGTACGGGCCAAATGCATAACTGGGTTCAGAAAAAGAATTAGGTAAGTTCATGGAGGACAGGTCCATCAATGATTATTAGCGAAGATGGACAGCAACACAATGGTCTCGGTGTCCCTAAGCCTCTGACTGCTGGAAGGTGAGACTGGATGACGGGATGGGTCACTCAATATATTGTTCTATTCTTTTCACTCCCTCTGAAGCATCTGATACCAGCCACTTTGAGAAGACAGGATACAGGGCTGGATGGACCATTGGTCGACCCAATATGGCTATTTTTATGTTCTTAGATTCTAAGCTACGCTGCCATAAGGCGTAGCACAGAACTTGTAGCCTGAGGGAAGGGAGTAGCTAAAGCGGCTTTAATCCATTCTTGTGCCCTCCTGATTCTGGGCTTCTGCAGAGGTCAGAGTGGCCCATGGTGTAATTTAAACTGCCCCGAGGGCCTGTCTAAGTTATGACGGCCTCCCTGGGCTGGTCTATGGGTAGCCCCTGCCAAAATCTCAGCAACATTGCATGCTGCAGTCCCACCCCTGACGTGTCCCACACGTTCCCCAACCCTACTCTGGTACACAACCGATACCAGGGCTTGGGAAAGAATCCTGGGAGGAGAGCCCCTACAGCTCCTCAATTTCCACTCTAGGTCTATAGTCACAAAGCCAGATCTGGGATGTTTAGCACCCCTTTATGCTACTTCAGCTTCTTTATTCAGTGTAAAGGGGCGGAGGAGAGGGAGAGAATCTCACCCAATATATTATTCTAGGTAAGTTGTTAATTTGTGACAGTAAGAGTTGATGGATTATTTATTTAAATGTCTAAAATGGAATCAGAGGTGCTCCTCCTGTTCTTTGAGTGCCTTTGCCACGACTTACAACTCTCTATATGAATGTGCATAAATACATCCATCTAACTGACCTATCAGTTGATGCTATAACTGGGTACATCTACAGAGGGATAAAAAATACGGCTCAGCTGGCTTGGGGTCGGGCTCCAGGGCTGAAAAATCATTGTGTGGATATTTAGGATGGGATGCTGCTTGGCTCAGCATGGGGAAGAGGTGCCCTGTGAGGGTGAAGGGTCCTGGAACTCAAGCTCCAGCCTGAGCCCGAACGTCAACACAGTGATTTTTAACCCTGCAGTCCAAGGCCTGCGAGTCTGTGTCAGCTGACCTGAGCCAGCGGAGGTGGTACCATGGGTCTTTTATCCCTGCATAGACATAGCCTAAAAGATGAACTCCTGTCACTGCTCACCGCAGACCTACTTTCTACTTGATTTTAACAGGCAGTGCTAAAGTGTTTCTCTTTTATAAGTTGCGTGAACTCTCTCTTAGAAAGGGGTGACAGCCACTCCATAATGAAGGTTGCAATTGTGTTTCCATTATAAGAATGATTTTTGCTGCCTCTCTGAAACCCAGAAACAAAGAACTATTGGCCTCCAAAGTGATAGGTTAGGTCTGATCAAAGGTAAATTCCTCCGCCCACTTAGTAGCACAAGGGGCTTCTGAGTTATGACAGACTCAAAAAAGTTGTTCACTAAAGTTCAAGAAGTCTTTTAACTCTTTAGTCAAAAACTGGGAAGGGAACAGGTAGAACTTAGGCCTGGTTTACACTTAAAATTTAGGCTGACATAGCTACGTTGCTCAGGGGTGTGAAAAACAGAGACTGGATTGTTTGGGGATAAAGGTGGGGTTTTTTAATCCAGAAATAAAGTTATTGAGACATGCTGTTTGTAAATAAATTAACACACACAAAAAGGAAACCAAAACCAAAACAAAAAACTCGTGGTCACCACAATTAAAGAATTTTCTCTCTCCCCTTCTGAGTCCCTTTGGAAATGCAGAGCAGGACACACTGAAGATCAAGTGCACTGGATTCAGATTCACACATTTAATGGAGAGCGGAGTGGGGGGCTGCTTCTTTCCTGAGCCTGTGCTGGAACTAAGTTCCCCACACCCCTTTAGCATGTTCGCTTCCTGTGGGCCTAACCAAGTCTATAGGGCAGGGCTCTGAGGAGAGCACGGAGGTCAGTGCAGCAGAAGTGAAAAAAGGGGCCATGGAAAGTGTTAGAAGAGCTAGTGGGGGGAGCAGAATGAGGCTAACTGAAGAAGGGGAACATACGGTGGCAGAGTGGAGGACGGGAGGGGAAAATAGAAAGAACAGCAGAATGGATGTCATTTCAACCCTCCTACAGAGCGCCACAGGCTTGCCATCCCCCCTCTTTCCCCCAAATCTTAAGAGGCATTAGGGGATGCCCCTCCCTAGTCTCCAACAGTGCAAAAATCCTGCTAAATTCTCCCTGCTGCCCTATACTGAGTTGCAAATCACCATTTGCTTGGAGCAAGAGAAGTGCACAAACAGCGGTATGGAAACTGGAAAGAGGGGGAGTTTGTGGCGGATTGCCCCGAGAGACGGGTGACTTGGAGCCAGAATTCCAACACCAGAGCAGCCCATGTATCTGAATGGCGAAAGGAGCAAGAAGCAGGAGCCATTAGTCCCATATTAGGGAAATCTTGAGCAGAATGTAGGTCAGCCTTGCTTAAATCAGTCAGTTCCTCCAGCCCCCACACTGTATATGACTAGGTATAGGCTCTGCAGGGCCAGTCCTTTAACTACCTGAAAGGGGGTTCCAGGGAGGATGGAGCCAGGCTGTTTTCAGTGGTGGCAGATGACAGAACAAGGAGCAATGGTCTCAAGTTGCAGTGGGGGAGGTCTAGGTTGGACATTAGAAAAACGTTTTTCACTAGAAGGGTGGTGAAGCATTGGAATGGGTTACCTAGGGAGGTGGTGGCATCTCCATCTTTAGAGGTTTTTAAGCTGTGGCTTGACAAAACCCTCACTGGAATGATTTAGCTGAGGATAGTCCTGCTTTGAGCAGGGGGTTGGACTAGATGACCTCCTGAGGTCCCTTCCAACTCTAATATTCTATGATTCAAACCTGATAGCATTGCTAACCCCAAACATTCAAAAATCAAAAGTCAAGACCCAAGAAATCACAAAATTTGATTAAAAGTCATAAGATTTGAAAGAAAAAAAAGGATAAATTCTGACTTACCTTTTGATTTTTGAGATTTTAAGGGTCACATTTTAAAGCATTTTCTGCAGTCATGAGGTCTAGGAATTTACTTTAAAAAGCTGATCACCTAACTAAGAACAGGAGCTTTGAAAGAGACTCAACAACACAGGCAGGGTCACACTGACCAGCCCCATTTCATGTGATTTCTATTTGCTTATCATTCTCCTGGCTTTTAGTGCCCTTAGTAGTCAAATTAACACAACAAGTTTCAGCTGCTAAGAAACTATTGCTGCAAGTAGCAGTGTTCAATAGGAATGTCACATACCATTTCAGGTATTCTGGATTTTTAAATACACTTCACACTTTCTCTTTCCCACCCCTACTGTCACTATGTGAAGAAGCAGAAAGAGCCTCTTGAAGCTGGCAACTGGGGATGACTGTGATTTTGTGCCTGCATTCCCAAGGGGCATGTGGGTGCCATTGGGGAATTTGTGCACAATGAGTTCTCCACAACTCAAAAAGGAAATTCAAGATTGTGCATAATTTGGATGAGTTGTTTTTATAACAAAAACCCCCCCACTCATCTCATTGAGCAGAACTGCATATAAAAATGAGCAAAAATGTAGGGAACACTTAGCCCTGGGAGAATTTTAGCCAAGGTACATTTACAAATTAATATATTCATACTAACTTTTCCTCAAGCATTATTTTAACCCAAGTCTGCAGAGCCTCTTTTTCAGTTACTCAGAAATGTATATTGTCTTATTCCTGAGGTATTTTTGTGGTGTTTCTTTGGTCATTAGGGGTCAAACCTGGCCCTGATTTACAGCTTATATAACCCTACTGAGGGGAATGGAGATGGGTGGGGTGAAAAGCAGGTCAACATTTGGCTCAAACCATTACAAATGAATCATATCTTCTCTGTGAAATGGCTTGTGTTAAACAAAACACATTTGCTTTAAAATAAAGGGCTCTATTGTTCCCCCTGTATTTTATTCTACAGTCTGTTGAAAGTGGAAGAAGGAGTGAAGTCTCCATTTTCTAGGATTTATGCATGGGGAGAAGGAAGGGGAAGAACAACCAAAAGAAAACCCTATGGAGAATCTATGAAAAAGTTAATACTACCCCAAACTTTTCATAATTAATTTTCTTTTAACTTTTCCAACATAAAAAAGACGAGTTATTTCCCATATAGTAACTGGAGTTTCTAGAGGTGTGTAGTCCCTGTGGGTATTCCCTGAAGGGGCGCATGCGCTCCAGGCACCTGAGACCGGAAAACTTTTTATTAGTACTGTCTATGGGTCCACACCTGCACCCCGCATTTCCTTGGGCTCCAAACTCAGGGCATAAAGGGTGGCATGGACTGACCACCTCTCCATTCCTTCTCAACAGCAAATCACTTTAGGAAAGGATCTGAAAGGGATGGAGGTTGAGTCATGGAGTATACACAACAACCGCACCTTTTAAAGAACTCCAGTTACTGTAAGCTAAGTAAGCCGCCTCCTTTGAACAATGGTTCCCTATGTGCATTCTACAGTGGATAATTCAAAAGCAATATTCATTGAGGAGGTGGATGTGAAGAAACATACTGCACCAGTTATTGAAGGACTGCTGTGCTGAAGGACATCTGCTGAAAAAGCTTGTACTAGAGCATAACGCCTAGTAAGTGTATGCACAGAGACCCCATATTGCTGCTCTACAGATCTCCAGGAGAGGAACATCTTGAAGAGAAACCTGGTTGTGTGAACCCTCATACCTTGAGGGGGAAGGAGTTTCCATCAGCTCATAGCAAAGTAGGATTGTCACAGATTGGTATGTCCTGTCATGGGCATCGGGTTACTTGAGCAGTGAAGGTAGGGAAAAGCCGTCGAGTCAGGATCAACAAAGCAAAGTTCCCATTCAGGGCAGCGCGGCCTAGCGGTCAAAGTCAATAAAGCAGCCCTCTTGCTGGGGCAGCATAGCCTAATTAGCCAGTCAGTTGAGGCAGCATGGCCTAGTGGCCCTTTGGGGTAGTGGGGTGTCATCAAGGGGGTGCGGCCCCTGGGGTAGGGGAGCTTGGGCCCTCCCTGCTCCTCAGAGCCTCAGCCCAGGGTCCTGTCAGTGGGGTCAGAATGTGCTCCACCAATCAGTGGGGGTCCTCCCAAAACACACTGAGTGGTACCCAGATTTGCCCACCCCATCACTCTTCAAGTGGGCTACTTCCTACCATGTATTCAGTGGTGATGTTCCACAATTTCCTGGGGTTTCTTGGATCCCCAGCCATCATGGGTCCTGGCAGCTTGGTTTGTCTAGCAGCCTAGGATCAGTCTGGGGCTTGGCCTGGCTTGACTCTAGAGTCAGAGTCCAAAGCGGCTCCCTGGAGAGAGCTGACAATCTGTGTCCTTCCCCTTTAGCAGCCCTCCTTGACTGAGCTGTGTTGCTCCCTTTTTATATGCGCCTTCTAGGCTGAGCATGCCCAAGCAGAGGTGGGGAGGGGTGGGGGGCGGGTATAGCCTCTTCAGCCGGCAGCACGTCCTTAACCCTCTCTAGGCCAGAGTGGGGCTGGTATGCCCCCTCACAAGGATGCAACCTGAGATCCATTTAGAAAATCTTTGAGGATATTGCTTCCCCTTCCATCTACTCGGCAATGGAAATGAAGAGTCTTTGAGATTTCCTGAAGCGTTTTGTCCTTTGCAGTTAGAAAGATAATGCTCCACGGGCATCCAGTAAATGGAACTTCCAGTCTTCTCTGGTGGCATGGGGGTAGAAAACAGACAGGTGTTATGACCTGATTAATGTGGAATTAGGCAGGAACATGTGCAATTAACTTGGGGGTGAAACTTTATCTTTCTGAAAGACAATGTAGGGAGGGTCCGCTGTACAGGCCGCAAGTTCACCTGCTCTTCTGCCAGAGGTGACTGCAGTCAGGAAGTCTACCTTCACAGAGAGATAAAGAAGGGAGAAGAAGACAAAGGGTTTGGAAGGAGGATTCCCAAGTGCTGACAAAATAAGTTTGAGATCCGAAGTTGGTGTCGGTTTCAGCACTGGAGGAAAAGTCCTAGCAAGGTCTTTCAAAACTCTTACAGTCAGAGGGTGGGTGCAGACCAAACTGGCTCCACTGGAGGCTGGAAGGTGTTGATCACTGTCAAATATACACACAGTGAGGTGAAAGATAGACCCTGATTCTTTAGTAAAAGGAGGTTGTCCAAGATGGTGAAGATAGCTGAGTCCTCTGGAGGTGTCCAATGATGTTGGCACCAGACAAAAACATATTTTTCATTTAGCTGCATAAAATTTCCTGTAGAGATTTTCCTGCTATTATTGAGGATGATTGTACCTCCTCACAGAACATCACCTTTCTAAATCCAAATATCAGATGCTGGTAGATGGTGGCTGCTGGATTGAGATGGCTGGTTTTGCCTTTGTCCTGAGACATAGGATAGCGTAGGATTTGTATGTACCGATGTGCCACCATCTGGGGAAAACTGGTGAATGAAGATTGCTTCTGCCACCTGTGTGCCACTAGGCCCACCAAAGCTTTGTCCTGTTTGATTTTCCTCAGGAGTTGAGATAAGAGACGAATGGGAGGGAAAGCATACATTGTCAGCTCTGACCACTGAACTAAGAATGCATGTCATACCAGGGCTTGGTGATCAGACCTAGTGACCTGGAGTCAGGAGTCAAGCCAAGCATCAGGCCTGGAGTCAAGAATTGAACCAAGGGTAAGAGCTGGAGTCAGAGATCAGGGGCAGGCATCAGGAAGAAGGCAAGAACCAAGAGCAAGGCAGGGAGGCTGGAACCAAGGACAAGTCAGAAAAGCAGGGCTCAGGAGTCAGGCTCTAATGCAGCAGCCAGCCAGGAATTCACCTAGTTGCACGGACTATTTTCTGTGTCTTCTTCTGGTTTAAATAGTGCAGCCATATCAAATCGATAGGGCAGGGCACTCCTCCAATCAGAACTCCCATGGGCAGTGACTTTGGTGAGATCAGAGTTCCATTAGCCATTTAGCCCACTAATTACTAACAAGTTGCTGGATAGAAGCTGGGATGTGAAGATTGCCTGGGGAGTCACCATCCTGGGTCTTGATCCTCACAAGATGTCCCCTTTGGAATCATGTCCTCTAAGCTGCTCAGGAATAGTAGGCTAGGCATTTCCTATTCTTTTGGGACACAAAGAGATCCCACAATGGCAACTCCCACTGTCAGAAGATGTTCTGAACCACTGACTCGTGCAATTCCCACTCTCAGTCTCTGTAGAAGTGTCTGCTAAGGCTGTCCATCAAGGTGTTCATTATTCCCAGGAGGTGCACTGCTGAAAGGCTGTCGGCTACACCAATTACAGAGTTTGACCACCTCCATGCAAAGAGGAGTGGACCTCACTCCTCTTTGCTTGTTCATATAGTATACTGTGATCACATTGACTGACCTGACCTGAATGTGTAGGGCAAGCCTTTTGCAGGCTTTGTACACAGCTTGCAATTCTAGGAGATTGACATGAAAGCTTGGATTCATGCTGATTCCAAGAGCCCAGGGCCACATTCTGGTCCAAATGTTCTCCCCAGCCTAGTAGGGAGGCATCTGTGATTAACCTCTTTATGGGTGGAGGGGGAATGAAGGAAATCTCTTATGTACATAGGTGAATGTGGGGGATTGAGTCTTGCTTGTCCAGGTAATCTCTGCTTGGAGTGTAAACTGTCCATAACCACTCCTGAAGACACTAAAGAAGGAGCCTTGCAAAATGTGTCACGTAGGCGCATGAGGCCACATGGCCTAATAGGACCAAGCAGGAGTCCACTGTTGTCTGAGGACTTAGATAAAGTGGGTCCATGAGGTCCCTCAGATCTTGAAATCTGTCCTGGGGAAGTGTGCTTTGCTGAAATTGAGTCCAAAGTTGCTCCAATAAGGTCTACAGTTTGTATGGAACTAACCTGGACTTTTCTAGGCTTACTTGAAGTCCTAAGGATGGGAGGAGGCTGAGTAGGAAAAGAACTGTTACCTCCCCATATGACCAACCTATAAGCAGCTAGTTGTCGCAGCGTGGGTGAGCTACCACCACTGCTAGTACCTTTGTGAAGATCCACTGGATCAACAAAAGACCAAAAGGGAAGCATTCTGTATTGATAATGTTCTAGGCCCACAGTAAAGCATAG